>VWZX01007596.1:0-306717 GCA_013399015.1 Galbula dea
AGAATTAATTCTGTTCTAATCCAAACCATAACAATGGTGACCTTGATTTCTTCAAAATACTTTCTTATTAAGTTCATGCAAAGCTGTGAATTCAGACACATTTTAACTCAAGGACACTTGAATTGCAACTGCAACTTTCAGGGTTCACTAGATAAAGGGGGGAAAACAGAGAGAAAGGTGCAAAAAAGCAATTATAATAATGGTGGTGTCATGGTTCCCTGAACCACCCAAGCTTAGCTTTGCTATTTCTGACCTTAACTGATTCCTCTGGGAGCAGGATTTGTCTCTTCATGATCCTATGTGCCCAAATGGCAAAAGCAGTTTGCTGTTTGTGGTTGACACAAATGGTTCTTGTGAAAGGTTTAAAGCTCTTCTCAAGTAAATGTAGTTGCCATCCTCTGAGGAAAAACAAAACAGAGCAAACAGAACCACAAAACAATAACAAAAAACAAACAAACAAAAAGCCAAACCCAGCCACCATGCTACAGGATCTAAAACCTGTGCCATCTGAGATTGGGCAGGCAAAATTCTACAGGTTAAATATCATCTGTGAGATTAAAAACAAGAGGCTCTTACAAAACTGAAGTTCAGGTGAATGAGCAGCACTGTCCCTCTGCAGCATGGCACACTGGATAGCCTTGTCCAGAAGAAGCAGGCTCCCAGTGGCCATGGGCACACACTGGTTAGGGTCATAGCCATTCTGTGCCCATTCACCCAGTTTGCTTTCCACATAAATTCCAAGTGTGTTATTCCATCACCCCGACACCTTCTGTGGGTACAGAAGATTGAAGATGATGTCAGTCATAGAGGTTCTGATGAATGTAGTGGAAGACAGAAAATCTTGCCCACCTGTGTTTTGGTGGGTGAAGAAGACAGAACTGATAAAATAGGAAGTCAGCAGACAGGAGGCTGCTGGGAAATAAGAAACAATGGTTCAAGTGTCATCAGAAACGTTCACTGCTGCAGCCCAGCTGGAGAGAGACACATGAGGAGGCACAGTTACACCAAACTCTGGAGTGAATGAAGGGACTTTTCTGCTTGCTTTTGGAAAACCTGGGAGCCTGTGTTGCCCCTTTCTTGGAAATATTCCCCACAAAAGAAGCAGGAGGTATTTTTAAGGGACACGGGATGTGTAAGAAATAGAGGATTCTCCCATGTTCAAATGCAGCAAAGGCAGTGACATTATTAAGAATGACCAGAAGAAGGAAGCATTGCTTGTTCCCATTAAACCAAGGCCAAAGGATGATGGCATAAAGACATAGTTAGATGTCTGAGACACTTGCAGGGGAACGTGACTAAAGAAGAGTCAAGGACTAAGAGAAAAGTTAGGGAGGAATGAAAAATTAAACTTGGAAGTGAACATTATTATCCTGTAAAAGTATGTCAGGAGAAGAGCAATGGCTGAACCCTAGAGTGCTGGTCTGAGAATGGGAAGAATACTATGTAAAACTGAAAGAAATTGCTGTAGGACCTGGTAGCAGCATAGAAAGAAATTGAATGCACGGTGTTAGAAACAGGGAATGCAGTGGTGACACTTGAAAAAGACCAGGCAAGGTACTCATAGGAGTGTGTGAGCAAAACATTGACTCTGAAGCTGACCTATGAAAGTCAAATAAATCTCAGCTGCAGTGATTCAGACAATGTTTAAACAATCATTATAGTTGGTGGCAGAAAAAATTCTTCTAGCTGAATGTTACCCATTTTGAGAGATGTCTTTTGCAGTTCTCTGAACTACTGAGAGAAACAAGATCAACTCTGCTCTCTTTTCTTCCTCTAAGAGTTAAGCATGGTCTGCTCCTGTAGAGGAATAGGACAGATAGCTCTTAATTATTTCCATTTTCTTTTTCTCATGCTGTCTTCCATAAACATTGGGAACTTGTAGTAACAGTGTGCACAAAATAAGAAACCAGCTAGATCAACTTGTCCCTCTTAAGCTTTTTAGGCTAAGTTCAGGAAAGCTTATTTCAAATATGTTGTGACTTAAAAATAAGGAAGCCAGAGTAGATGATTTTCCATATATTCACTTGAACAAAACATCAATGAATGAAACAATTTCAAGCTGGATTCTTACCTGACTTTCTGATTGTTAGGAAGGCTGGATACCAGGGAAACAAAACTTTATCAAGTGGGGAAAAGAAAAGAAAAAAGGTAGAAGTGACTCAAATGTTGATCTCTTAGAATGTAAGTTGACTGAAAGAGTCACCTGAGAAAAATTCATATTATAGAATGTAAATTATAAGCTAAAATTGATTTTATTTTTCCACATTTGGCATACAAATATAAAGATAAATGCAAATAAAATCAGACATTTACATTTTCTGTGAAAGGACAGAACTACCTGTAGCCAAATTAACATTTCAGTATGCAGCTAGAAAAATTCAGTGTTGGTTTATTTTATTGACTGCATCAGACAAATGGAAGTTACTGAGAAGTCAGCATACAGCTATAGAAATGTAGTATAAACCACAGTCTTTTAAAGCAATGATCATCAAAGTGTGGCTTGTGGACTCTCTAGAGTTTGCAGAAATCTCTTGCAGCCCAGAAGCTAGGACTGCAAAATCTCTAGATGATAGGTCCCTAACTACAAGAGGAACAAAGCTGTTCCACTGGTATGCTAGAAATGGCTAGTGTAGAGTGTAGTGTTCAGACGTGCTGCAGTCCAAGTCAGGATCTTTTCTTTTTGCTGCAGAAAACCTACCGAGACTTCAGGTTGCAAGGTGTCCTGGAGGGAACGCTCAACAGCAAGACCTACGACACCATCCACAGCCGCCTGACCATGGAGGAGGCCACAGTCTCAGTCACAGATGGAGGAGGACTTCAGGGCATTACTATGAAAGACAGTGATGAAGAGGAAGGATGATATTGTTTCACTGAGCCTTTGGAGTTCTCGAGTGATGGCCTGATGATGGGGGGGTTATCTTTGGCTTGGGGGTTTTTTGGTACTTTGTCCTTGTAGTTGCGTTTGATAGTTTTGCCTTATGAGATAGGTGCAGAAATGTAATTTGCTCCATGTTTAAAAATGAAAGTAAGATTATCAGAGGAAAAGTGCCAGGGACTTTTTGAGAACAATGGTTGTAGCATATTTTAATGTATATCTTTGCTTAGGGCTGCAAGAACACTGGCATGGAGTTTGAGTTCCACTTGTGATTACATTTCTTTCCCTTCTGTTCATTCGCATTCGTTCGTGTCAGATATTGACGTCCTGTGCAGAGAACAAAGTGTGTGCCTCACATAAAATGCAGCTATACAGGAAACAATTCTTGGAATCAGTCAGAGCCATGAGTGTATTTTCAGGATTACACCTTATTTACCTTTTTTGGGGGGCTTAATTTTCCATTATTATGTGATGTGCATTAAGTAATTTAATCTTAGTTCTTTGTGTTTGGTATATAAGTCGTAGGACTTCAAGGACAGTCAAACACCTACAAACTACTTAGGAGTGTTGTGTCTATTCATTTTGCAAGTTTAAAGATATCTCATCATGTTAGATGTCAGTAAGCTTGCCATCAATGTTTCTATTTCTGTGAAAGATTTCAGGCAATAAGAACACATTTTGTCGTGACCACTTCTGTATCTACCCAAGTTTGTACAGAATTCTACAATTCAAAAGATGTTTTCAATATTTCAAACCATTTGAACTGTTGTATGGTTCCTTGTGAGAACAAGGGGTTTTTGAAAGATGATTATATTTGGTTTCTACAGTGATTTATTGTGGATGTATATCTGTTCTGCAAACTAAATATATAACAACCAAATATCCAAAGACACGACACATTTATAAAGAAAAAAGTGAACCAACTCCCCTCACTGGCAGTAACTGCTGCCCATTTTCCCACACCCTCAATATGAACTGGAAAGCATCAAGTTTTTATCAATCAAAACTCATACAGCTTATGAAAAATGCAGCTTTATTTTTATTTCTATTTTTATTTTGGAAGATGGTTTCTGTAGACAAAATTGGAAAGAAGACAGAATAGAAAATGATATCCGAAGAAGTAAGGAAGGTTGCTGAGGTTCTTGCTGAGCCTTCATGTTTTACTTGAAGGGCTTTTCTGAGGGGCTGGTGAGACTTTGCAAGGCTGACTTGAAGTTTCCTTGCAAGAACAGGCCATAGGTCTTCAGCAGTCTGTCACAAGCACGTGAGGCTGCAGGAACTGAGAACTAGAGCTGTAAGGAAAGTCTTTTGCAGCACACTTGGTAGCTCAGTCAAACAGGGAAGGGCTCACCTAGGGAGAGACCTAGAGTGGCAGTTTTTCCCTTGGCAAACTAGCCTCCTCATCTGCACATGAGCTGAGGTGAATTCAGTGAAAAGAGGGAAGATGGAGCTGGTGGGAAAGGCTGTTTGTGCTCTGACAGAGAGCTCTCCCAGAAGTTCCCAGGGAGGCTGGGAGGGCTGGGCTGCACTGCTCCTGCACTGGGGTCTGGGCACCCACCCCAAAGTGGGTGCTGCTGCAGGGAAACAGGCATTTCAGGGAGCAGCAGGGCAGGAGATATCTGCTGCGGGGTGAGGTGGCCAGAGGGGAGGGCAGGGTGCACACTCCTCCATCACTTTGCTTTCATATTACCAGCTCTGTTAAACTCTGGGCTGCAGAGAGCCTTGGCAGTATTTTCTACCATTTCCAGGCTCCCAGAGAGGTTTGCTGGTTTGGGCTTTGACAGCACTAAAAGAACCACATATCCCTTTCCCATCCTTTGTCCTCGTCATGCCAGAGCATGGAAGTTGACAGCATTTGAAGGGTCAGGTGGGGCTCTGGCTAAAAGCCAGGCTCAGTAAGGAGCAGCTAGCCAGGCCAGCAGCTGCAGCCTCAGACCCAGTCTGTATGAAGGAAGTCAGGCTGCCCAGTGTTTCACCCAGCTCCCAAACCCAGTGAAGAAGAGAGATCAGTGCCAATCAGGCCCAGAAGGAGCTTTGTCTCTGCAAGGATCCTCTTGCTTGTCCTTTCCCCACCACTTTTACCTCCCTGAGACTCTGCATATGTGCCAGTGGAGAAGCCAGTTGTAAACAGGTGAAGGCAGGTGCCTGCTGAAGCCTCCCAGAGCACGGGCATGCCAGCTCAATGCAGGGCTCTCCTGCAAAGAAGGCATCAGGAGATATTCAAGGTTCTGAGATGATACAAGGGTAAGAAATAATATCAAAACTAGACACTGTGCTTAGCAAGTCACTAGCAGTGTGGGGGCCTAGAGTAGGAACTAAAAGCACTAGGACAGAAGTGACTGTCAACAACACAGCTCAGGAGATGGTGGATCCAACTCTTCTCCAGCAGAGACTGACCTGGTTACAACCCATCAGGCCCAGGACTCCTAGCCAGAAGCCCTGTGGAAAACATAGATTTACACTCACCTCCTCTGTGGGCTTCTCCTCTGTCCTAAGTTGTCCCCACTCTGTGAAAGGCTTCCTGGTAAGGCAAACAACTCTCCCTATTGATGTGGACAGTTACAGAGTAGGTTGTAGTAATTTCACCTGCCAAAGCCTCAAGAGGACTCATAGCAAGGCCACCACGGTCCTGGCAGGCCTCACCTAGGACCCCCACCCACAGCCTTTGCTCAGGGTCTCCACCTCAGCTCAGTCCAGGGCTGTCAGTCTCTGCCCCAGCAATGTAGCTGGTTTCTCACTAAGCTACAGCTGTGCCTGTGTTTGCTCATGGGTGCTGTTGATCTAGTCTGACCCATGGGTTCAGACCTGCCTGTCGATCAGAAAAGAGGTTAATGATCCGGGCTTTGGATTGCCACCTCCTGTCTCCCTGCCCCAACCTGCCCTGCTCCCTGGCTGGGAATGGTGGGACCAGCCCTGGCTGGTGGAGCCCTGCCCTGCCAGCCTGGGGAAAACCCCCAGTGCCCTGTCCCTTAGGGAGCAGTTAATCCTTTTTACACCCTGAAATCTTTAAAAAACAAAACAAAACCTATGAATTTTTGTGGCTTGATAAGGGTCTTAGTTACTCAAATTTCAGGAAGCATGATACATGTACACTCCATATGTTGTGCACTTTGCTATAGAATTTCATGTGCTTGCAGTACTTACAAGACATCTGTCAGTAAAATCGAGATGAGGAAAGAAATAGTAATAAAAAAACCCAGAGATGCTGTAACCACGAAGTTACAAGATGTCTGTGATTTCAGAGAAATTAACTCAGACATGAAGTATGTGATGTTTTTATTATTAGAAAGGTAGCGCAGCAGTCATCACAGGAAGGCAGGTACCGAAATGACAGTGCTCCAAAGGTCATTCTATTTTTTATCAATTCACATATTTTTCTGGCAACTAGATTTGTGAAACCATGAACCGACGCCAAACTTGAGAAGGCCAGTGAGTATCTATGTGACAGCTTCCAAGTCAGGCCCCGCCGCTGCCAGCAGCCGCGGCAAAACCCCGCTGACATGGGAGCAGAGTACCCCTTTACCTTTTAATTTAGGTGTTTAAAACCTCAGCACACTCCCGGAGGTGTGTGCCGGCCAGGAGAGGCGAGCATCACCTCTCGCTGCACGTCTTCGTGCGAGGCAGCCAGCGGCTCTCCCGCTGCTCTGTCCCGGGGCTGCGCGGGGGCCTTGCCCCAGCCAACGCCGCCCCCGCTTCACCTACGCGGGTGCGGAGCGCAAGAAGCTCTCATCCCTTAGGTCTGCATCTCTGTGGTGTAAGAGGGGCTGCTGAAGCCGAACCAGGGAAAGCCGTGGCCGGGTGCGCTGCCGGCGGTGTCCGGTGCTGGTGTGTGAGAGCAGCGCTGCCACTGCTAGCTTGCCCGCCGTCGGGGCAGGGTCATGCCCGGGGCTCAGGGTTCGCCCTTCTCGGCTATCGCTTCCCCCCCTCCCGCGGCCCAAGGAGCCGATGGACAAGGCAAGACAAAGCAGAGGCAGAGTGAAACACCGCGTCGGAAGGACAGGTTTGGGGCAGATAGTGTCCCACGTCCAGCCGATCTCAGCTCTCCACCGCCACTGAGGCCGAGAGAGGGGAGTGCGGCGGGACCGTTCCAGGTCCCTGTATCGCCTCGCGGCTGTCGCTGCTTGCCACGGCCCCGCCACGGCAGGTCCCGCCCGCGGGGGCAGCACGGCTCCCGCTCGGTTCCCCGCCGATGAGACTTATGCCTGCAGAGCCACACCGCGCTTTAAATCCGACGTCGAGAAGGGAGCGGGTAGCCTCCGCCGCAGGAGCGCTGTAGCAAGGGGAGCGAGAGGCTCCGGGACAGCGAGTGCTCATCAAATGTGCCTAAAGGAGCGACCTCTCCTCCTTCCTTGGCCCAGGGGACACGCACCCATTCATCGCTTCGTGGGGTCTCCGGGGGGAATCTCGAGTCAGGCCCCAGTTGTTTCCAGGCTTGTGTGGAGCTTCCAGAGCTCCTTCTGTGACAAGACAAAGAATCCCTCGGCGGGGAGGGAGGTTAGGACACCCGTGCGTGGGCAGCGAGTGCGGCTCCAAGAGGGACAGGGCAGTGAGTGTCGGGTGTCGGGGAGGGGCTGTAAGGCTGTGCGGTGGGTTGCGGTGAGCCTTCCTGCTCAGATACTGCCCCTTGTGCAGCTCCCGAAGGGGTTTTTAAGCAAGCGTTTGGCTAACGGTAAAGAAGCTCGCTCGCAGCAGACGGCTGGAATCGCAAGTCAGCAACAGGAGATTCCTCGAGCAGAGACGGGAGCGGGACTCGTTTTGTGCGAAAGAGGCGGAACCTGGGACCCGTCTGGGACCCACAGAAACACCTTGGCTGGCATGGGATGCCAAGTGCAGCCGCCGGTCTGGCTGGGCTCCCACCGGCAGAGCAGCGTTTGGTTCTAACAGCGACTTAAAAAAACAAACAAACGAAACCCAGCAAGAGTAAAAGTTTAAAATTTTGCCCTTAAGGGAAATACTGTTTTTCTTCCCTCTCCCCGAAGGCCGCTCAGTTGTCCTCCGTGTCCATGCCCGGCTAGGGATCCCCCACCGGACGCCGTCCAGCAGCGGCCCCAACAGCGCACGGTTCCTGCTTTTGTTCTTATTTTCATGCTTTACTCTTGGCTTCTCCCTCCCCCTCGGCAGCGGCACACCGAAGTGGACCCCGCCGCAAGAGAACGGGGTTGTGTCCCGGCTCCGTGCCCGGAGGACACCCACTCCCCGCCGCTACGGCGAGCCCGGAGTGCTCCAGTGCCGGGAACTCAGCACTCGGGCTCCCAGGCAGCCGACCAGCTTTTTGCTCTGCTACAGGTTAGATCCCAATACCCTGGGAGAAAACAGAAACAAAAATAAGTTAATTGCTTCTGATTCTATTCAAGAATCTTAAAAACAAATAGCTTCCCTGAGCCAAAGAGCGCAGGGCGTTCATTTAGCAGCGACAGGGCTAAACATTTGTTGAGCTGGGAAAGGAACAAATGAGAAAGTGTCATTCATGGCTCCAGCTGCCGCTGGCCTCTCCCAGCCGCTTTCCACCAAGGGCCCTTTGGAGTTGATGACACCGCTAGGTCCCCTCATAGGCGGACTGATTAGATTAGAGGTGATTGCTGCCGTTCACGTTCGTAGCTGGCACACTTAGACAAATCGCTTGCATGAATTACGGGAGGGCCGGGAGCGCTGCTTTAGAGGGTCACTTGTAATTTCGATTATATGTGATTAAAGGCTTTAAAAATGAAAAGGCTTAATTTGCACCCGTTTGGTTTTTGGTTTAGAGGAGTCTGTGCGAGACGTACTATACTGTCAAACTTTGTTTTACCTCCGGGAACACTTGTGTTGGGCAGGTCAGTGTCAATTGTTTTTCTTCTGAGATGGATTCGGTCAGAAATAGCAATACTTTATTCTTTTCCTTGAGGTGGAACTGATACAGAGGAATGCCAACACACATTCACTGTATGGGGAGACTACAATTAGTTTCAGAAGGCATATACACATACATACAATATTTTTTCTCCAACGGATAACGTGTCAGTGGAGAAAACTTAACCCAGCAAAACCCAAAAGTCTTTGCCCGTGCTCCTGAAGCAGCAGATCTCGGGTTTCCTGCCCAGTCCTCTCGGGCTTTGTGGCTGCTCCCTCCCCGCTCCTCTCCTAACAGCCGGGCGAGCAGCCGTAGCACCAGCATGTTCCCACTGAGGAGCTCGGTGGCTCTGGATGTCCTCCAGCGGTGGCTGGTAAACGGAGACCGGCGGCTGGCCCACCGCCCTGCTAATCCCAGGGTCTGCTCCCGCCCGGCTTTAGCTCTTCTCCTCGTTTATATTTTGACTTCCCTTCAAAAGACTGCAAACGTCAAGCCGATGGGGGAATGAAGAGCGAGCCCAGCAGCCAGGGGCTGATTCCAGGTTTTAGCAAGCCGGGGCCGGTGCGTCTGCCTCGGTCGAGGGCTGCAGGGCGAAGGGAGCTCTCCTCCGTCCCGGGGGTAAATAGTCTCTCCACAAAGCGGGCGTCTCGGGAAGGACGGCAAGGGCTGATAATTCGTGAGAGCTAAACTCAGCTTTTGCAGTGAATCTCTGTGGTGTCACTTTTAATGATGATTATTACGATAATAATAACAACGACCAGGCTCTGACCAGGAGCCGTGGGGTCAGAGGTATTTTCCATAATCTCCCTGCTTCCCTCCCGTTAAGCTCTCCCGGAGGAACAGCCCCGGGGCCCCGGTGGTCGGTGTCTTCCTTCCCCAGGCATGGGAATCCGGTTCTGGGCACCCGGAGGGAGCTCCCTGAGGAAGGCAGCCTGCTCGGGCAGGAGGGCTGCAGGGAAACACTTACAGGAAAAGATTAATACACGCAACAGAAGGTTAGCGGAGTTATTATCCTTTTCAATTCATTTTTTACTTAAAAACGCAATGGAATTATTCATTTTATTAAGGAGGAAAAAATTAAAGATTAGGCTTTAAGGCGGTATTTTACCTCCCTCTAATCGCCTCTGGGATCGGATTGGAGTAATCCTGACGACGAGATGAATTCGCCGCTGACTCGGATTTTGAGTGCATGCAGAGATATGTTATGATAATAATGCAAGTGAGCAATATCAAGAACATAGCTTAGGAACGAATGAAACACAAAACCGATTACAGGGAAAAAGAGAACAGCATCACTCCCGGGCGGAACACGAGACCAACTCCAGGCAAAACTTTTGCTCTTAATTCCTCTGAGGGTTTGTTAAGTCTCGGAGGACGGCGGGCCCCCTCTTTTCCTCCGCCAGCCCCTTCTCCAGGCTGGGTCCGAGACGCCAGCCAGGAGAAAGGTCCGGACTCGGGGAGGCTGCCTCTGCCTGCAGCCCGCGGTGCCCCCGAAAAAAGAAACCGGCCACGAGGTTACGTCTCGCCACCCTCAGACCTTGTAAATCTCTCTGCCTCGACAATAACCTTACCGCGCCAGCAAGACTACAGGATATTTGCAGCTCGGCAGATATGCAACATCGTTGAAAAGATGCGGTCCGAGAGCCGGGCAAAGCTCGTGAGGGAAGTAAAGGAATATATCGGCTTTGATTTCAGTAAATCTATCCATATTGTGGGCAACTCCTGCACTAGCAAGGCTCCATTTCTGACGACAGAACAGAATGACTTTTTTTAAAAATAGCTTTAAGATCGCTATTCAAAAATCAGGAACAAATATAAGTTTTAGTATGCGCTGAGGAAAGAAAAGGAGGTATATCCGTAAAGAAGCAACGAATAATAAATCTCCCGCTTCTCCAAGAGTGTATCTCAATATTGAAGAGGCCAGTGTAATTGTAATGGCAGGGCTGTAATTGCTGCTTTGGGATATTTACCCTGCTCAAATGACACTACATATTTTACTTTCAAACACATGTCAAAAAGTCAATCCCAAAATGACCAGTTAAGAGCAAGCTGTTAATATGCTAAGTATATGGGATTTGAAGCCTCTAAAACCCACTCAACATTAATTCCCTTCTTCAGCACCAATCAAGAGGAAATTTGCCTAGATTGAATTAAATGTAAATTGCTCTGAAGGAGGAAACTCTCCTCCGGCAGACACAAAATAGACAAGAGACACCGACACCTCGGAGAAGCCTGCAGCCCGGTGTTCCGGGGCAGGGAGGACACGGCTCCGGTTCCCCCGGGTCCCCGTGCAGCCCTTTCCCACCCTCTATCGGTGACACCGGCCTAGCCGGGGCTGGAGGTGCCGGTGCGGGAAGCAGCAGGTAAGAGGAGGTTGGCTGCGGCAACTCGATCTCGGGCGGCAATTACGGTCTTAACGCCGCCACCCATCTGCCGTGGGGGAGGCTGCAGCTGCGTCTCGGCCGGCGGCCCCCACCTCGGCCAAGGGAGAGCAGGCAGCGGGGCTGGAGCGGAGCATCGCGGCCAGGGACACGGCGCGGCTCGGCTTCTTCCTCCGCGCCACGCTTGTCCGCATGGCCCTTTCCATCCAGGCACGCCCCCGGGGTTAGCCCCAGCTGCCGTCGCCTGCCTGCTCTCCGAGGCACCGAGGGGACGGGCGGACACGGAGGTCGTGCAGGGCTCATCCTCTGCAGCAAGGGATGGCCAGGCCACAGCCTGTCGCCAGGCGCCTGTGCCGGGGACCGGGGAGCATCTCTTCCTCCTTTCCTCGCAGCTCCGTGGTCCTCTCATGGCAGCTCCCGGCTGCAGAGGTACCGTCGAGCAACAGCCGCTGCCTTGTCTTCCTCAAACGGGGCCGCGGTGACCCAGGGTTGCATCATCCCCGGCACAGCACCAAGGGCAAAGATGCCTCCCTCCAACCCTCCCTCCCCGGGGCCCCAGCCCTTTCTCCCTGATCTCAGCTCCCTGTAAGTGGGTTGTCCTGGGCCAGGGGGTGCGGGGGGTGGGAGGGAGACGCAACCTTTTGCAGGGTCCCCAGCTGGTACCCGACCAGCGGGGGCCAGGCCTCCCTGGCTCACTGGAGGTTGCTCTCCACTAGCAAGACCCAGGACCTTCTTCCTCCCTACCCCGGCCCCTGAGAAGGGCAGTGGCCCATGAGCCCCTCCGCCGCGGGGAACACAGAGGTTGCTCCTGGGTCTCAGTCAGCAGCCAAGTGAACCCTCGGCCGGAGGAAGGAACGGGAGCTTGTTCTGTTCGGAAAGGGGGAAGATATAGAAACCCCTGCCTGGTTGTGGGTACAAACACCCGGGAAGCGGGTGACGCCCGTCTGGAACAGCTTCTTTTAAATACATTTTTAAACCCATCTGTTTAGGGGCATATATATTATAAGCAGCGTAGGTACTGTATGTTTCTTCGTGTATTTATACCGATCCTGAGTTTTCCGTATTTGTGTTGTGCATGTATTATTTAAAGCCAGAAAAGTTATACCTAGTGTGTATGCAGCTTACTGTATATATCTTTCTCCCTAAATAGTCCTCCAGATTTAAATGGCACTCCCTCCTTCTACCTCCTTTTCTTTCTCTTCACTAGCCCCAGGATTTGATTCATCGTTTCGCTCGCAAGTACTCGTTGGATTTGGCCCGGGTGGTTCCTGCAGCTCCATGCGCTGCTCCCGCTCTCTGCCTGTAGCAAATTCCCCGAGCATTGTTTACTGTGTTTTCCAAAAGCTCACCGCCACCTGACCTTGTTCTTTAAAGCAGTGAGCAGACCTGGAGCAGTCCCAGGAGCAGAGCAGCCATCTCCCTCCCTCCATCAGACACACACACACCTCCTCACGCACAAAGAGAGCTCGGGCTGGAAAGTGGCAAGGAAACAAACGGCTTCCCCTCCAGCCGCTTCTGCTGCAGCACCTCTTTTGACAAATACCCTGGCGCTTGCCCCTGAATTGGGTTTCACATCCCTATTTAGCACTTGGACAATGATTTTAGATGATGTCACTTAAAGCCAAACAAGAAAATTGATCTCGGATTTGCTTGGCCTCTAAAGCCTAGTTAAGCAGATTCCAAATAATAATAATAAAAAAGAAGGGGGGGAAGCAGACGGGAGAGAGGCAAGGAGGGAGAGACACCTCCTTCCCTGGGCGGGGGAGGTGCGGGCGCCAATGAAAAGTAGCCGCTTACTGGGGGGGAAAAAACTTTTCCTGTTGACTGTTGGAAGCGAATTGAGCAATTATCTAGTTTACCTTCTCCTCTTGGAAGTTAACGATTGGCGAGATCTTGGCTGCGTTATTGACACAACACTTTCTATTGATAGAAATAAGTAGCGATTGTCCCGAGTCGTTGGTGCGCCAAAGTAAAGTGTGATGGGCTGGCATGAGTCCACTGGACTGAGAAGGCTGGTTCCGCCGGCGGAGGCTGTGGTGATGATGGCGACGGAGATGTTGGTCTCCCTTTTTGCAGATCAGTGACAAGAAAAGGGGAAGAGAGAGAGGGAGAGAGAGAAAAGAAAAGAAAAAAGAAAGAAAGAAAAGAAAAGAAAAGAAAAGAAAAGAAAANGAAAAGAAAAGAAAAGAAAAGAAAAGAAGGGGAAAAAAGAAAAGAAAAGAAATAAAGGGGGGGAAAAAAAAGGAGGCGTCTACCAAAGCGGCTCAAACCCGGCTAACAAATGCAATCCAGCCATGGACAATAGTGGCCACCACACGGCGACCAAAATCCTAGCGACTCATCCGGCCAGAGAAAGCCTGTCTGCCAGGAGCAACATGATCAGCACGCCCAAGCCCCTCGCCTTCTCCATTGAGCGCATCATGGCGCGGACGCCAGAGCCCCGCTCCATCCCCGTCCCGCAGCTTCTCCACGGCTCCGTGGCCAAAGGCGACCCTAAGCACCCGCTGCACCTCAACTCCTCCATCCCCTGCATGATCCCCTTTGTCCCGGTGGCGTACGACCCCCTGCCCAAAGCGGCGGTGGCCGGAGCAGAACCCAGGAAGGCTCCTGTAGACTCCTCTTCCTCACCCGCCTTCAGCTGCGGCGATCTCTTGAACTGTGCCCTGAGCTTGAAAGGAGATTTCCCCCGCGATGCCCTGCCCTTGCAGCAGTACAAACTGGTAAGACCCCGAGTGGTCAATCACTCCTCCTTCCACGCCATGGGAGCCCTGTGCTATTTCAACCGAGGCGACAGCCCTTGTCATCCGTCCTCCAGTGTCAACATCCATCCAGTGGCTTCTTATTTCCTCAGCTCTCCCTTGCACCCACAGCCCAAGGCTTACCTGGCGGAGCGGAACAAGCTGGTGCTGCCGGCCGTGGACAAGTACCCGGCAGGGGTGGCATTCAAGGACTTGTCGCAGGCTCAGCTGCAGAATTACATGAAAGAAAGCGCTCAGATCCTCTCAGAAAAAATTGCCTACAAGACCTCGGAGTTCAGCCGCGGCTCTCCGAGCAGCAAGCCCAAAGTTTTCACGTGTGAAGTTTGTGGAAAGGCAAGTAGAGCAGCAATCCCCCCCCTTCCCTGCTTCCCCAGCCCCCTGCCCTGTCCCTCTCCTGCCCGCTGCTGGCCCGCTCGTTTGCTATATTTTTATACGACGACTATCCTTCGGCGCCCTCGCCTTCTAATCGCAATTCTTTTAATTCTTTTTCTTTTTTTTTTCTTTTTCTGTCTGATTTCATTCTCAAGGTATTTAATGCGCATTATAACTTAACTCGCCATATGCCGGTGCACACGGGAGCCAGACCCTTTGTTTGCAAAGTTTGCGGGAAAGGCTTCCGACAGGCGAGCACGCTCTGCAGGCATAAAATCATCCACACCCAGGTGAGCCTCCGTCCCTCCATCCTTCCCCCGTCCCTCCATCTTTCCCTGACACTCCTCCGCTGACGTTTTTGGGGAGCCTGGCATGGTCCTGACGCGGCTGAGCCGGAGTTGATGGGGATTTCGTTGGCCCGAAGCGCGGTAGGGTGCGGGGGGTGCCCGGTACTGGGAGTGGGGTAAGGCTGCCGCAAGCCGTCACCTAACACACAAATGCTGCAAAAGGTCACAGAAAACCCGAAAACCAACCCAGCCGTTTGCTGGCGTTTTTTCCCCCCAGGAAAAGCCTCACAAGTGCAACCAATGTGGCAAAGCCTTTAATCGGAGCTCGACCCTGAACACACACACGCGAATACACGCCGGCTACAAACCTTTTGTCTGTGAATTTTGCGGTAAAGGATTTCACCAGAAAGGTACCAGACTACAGCGTCCTCCCCCCTGTCCAGGGACCCCCTGGGAGAGGTCAAGAGTAGGGACAATTTGCGACCGGGAGGGGGGTAGTTTGTTTTCTTTTAATTTTATGTTATTAGATATTCAGGTTTATTTTAAGTATCGCTAGTCCCGACACATTTCCCAGAGAGTGGAGCAGGGCTTTCGTTTTGGGGAAGCATGGGGCAGCCTTTCCGCGGGCAGCTCCCCTTCTCCGCGCACCGCAGCGCAGCTTCTAGCGCCTTTCGGCGGACGAACTTTAGACTTTTTCCTCTCCGAGTGCGGCAGTTCAGTGAGATTTCTTCCCCGTGTTGCTGGGAAGGCTAAAGACAGGCGTTTTATTTCTTCGGTTGATGTGAGTTGGGTTTATTCGATAATTCCCTTCTCGTCTGTCAAAGGAACAGCCGCGGGGAGGATGGGGAAAGGCAGGTGTTTGTTAAGAGTTTGGTGGGTCATTTTCAGCTAAAGCCGAGCTCTGGGGATGGAGGAGGGTTCGGGGGTTTCTTTTTTTTTCCCTACTAGTTGCGGCGTCCAGTTCTTAGCCCCAAGTCACTTTGACCTTCTCGTCTCGTTCCCAGGCAATTACAAAAACCACAAGCTGACCCACAGCGGGGAGAAGCAGTTCAAGTGCAATATCTGCAACAAGGCTTTCCACCAGGTGTACAACCTGACCTTCCACATGCACACCCACAACGACAAGAAACCCTTCACCTGCCCCACCTGCGGCAAAGGCTTCTGCAGGAACTTTGACCTCAAGAAGCACGTCCGCAAGCTGCACGACAGCGCCCTGGGACTGCCCCGGCCCCCGGCCGAGCTGGCGGTCCCTGAGCAGCCGCCCCCGCCGGGGCCGCCGCTGCCTGGCCCGCCGCCGCCACTCCAGCCGTGAGCGCTGCTCCGCCAGGGCCGGGGCCAACTCCCACCGCCCGCCCCATTGCATGCACTTGTCAAGCCGTTTCGTGTATTATGCTCTATATCGCCACTAACGTTTATGGAACTGATTGGTTTCCTTCCTTTTTAATTTTTTTAATTTTTTGTTTGTTTTCTAAAGACTCTCTTTTTTGTTGCTGTTGTTGTTGCTGTTGTTGTTGCATCTCAGGTGGAGAGATGTTTTTTTAAAAAAGAGAAAAGCGCCAAGACAATTTCTGCTGTATTTATTTGGGATCTGTATTACCCGACCCGGGAGCGCTGCACCACTTTAATTATTTCGATGTATATATATTTCCATTGTGTTGATCCTGCCCTGTCTCCAGTGCTTGTTGGTTATCCTCCCCCCAGCCCCGTTCTCCCTTGGTTTCCTCCTCTCCCTCTCCCCCTTGAATATTGTATCTGTATGGACAGAGCTGGTTCGCAGTGGAATTTCGGTTTGATTCTTGCACATGGGAAAAAAAAAAAAAAAGGAAAGAAAGAAGGAAAGAAAGAAGGAAAGAAAGAAGGAAAGAAAGAAGGAAAGAAAGAAGGAAAGAAAGAAGGAAAGAAAGAAAGTATTCGTTGACCTGGTGGAAATAAATCTGTGGTGACCACGTGTGGCTGCGGCGGGGGCTGGTGCTGGCGTTGCCGGCCCGGGGGATGCGGTCTGGCCGGGAGGCAGGGAGGGGAGGGGAGCGCGGCGCTGGCGCCAAACCTCTACCACTTCCTTGCCAAAACACTGAAACAACCGCCACAGACTTTAATTAAGATGGGTAATTAGTTCGGATTGATCAAAGCCGGTTGTTATGTTATTAGCTGCTCAGCAGACTTTGCCAAGCCAAGCGCTGAAAGCGGAGTCCGCTCGTCGGTGAGTGCCCGAGGAACAGAGGGAGGGCTCGGCTGGGTCGGTAACGCTCCGAGGGGCAACAGAAAGAGGCATAAAAAAAAGGATGCTGCACCCCAGGAAGAGCAGGTGCACCCGCTCCCGTTCCGTGTTCATGCCCTGGAGGTCCTCTCCGGGACTAAAGGTCCCGGGGAGCCAGACAGAGCTTCTCCCCCAGGGTAGGGCCCGAAGGCAGAGGGATCGCAGGAGAAGCGCTGGGGGTTTTCCCCCTCCCAGGGGAGCTGGCGGTCCTGTCTGTGGGAACTCTCCGGAGCGGAGCCTTCACAAACGAGCAGTTTGATCCCGCGGGGTGTCCCTGCTCCTGCCTAGGTTTTGCAGCACCTCTCTGAGGTTTGGCTGTACGGGAAGGAGCGAGGCGCGATGGTGACACAGTCCAGGAGAGGGATATCATTCTGCGAGCGGCTCTCCCGGCCCCTCCCCGGGCCGCCGTTCTCAGGGGGCTTTGCCTCTGGCTTCAGAGCCTGGGTCGGCGGCACCTGTCTAGAGAGGCTGGCAGAGGAGCGAGACTTTCTCCTCTCTCACAGCTCACAGTGCTGAAATAACCCCCGAACAGGCAGCTCTGCCCATAAAAAACCAAAGCAACAGGTCGGACCGACAGATCGCCCAGAGTCCCGCGGCACCCCAGCAGGGCTCAGTCCCTCACTGTGGCTGAGGGAGCACCGGCGTAGCGCCGCTTCCCTCCGTCGGGAAAAGCATCCCCGAGCTCATTGAGGTGAGAGCTCTCAGCGCTGCCTACGGACACGCGTTGCCTGGGTAGCGGCGTGGGACGCCCCCACGGAGAGAGAATTCGCTCCGGAGAGCTCGGAGAAACGGGGAGGAGCGGCGTAGGGGGCAAGCCGGCGAGGGATGTGGCTGAGTGACCGGCTGAAGTGGCTCCAGGTAAACGGGAAGGCGCAGGGAGGAGAGGGTCCTGCAGAACGGCGCGGGACAGGCTGGGTTTCCCCTTAGGATCCGCCCCTGTGGTCACATCCCCTCCAGCTCTGCCCAGCTGCCAAGATCAGGCGAAGGTCGTTCGGGCTTCAGCAGGGATAATTCTTCCTGAAACAGGTGACTGCAGTGCATTGTTAGGTCCTCGTCTTTCCTTGTTTGCCAAAGGTAAACTTTTGCAACATGTAACGAAAGTAAAGGTGTCCCAGAGAACCACTGACTGGCTGTGCCATTTCTGTGAGCCTCTGCTTGAACGAAATAAGTCGAAGCAGAAGTCCAACTTACTTTTCTTACCACTCGGTAAGCGTGATAGTACGGGATACTGCAACTATCTCGGCAAGGTGCTAAGTATCTTCACTTTGGAACTCTTAACCGATTCAAAACTATTCAAGCACTGCAGGTATACTGGAGGAGTCACAAAAGTATTTCATATCACGACAAAAGCATATGAACATAAATATATGATTGAAATGAAAAGAGAATCTAATCTGGCCACCCTGTGATGAGTATGTAACATTAGTCTCAAATCAAACATCTACACGAGGCCTGAAGACACTATAGAAGTCTGTGTGGTCTGGTTACCCAGATGCACAGCAATTCTGTGCTCTATTCTGTTCTTCCAGACTGTTTTCTAAGTGCTGGGAGAAATGAGGGCTCAGGCTACCCCAGGCAGCAGCAGCTGATTTATTCCTTTTGTAAGGCTAGAGAGGGAGAGAGAATTTCCAGCGTCGTTTCAGCATCAACCTTTTACATATTTATAAACAGTAATGATGCTTTGCCTTCCCTCCTGTAAAAGATCTTCAGTCACTGTATAGTCTAGATTCTTCTGTCTTCCTGATGAAAAATGCTGCTTTGCTAAAGGAACTTGCATGCAGGAGTGACCATGTTTTGAAAGGGAGTGAAAATAAGGCACTCTAGTTTTATTCCAAGGTGAAGTAGAGAAAGTCAGTGATGGGCATGGATAAGTGTTTCTGCTCCCTAGATTTTTTTGAGGTAAACACTACAGACATAGGACTTCACAGGGAGATAAGGATAGCTTACTTGTTATTTCACTATATAAACCCATGTTTGTGTCAAAGGCTTGGATTAATACATGTCTCAGAAGGCGTGTGCAGCATTACCTTTCATTTCCTGTCTTTCAAGATTAATCACAGGTTAAGTGAGTTTCCAGTTAATGGTCAGAGGCAATTCAAAGCTGGTGAAATCATCATGAGAGACAAAAGCTTAGAGCTGTTAACAGCTCTCCTTACCATAGGCGAGATTCATATTTTTATCTTTTTCTTTAAATAATAATAATAATTATTATTATTATTAGTTTTGATAGGAGTGATGGAGTCATCTGTACCTAAAGGAAAGTTTATATATTCTGGTTTCTGCATGCCAGTCAGCATCTTTGCCTTATTATCTGTGTCCTGTATGACAACCGGTCAGTCCCTCGTGGATGCTGGGAAGCAGGGGCGTTTTGGTGTGTCTGAGTCTGCTAAAACAGAGCTGCAGAGTGAGCATTAGCGTCCTGAGGACACTATAGCCCACCCCCCAGAAATCACAACAGCTTCATTTTAGTGCCTATGGGACTCTGAAGCAGAGAGCCCTTGTTAAGGAGGAGCTGTTGCCCTCTACCCCCATCCCTGCCCAGGATTTCTCAGATGAGACTGATATTTTTTTCTGTGCTTGTCAGAGGCTACAGTTACTTTAACATGTCAAAGCTGAAAGTGCCATGTATCTGAAAGAGCTACCAGAATTACTAAAGCTTCTATATATCCCTGTAGAAATAAAACACAGCAGCAGCAGGATCTTCTCACAGAGACCAATAGGAAGTCCTTTCTGAAGCTGAAACGGTGCCGGCTTTGCTTTTCCACGGCTTCATTGGTGATCAGACACCTCCCAACAGCAACAAACCAAAAAACCCCAACATAACAAAACAACAACAAAAGAAACCTCCTCCCCCAAAAAACCACGAAAGACAAAGACATTAGTACTGTCCTTTGAGGGTTTTTTTTTTTTTGAGGGTTTGTTTGTAATTTTATTGCTTGTTTTGTTTTTTTTTTTTAATATAAAAATCCCTACAGGTCAAAATGTAAACGAAGCACAAAGCTTTACAATACCTAGCCAAAACTGTGCTCTAATTCACAGGTAGCTAAATAGAAATCCAGCATGTCTAAGGGTACCCAAAATGAATAATGGACACTGCTTAGTCAAGGGAGCACTTTGGGTTTAAATTTCCTTTTCTTTTACTCCATTACCACAATGTGAAAATAGAGGTTCTAAACAAAGTGTCACCAAATTCATCTGGAGCCAGCTCAAACGAAGGCATACAGCCTAGTATCAGAAGAGTTGAATTGGACAATGCTTAAAATCTAGCAATTAGTTTAAAAGCTCCTACTCTGCACCTCATGTGCCATGTTTAGAATGGGACAGTCATCATTTTGTTCTTTGGTGCTTGGTAATGAAAATAGGTACCTAATTTGCACCTGCCATTTTGACATGATAATATGAAATTATTGTAACTTTGTAGGTATGTAAATCTTCCCACTCACTGGCTACTTGGCTCCTGGTTTGCTCAGGTACCATCCTTGCAGGGCAGATTTGTGTTGTACCCTGCTGGCAGCTGTCGTAGTAACAATTCGGTAGTAACTCCCACCTCTCCCGTTAGAGCAGTGGTAGCTCCAGTCCCGCTCCATGCTGGGTGCCCCTGCTCCTCCCGGTGCGAGGCTGCAGGCTGACTGCTTTTGCATGACCGCTTAGGGACTGCACAGCACACTGCAAACCCCTGCAGCAGCTGGTTGGACTATGTGAATGCCATGGGTGTAAAGAAACTTGTTCTGCTTCGATAATCTGTGACTCCTGGAACAATACAGAAGAGCTCAGTGTAAAACCTCCGGTGGTATGAGGAGGTATGAGCAGTGTCTATCTTCTGTCCTCCTTTGAAGTTTTCATGAGAGTTATTTAATGGCTCCACTGTTCAGTCACTGTTGTATTTGATTAGGCACAGTATTAAATGCAATAATCATGGTCTGTGGAAACACAAGAATTCCTCCCTTTCTGCCCTTGAGATGTCAAATATTTCATCACCATTATTATGTGATTTCTAAGAAATCACCCTCAGTTACCAATGAATTAAAACAAATAGAGAAACTATTTTTCTGATACTTTTTTTTTCTGCATAACTCTATGAAAAATGAATGCATAATAAGTTTTATTTTGGGTGGAAAATGAAAGAGTGATACTTTGCAGATGTGTGAGCAGCTTCCCTGCAACTGCACAGGTAGGTTTACTGTATACATTTAGAGAAGGGACGATAAGATTCAGTTGCAGGCTGACAAAGCATGTAAGAAACCTTGATTCAGGGTACTTTAGCTAGAGGGATTAAATATAACTGCTAACACAAAACAAACCTTTTCAAAATATTTCTAAAATACCTGTTAGCCTCATGGTATTGCCATGAAATACCTGAAGAGTTTATAGCTCCACACCAAAACCTTGCAGATTTAAAAGAAATAATCTTGAACAACAACTTCATTTCTAACTAACAACAAGGAAAAACCCTTGGATGACAAATACATTCAGATGATTTTTTTTTCTGAACAAGCAAGAATTTGCAATCTCTGCTGAAGAAGTTCAATGAAATCTTAACCACAGTGTGTCCAGAAAAAGAAACCTTCAGCTTTAGTTAGAAAAGACTTGGATTGTTCCTTTTCCTGTGTTCACCAGAAAATACAGAAGGAATGGCAATCCTGTTTTTTTTTTACCTGTTCTGTTTTAAAGGAAAAATATGTTAGCTCTTAAAATGAAAAAAGACAAAATGATAATAAGGAATACAGGAATCACAAAATATTTTTTTCTCTTATTTTTGCCAGCAAATACATTAATTTACATCTCATAAATAAGAATACATCTTAAAACATGTTTTCAGCTACTGTACCTGAATACTAAAAGCTGAGGGACAGCACTTGTTTATGTCCAGTAATGCTTTTGCATCCTATGAGCCTAGGAAGTGCAAGAGAGACAGAGAAATGAATTTAGATGACATTTTTCAATCTATGGGAACATCTACTTTGAAGAGCTCCAGTAGAATTGGCTAGAACAGTTAGGTAAAGACCAAAACAAATTCATAATTACTTTCATGGGCAGCCTGTAGTTATTACTATTTCAGATAATAAAGTCATGGGCTGGTTTGATTTGCTAGTCCTAAGAAGCAGAGACACCCTTTCCTACAGTGTTTCTTCTGTGCTTGTGAAGCATGCTGCTTCTCTAAGTATATCCTTCTCACACACCTTTAGAAATGCAGTATACAGTTACATTTTTTGGTGAAAATATTAAATTCCATAAGGATTATAAGTACAGCAGAGTCTGAGTTACCCTACAATGGATCCGCCACAAGGCAGGCAGCTGAGATCTCAGAAAAGCAAACCTCATATTTCTTGAAAAAGCAGTCAGAAATTGTTCCTTTAGAACAATTCCTGTCCTGATGCTGAATGTTACTGCACACCAGAGTGACTTGTAGTGGAAGTTCCAGCGGGCAAAGAGCTACTTTAATTTATGCAAGTAAAGGAGTACAGCACAGCTGAGTTGCATTTTCTATATGTATGTTACTTCTGTCTCTAGACTCATTCCAGAGGTGCTACTGTGTAAGTTTTTTTTCCTGAATCTTTTTGTAGAAAATTCTTTCCTATTTATAACAAGCAGATTTTGATAAAGCATTAGTATAAAACTTGGTGCATCAGGAGGAATTTGCTTGAAACCAGAGATAATCAGTTTAAAGGAAAGGGAGAGCTTGCTAGGCTGGGCTCTTGCCTGAGGAGGACACACACACATTCAAATATCCTTTCTCCTTCATGTGCTTCCAAGCACTTCAGTGGTGTCTGTCCTGTGCAATAGAGTCTGTGTGTCTGGTTTGGTCTTTCTTGGTTTCCTTGGACTACTTCTCTTTTAATAAATGACAAACAGTCACAGGATCAGAGAGAGAGAGCTGGAGATTAGATCCCAGATCTGCTGCACGTGACTGGCCCAGTTGCAGGTGTTCAGTACCAGCATTTTGCAAGAAAACAGCCTTTTAAAATGTGGATTAGGTAAAAATGATCTTCTTATGCTTAAGCAACTCATAAGCAAACAGAAATCATTTAAAGGTGGATGTTAAGGTGTCTCAGGAGCACTCCCCAGTCCCCAGGCTGTTTGCTATTCCAGACTCTGGGAATTAAGTTTTCATTCTGTGAGTGTCAGAAAGGGCTGTTGGTTACTCAGGGAGAGGTTGCAACACTTGTGGAAGATCTTGGTTTCACCTAGTGCATAATGAAGATAAAATCTAGAATTATGAGATAATTCACTAACCAGCATTCTTCTTTTCCCAGCCAGTTTTGTTGGTCATTCTCTTTGTATGAGCTGTCTGCTGCTTTTACAAAGCTCTTAGACTGTTTTGGGGTTTTTTGGTGGTTTGTTGCTGGGTTTGGTTGGTTGGTTGGGTTTTTGTTTTGTTTTGCTTTGGTGTTTTGTTTTGTTATGGGGTTTTGGAGGTTTTTTTTTCCCATTTCTTAAGGAGGATCCCACAGCCTTATTGAAGGTTTAGATACAGTTACCCTCTCCTCCCTTTCTTTAATCAAGAGATTGCCACACACCACATGGAGTAATTAAGCTATGAATCATTTATTTGCTAGATTTTTGTTTTCTTTTCAGCAAAGTTCAATTCAGAACTGTCATGTTCAAAGCATGAGTCAAACTAGCCTGTCTACCTTGGACAATGCTTACAGCAAAATTCTGGGCATCTTAACAGGAAGCAAAAGAATATAAAAGTCTATATGTTCTACATCATCAGTGGAGAAACATAGATGCCTCTAGCAGCATGAAAAAGAGATTCAGTGCCTCCTGTATTAGGTATTGCCTACAGATTGTTTGCAGTTCTTCTAGCAGCCTCCTGAAGCAATCCAGTTACCAGAGCATCTCTCTTCTCTATTAGGACTTCTGGGAGGACAAGAGAAACCCAAACAAATGACCACTTTTTGCATACTGATTTGGTGCTTATGCACATAGCTGGAGGATGGGGAGCACTGGGCTGACTCACAACCCTAACATCTGCATCCTTGCTAGGACCATCCTAGTCCTCAGGCCACAGAGTACACTGAGTGAAAGCAATCTCCAAGCCTCCTAGTTTGCTTTGCATCTGACATGAAAACACTGAGAGAGGGCCAGCAGAACAGTAAGTAAAAATTACTATTTCCCCTGCCCCACGGGGCCAGGCTTTCAGAGGGGACAGAGTTGCTGTTGTAGCTGGATGTCCTGGAGCACACTGTGTTATTTTCAAGCAATGTTGGAAGCAGGGATGAAATCCCAGTTCGTCTGCCTTGCAAGTGCATCTTGTAACCACTGCCTATTCTGTGTCTTGCATGTCTGGCTGCACAGTGCCTCAGTTCAAAGAAAAGGGCTGAGGTCAATGGGATGAGGTTCAACAAGGCCAAGTCCTGCACTTTGGCCATAACAACCCCATGCAGTGCTCCAGGCTTGGGGCAGAGTGGCTAGAAAGGTGCTCAGCAGAAAAAGACCTGAAAGTGTTGGTTGACAGCCAGCTGAATGTAGGCCAGCAGCATGCTCAGGTGGCCAAGAAAGCCAATAGCAGTTTGGATTGTATCAGAAATAGTGTGGTCAGAAGGACTAAGGAGGTGATTGTCCTCCTGTGCTTGGCACTGGTGAAGCCACACCTTGGCTACTGTGTTCAGTTTTGGCTCCTCACTACAGGAAGGACACTGAGGTGCTGGAGTGTGTCCAGAGAAGGGCAGCAAAGCTGGGGAAGGGTCTAGAGCACAATTGTTATGAGGAGTGGCTGAGAGAACTGGGATTGGTTAGTCTGGAGAAGAGGAAGCTTAGGGGAGACCTTCTCACTCTCTACAATTCCCTGAAAGGAAGTTTTATTAAGGTGGAGGTCAGCCTCTTCTCCCAAGTAACAAGTGATAGGACACCATATTGCAGTTGATCTGGATGTTACTGCTGGTGATATATCATAGTATTCTCTTTTCTTGTAAAAATGAATTCTTCAGTTTGAGCAGAAGAAAATCTTTGCAATCTAGATAAAGATCTTTCAATCCAGTTCCCAAGATTTATCTAATACTGAAAAGTACTGTGTAATTTTTAATAAAATAACTTATTTTTATTAGAAGCTTAGAGAGAAGCTTCTTGGAACTATGATTTTGCCCCCAGCTTCAGTAGGACCAGCATGAGATATGGATATTTGAAAGATGATAATATGAATATGCTGAATTATTATCCACTTTGATATTTAATTATTTTGTGAAGATGTTATGTTAAAATCCAAATACAAGCATTCTAAAGGTAACAAGAGAGGAAGACAGAAGTGTATTCCAAAAATCTGAAGTTTCTGTTTAGAATTGTAAAAATGTTTGGGCATCAGTAATGGTTGTTAAAATAAGCAAGGCACAGAGTATTTTCCACCCACAAAACATTGCCATGCTATAGTCCATTTCAAAATGTGCTGCTGAATAAATGTTTCTAGGTAATCCTGCAAGTTTTGGAGGTCGTGGTCTGATCTCTTCACTAGATAATCCGGGCAGTGTCATTCTGCTGCAGACATTACCATGTAATCAGCCTTCTACTCACAGTGGGATACTGCTGCTAATTGCAACAGTTGTAGCTCCCAATAAAGTAGCAGCCTCTCAGTGAGATCTAAACAAATTAAGGTTAAATTTAAATGAATCAATTAGAAAACAAAACAAAACAACTCTCTGTTGCTTTTAGAGATCATTAGCTATTGACACTAATAGCACTGTAAAGAGATTGTTAATTTTCTTGTGATATATTGTGTAGGCTATTATCCAATAAAAGGGAGCTGGTTTCAAATGTGACTTGATGGCTTGGAGATCTAACTCAGGTCTTCTTTGGTCTTCCTGAGGAGAGACCCCTTGGTATTTGGGCTTTTTGGTGGGCACAGTCAAGACTGATCTCTTGTGGCACCGCCATGAGGGAGTATCATGTCCATTTGCTTTGTTTCTTTGTTTCTCCAAGCCAGGAGATTTTCCTGGCCTTTGCCACACAGGAAGATGCAAGGGTTCAGTATCTTTGAGTTGGGAAGGTGTTTTGTTATTGGCTCCTTTTGCCCTGAATCTTTATCACACCAGTGAAAGAACCTGTTGTCAAGGAAGACAGATGGAATTTAAAACTGTGGATTTGTTTTTGTTTTAAATCTCAGTCTGACCACTGATGCCATCATTTTATATTTGTCCTTATTAAAGACAAAAGTGGGTCATGACAAGATATCCTTGAATGCCATACTCTTTCAATTAAGAGGAGCATGCTCCTCATGATAATGAAGTAGGCAACTACAGCACCTGTTCTGGCTATCAAACTCTGTGATATGTCACAGATTCCTCCCCACTCTGAAGAAACAGAGTCAGTTAGCTTTTGCACTGGAATTACACTGATCATGTCCAAGACTGTAGCTAAGAACAAAGAAACTTGGCACATAAAACCAGACACAAGAGAAAATCTTCATTGTTAAAGCCAGTGACAGATCCTGTCATCTCTCTGAAATCCAATTGGACTAAACCTTAACTTGATGATTCAGCTGTGAAAGGCAGAGATTTAAGCAATTGTTTTCTGTGGCTGATAACTGAAACCAAACAGTGGAAATTCAGTGGGAGGTTTTGGGAAAACCCAAGATTAGAAACTTGTCCTTCCCATAATTTCCCTTTGCATAAGAAGTTAATTCTTCCTTCCCACCTCTCTCTCTGCCTTACATGTACACACAGAGGAAAAAAATACTTCATGTATACCTATTCAAACCTGTAACCTCTGCTTTAGAGAAAGAAAAACTGTACAGGACCTGCCACACAGCCACATGAGTGCTTCTGTTGGCAAGTTCCAAGACAGTGGATTAAATAGAGGGTTCCCACCCTCTTGGGTGCTGAAACAATGCCCTAAACCCACAACATCTCCACTTTCCAGTATTTAGTGTCATTGGTTCTATGAGAAGCCATGAGCCTGACTTAACACATTGTCCTGGGTCAAACTGCTCACAGCAAGGGAAAATGACCTAAGAATATTCAAACTAAACATATGTTACAGGCAACACTTCCAAATGTATGTTCTGTTTTGGGTTGGTTGGTGTGGGTTTTTTGTTTGCTTTTCCAGGAATACTGCCTAACAAGTACAGAGAATCATTAGAAAGCATTTCTTCTGATGCTTTGTCTGACATTAATCTTCCCAGGCAGAAAGTGTTCACAATCTAATTTTCTGCCAATGATTTACCTGTCCAGACTCCCCTTAGAGCCACTGGAGAGAAATAAGCATGAGCCATCTCCAAAGCTGGTTGCATGAACTGTTTTACTTGTGGTTTTTTTCCCTATTGAGTACAGAAAGAGCAGTGATAATCAGCTTAGGGTACATGCTTACAGTGGTATGCACACAGTGCTAAGTTGGCTAAATAACTCCTTCTTGTGCCTTTCTGGTAGACACATGGTTACATGGCCTAGTTACCTAATTCCACCTACATTCTTCAGAAAATAGATGGCATTCAGAAATGCCATGATTAATTCTTCTTAGTAATAGCAATACCTTCTGCTCTGGTTTTTGTTTTGGTTTGGTTTTTTTCCTCAGTTCCTCAGCTGTGAGATGTCCTTTACCAGCAGAAGTTTCCCCCCCTCTCTGCTTCAGTGAGCTTGCCTCTTAAGACCCTAGTTCTGCTGATATCTGTGTCTTTTTGGCCAATACTATTCAGAAATGAACAGCTTCATGGACTGTAAACCATTTAGCTGCATCAGATCCTGCACAGATTAACACCATTAACTCCTTCCACTTAATTCAGCACTCTGCAGTGGCTTCTGTTTTCTAAAGTCTTTGCAGAAGAACTGCATTAATCTGAGCATCAGCCATGGTCAGGTTATTTTTCTTCTGCTGATACTATACTATATATCTTGGTGAGCCTGCTTACAGCACTGGAGAACTATAGACACATACACAATAAGGCCTGTGAACAAACAGCAAGTTTATGGATTCTTGTGCCCTGGATCATATCTATTATGTTATCTCAGGGCTTAAACTCTCACTGGAGTCTAAAGTCCCAGCTTATTCTTACTGCCCATGTGCTGGGCATCTTCTACACCTGCCTTGTCAGCTGGTTTCCCACCTGGGAAGGATAAAACTCGGGGGGGGGGTGGGGTTCTGGGTCATGCTTGAGGTTTTTTACTATATGCAGAATGATGTTTCTGAAGACTTAGAGTAGTGTGTGGCACCTAGACTTGAGTGTGGTTGCTAAAGCCATGTCAGAAATACCATTAGACAGAAAGTGAGCAGAGCTATATATACTAGAGCCAGAAACACAGAATCTAAGCACAAAGACAGGAGCTTCCTAAGAACTTCATGACATCAACCATAACTAAACACAAAGCCTTTGTGACAGAAAAAACAGAGACAAAAGTATACAGGTAAGATGCTTGCAGAATTATTTGGTTTTGGCAGGTGTTTTTTTTCTTAGCCCTATGACTATTTCTAATTTAAAATAATTGTCAGTAATTAAAATGAGGAGATGCAGCATTTGTGTGGAACAGCAGTAAATGATTGCTAAAACATGAGAGCTAAATCATGAGTACTACTCAGGCAAGAGTATTTGATTGAATATTGGAGGGGAAAGAGAGATTAAAAAGTGGGGTTTGTGGCATTAGTAACTTCTGGTTTAACTGTTAATTAAGGCTAACATGACCAACATCTATTCAACAGGAAAAATTAAAGGTTTAACTGAGATGAACTTGTCCATGAAAACTGAGTTTGGCTGCCATACCTCTGTCCTAGGGGAAGTATACCTGTTAATGAACCCCCCCAAAGTTCAGCAGAATGGCAGCAGTGGAGTGTGTGCTGGGGCTAATGTGTCTTGGCAGGATCTCTGCTTCCAGAGAAGCAGCTTTGGGCTTGACTCTAGATAGCTGAAGGGCCTTGGGAAGACACAATAGTGCCAGGAGTTTTATTCCTTCCTGTAAGGAAAAGACAAATATTGCTCCCAGCTGCTGTTTTTTCATCTCTAATAAAGCTCTAGCTAGTAATGATTGCTCTTTCTATTTTCCAGAGCCAGGAAGGAAGCTCCTGCTCTTTCACAAGCTCTTAGATTTCCTCACCAATTTTTTTTCAGCTTCTAACAGAAAGTGAAACACCATAAATGTCATAATGTCATAGAGTAACAGAATGACAGCAATGTACAGGGAAGAAATGACAGAGGAAAATCAAAAGAAAAGCTTTTTTTTTGATAGTTAGATACAATGAGTTAGGTTGCTATTAGACAGAAATGCTAAAAGATTATTTGTTTGAAACAATAACTGAATTTCAATGAGGAGTGGCTGAGGGAGCTGGGATTATTTAGTTTGGAGAAGAGGAGGCTCAGAGGAGACCTTCTTGCTCTCTACAACTACCTGAAAGGAAGTTGTAGCTAACTGGGGGTTGCTCTCTTCTCCCAAGTAACAAGCAATAAGAAAAGAAGAAAAGACCTCGAGTTGCACCAAGGGAGGTTCAGATTGGACATAAGGAACAATTTCTTCCCTCAAAGAGTTGTCATGGACTAGAAAAAGCTGCCCAAGGAAGTGGATAAATCACCATCCCTGGAGGTATTTAAAAGGCATGTAGATGTGGTGCTTAGGGACATGGTTTAGTGATGGATTTGGTGAGTGCTAGGTTAAGGGCCGGACTTGATGAGCTTCAAGATCTTCTCCAACCTTAAAGCTCAGATAAAAGAATACTTTTCCCTTTTTTTTAATCCTCAGAACTCAGCATGTCTTTTGTTACAGAATTGAGCTGAGGTTTAAAAAAAATAAAATTTGGTGCCATCAAGTGGAAATATTCTGTATTGCTGAGAAGATCAGGCAGTGGCAGTGTATGCATTTCATCAGATCAAAACACAAGTACTTTAAACTGTTGCAGTGGAAATGTTTTATCCACTGTACACATTATATCCTGGTCTAAAACTGTCAAGAAATCTCACCTATTGACATGTTTTAGGAGCTAACAGCCTCCCCTCTTCCACACAGCAAAAAAGCTGGGTTTTTTTGACTAATCACACTTATAGCTGTCATTAAAGACTATTCCTCTGTGGTTTTGTGATTTCGTTCCTGTTAAGGTAGCAGTGTGCTCCTGGCACTCTGCATAAGGCCTGGAAAACAGAGAATAGTTCTGCATCATGGAATGCCACATCTGCTCCTGGCATGTTCCTGTGCCACCTACCACCTCCTGCTCTGCCTCCTGGCACAGGGCTCTGGGGAGAGGGATGCTCTGGAGCCCTAGCCCAATACTGTACCAGAAAAAGAAACTCCTTAGACAAAGGTTATCCTCAGAGGGGCTGTCATACACATTTGAAGGGTTTTAGAAGCCTACTCCATTGAAAAGCAGTTAAAAGGATATACCTGAGAATTGGGCCCCTTGGATCTCCAGGGAATAGTATGACTATACTTGAAATACTAATTTACTTAAGCATTTTTGAGTGCAGGAGAGACTAACTATAATACATACAGGGGTATTTTAGGAAAAAGAGCAGGTAGGACAGGGCCAAATGCTGAAGGATCTCATATGAAGTATATTTAATTGTGTATTTACTATATATCTTTGCTTTCAGTGCCTGTCTTCTTGAAGTTTCCAGGGATGTTGCTGTGAGGAGAGCATGTAGTTGTTTTCTATGTATATGGAGACCACTATGTAAACTGTAAAACCTCATATCAGAAGAACAGACTCTTGTTAAAAGGAACAGGGAGTTTGTAATTTAATTATTTGAAAATGTGGTTTGGTTTCTAATATTTCAAAGAGAGAAAATGGTTCTATAATCACATTGAATTACATGAGAATATTTCTGTTATAGGCCACTAACAAATGGAGTTGCATCCTGTGCTTTGATATTGATCATTTATTGGAATCTCTTTTAGTAGCAAAAACATTTGCTTTTAAGTAAACTTGTGAACCCAAAGGCAACCTTATTTAATCCATTCTAATACCTTTCTTTGCAATGATAAAATGATAAACATTTTAATTTTCTGGTTAGAGAGATTCTCTGAACCAGCCTATTTAAATCATTGATATTATATCAATTTAAGGCTGGTATTTCTGGGTTTTCTTGTGTTCTTTCTGTTCAAGAACTGAAATCAAGGTAATGGTTTAGTGGTAGACTTTTGTTGCTATGGAACTGTTCATTATCTTATGATATGGGATGCATACAGCAGAGACACAAAAATTTGATTTCATAAACACAATGTGAAGCTTTTAATCCTTTGACTCTTACTGAGCAAAATATGTGGCACACCAGAGTTCAGTACATTCTTTCTTCTCCAAAAGTGTGCAGTGGATGCATTTTAAATGGTTTCCTGAAGAGGATGAAGACCTAGAGTACAATTATGCATACATATTTGTGTTTGTATGTGCATGTGTTCACATATACACATGTGGCTGCTCTATATATTCTGTAGAGTGCTTTTAAACATGCTAGATTTTAAATCTGAATATTGGAAATGACACAGAAAGATAAAGTGCCTTGGTGAATGGCATGACATATTATGAGGTATTCATGGGGGACAAAAGTATTTTTTGAAGGATAGCACAAAAGAAGCATTTTATGTGCTCAGGAACCTGGCCAGACTCCTGGCTAGACTCCTGGGCAGGTGGGTCAGCTGCAAGGGAAAAGGAACTGAGTTTCTAAATTCACATAGAGAAATAGGGGGATTAAAAAGATAGGAAAATCTTCCTGGCATCAGATTTTTTAGTCTAGGTCCTGTTCATGGACCTCACACTCCCTCTGTGGAGAGCTTTTTTTCATCTGCACTGCAGTCTTCCAGATGGTGGAGTGAAAGGAATCTCCATAGCTACATGGATGGGAAGGCAGAGCAGGCTTTGTCCCATTTACAAGACTATTCAGGCTCTTACCTTAAAGTAATGGATCACAGTTTGCAGTTAACAATCAAGTAAGCACACTTCCTATTTTGGAGGGAACAAGAGAAAAAAAAAAAAGATTTCAGTCCACTCTTCATCAGCTAACAAATTTTGGTGTGGAGAGTTCACATTGTGAAGGAAGAAAATGACTAAATGACTAGGTCTTTAGGGAATATTGGAGAAACTATGAATTGGAAAGTCAAGCCTACTCCCTGAGCTGTGAGGTTGAGAGGGAGCGTATGTGCATATACCTGTGAGTGTGGATGTGTGTGCAATCTCACATGAAATTTGCACTTCAGCTGAGGACACCAGGCTTGAGACAAAATAGTTTGAGTGAAAAGGAAGTACTGCCCAAAGCAGCAAAGACAGCTGGGGATCTCTCTGCAAAGAGAAAGAGGACACATAGAAAAGGCAAATTGTGAGAGGCAGTCTGTGTAGATGTGCAAAGATAGACTCAAAACATCTCAAGTAATCATTCTGCTGTATGGAGATGAGCAAGTGTGGCATTAAGGCCTAGTTTTCTGTGTGAAAGAAATGCAGGCAAATTTAGTGTGCTCCATGAGCAAGCTTGAGATGCTGACCACCAAGAAAATGTTTGGGTTATCTCTGTGAATGGAATCTGCAGAGCTGGCCTGCCAGGCAGCTGAAGGAGGGAGTCTTGTAAAGAAAAGAGGGCCCTGCTAGTGCACCACAAAAATTACAGATGCAAAAGACTGATTAGATCATGTCCTGATCCCCATAGCTTCTGGGGATGTAAGAATTTCCCTTCTGTTCTAACCATGGTACAGTTTACAGCTGAACCACTGAGCAAAATTGAAAGCCAGATTTAAAGAGGAATTTCTGCATTTCTTTATGTACACCAATTGTGTCAAAGTAGAAGTGCCTTCAAAGAAATACTTTGAGAAAAATCTTTTCCAAAGAGATTCCAGAAATCACATGTCATCTGAAAGCAGGCTGCCCCTTGGGTGTACTGTCACCCTGATTATATGCAGGAACATGTTGGGGACCTAGTTTGGGACAGCTGGTTGCTGTTCTTGGGTACAATTCTGGTTACAGCCTGTGTTTCAAGATTTACTCCAACATGGACTTCCCAATGGAAGCATGAACCCCAGCACACTGAGGCAATATTTTAACATCCATTCCTTTTGGTTTTTTACATCAGCAATCATGGCTTAAGCAGACATCTTTCCATCCACCCATCTCTGTCCCACTTTGTTCCTATGACTGTACCCACCTCCAGTTGTTTGAGGCTGCTGAGTTGTGCTGGAGAATGAAAAGTAGCCTCATTAAAAAAAAACAGCTATTTTTTTTTTAGCCAACTCAGTTCTGGTTTACTACCTGGCTACAGAGATGGTTGTGCTCATCTAGAACCTGTCACTATACATGTTCCATACTTTGTGCTGTTTTCATGGGTTTGTTGAAATAATTTTTAAATGTCTGATTTTAAAGGCCCACAAAGAATCAAGAACTCTTGCAAAGAAACAGTCAAGAAGTCTTGATCTTCTGTTCTGACACTGATCTGAATGAGAACTGTGGGCTGAGACATCATTTTTGTGTCATTTCCCCCAGCTTTAAAATGTGAAAAATACAGATTCTCCTCCTGCCAAATTGATAGTGGTAGAAAACTGGAAAGTGCTAAAAACCACAAAAAGCTGCTGGTTTTTGTTGTAATTTTTTCAGGAGAATGTCAGCACTTTCTGACAAACTGTTCCTGAAGGAGCTAAGGCAGGTGCAACTGTTATTTGCTGAGGGAGCCTCAGAAGCAAGGTTGCACTTCTAACACAGCTATGGCATAATTGCTTTAATGGACTCTTTAAGCACTAAACCCTCATTCTCACAAAAGAAGGCCCCAGTTTGGGTTTATTCACACTATGGATCCATACTTAATGCTGGATTGTTATTGACTTGAAAGCCCCACTAGTGTGAGCATCAGTAAGCCTAATTAGCAGGCTCAATAAAGATTCTTATGGAAGTATATTTCAGACAGACAATTTTAGCTGAGATGTTGTGGTTTCTTGCAACCAACCTAGTACTTGTCTCCTAATGAGTCAATTCACTAACTTGATATCACAGGCTGTAATTTTCTGTGTTTAGGTTTATTTGCCCAGCAATTTAAAAATACTTATGTAGGGCCTTGGGAATGATGAGAATGACTTAAAGGGGCATCTCAATTCGATGCAGCTAAGTATGCACTGCAAATGCAAAACTACTGAGTTGTACAGTGAACATGGCCACATATGATGCTGCTGTGTACATATGTGAACAGATATGCCCTACACCTGAGATGTAACTAAAAGTAGGTCTTTCTTTGGGGGTGCTGTAAACCCTGAGAGATGGCAACTTCCCCTACTGGGCAATAGGAATGTAAATATATTCTCTATATGATTGTAAAGAATACAACACTGTGCTGTTCAGTGCTGTTGAGTACTCTGCTGTGAGGTCAGTATTCACAGTGGCAGTCAAGAGCCACTGCAGGTAGTGGCTTTTGAATAAAAGGTCATGTTTTTCAATAGCCTCATTCTGATTGAAAGTCTGAAAGCTTCTTGGAACTTCTTGATCTCTGTAGTATAAAATCTGAATTAAATGAGAAACAGAGTCTGACAGGTAGACACACAGTCTGCAAAAATCTCTTCAGGATGCCAATTCCCCTGTTCATTTAAGACCTAGGGAGAAACCCTAGCCCAGCAGAAGCTGGTGTGAGTTTTTTCATTGGCTTCAACAGATTCAAGATTTATCATTGATATTCTAAGAAAAAAGCCCGTGAAGTCCCCCTCTCTCTAGGTGCTCTGGGAGTTTATTGTTACTGTAATGGAAGTCAGCACTCCTCCCACAGTGCTGAGTAAAAAGCATTCCAGCTGGGTAAGAATTAGACCTTATAATTAGGGATGGTCAGACAGATGGAATCACAGTCCACTCAAAGCAGTAGGTATTTATTACAGAAAACAGCTCCAATTCCATATTAGCATGCTTTGGAAAACCTGAATTCCAGCTTTGTTTTATTATTTTTAAGCAACTCTGTCTTCCCTATCTGGAACACAGTAAAGTGCAGGTGACATTCATCTTACCTAGCTCTAAACTGTCACAGCAGAAGTCCATGCTGGCCACCTGGGCTGGCTTTTTGTCTGTGGAGCACAATAGGCACTTTAGGAGTGCAGTTCACCTGGTCTGTTTTAGATGCAGGAAGAGACTTAAATGGTGGTGACAAAAATCTCAGTCTCCTTTCAGAGACATAGCAAATCTGTAACAGAAAGCAACTCTCTAATAGTATTTTGACAGAGTATCTTATTCATGTCCTTACTTGTTCTGCTCCTCCTGCTTGCACTGAAAAGTTTTGCTGCAGAATCACCATTTGGTGAGATGTGAATAGAGGAGATCAATAGATCATTGGTTTGCTGACTGGTTTGACCCAGCTTGGAACTTCATTTCCTTAGAAGGACATTCTAAAAGGATCAGGAGCCTAAAATGTATAAACTTCAACAATTCCAAGTTATACAAAGGATACTTCCACCCCAAGTGAAGTGGTGTGTATAGATTTTTAGCTAAAAGTGAAGTCTCTTTTACTATGTACACACCAAGGAACCTCAGGAAGTTCTTTCACACACAAATGGTTTGAAAGTGAAATGCTTTAGTGTTACAAAAAGGTTTTAGCCACTGTTTTTTTTCAAATCCATTTGTGTGGCTGCAGAGCTAACTGGAGCTTCATTGCTGCAGATAGCCAAGGAACACTCTCAAATTAGGAATCAACCTACCCTTCTCATCTACAGCAGCCAATCCAGTAGGTGTCCAAATCAGATCATGGCCCCCCTCAAAGGACAGAGGGAATTTGCAAATAAAATGTTTTTCATTACCATCACAGTAGCAAGGGCATTCAGCAGTGGCTTAGAAAGAAGACCCTTCAGTTATAAGTAGTCATTGACACATGGTATCTTCCAATGTAACAAGCTGAAAGAGACTCAGCTTAGAAAGCCCTATTTTCTAGTGCTTACGCTACAGACACATGCTTGTAGGTCAATATTTTGAATGACACTGCAACTTTAAAAACAGCCCTCAACTTCCCAGAGTGCTGGAAGCCTTTGGCTAGTGGCCAAACCAGACAAGGGAGGGTCTGTGTGTAACATTGCCGTTAGAAAGGCAGACATGGCCTGGCAAAGGTGCCAAACTCCTGGGGAGAGTTCACAGCTGACAGCTCTTGGCAAAAGAAGTCAGCTCCTTTCTGAGCAGCATTAGGTTCAGGCACAGTGCCTTCTCCTGACATGCTCCACTGAGTTACTAGGATGGGTCCCAGTGTTTCTGTAAGTGCCCTTCTCCACACATTTCCCTGTAGTGCAAAGGCAGAGCTGCCAGCTCAGGCCTGGGAACTCCAGTGCAAGACAGAGCATGCTGTGGGCTTCATACTTCATTTGTCAGGATTCAGATTCCTATCTGCAAAAGTTAGGTGACTGCTGAGACACAATGAGGCACTAAACCTATAATAAACCATTGTAGACAGTCCTGAGATAACATCTTACTCAAAGAACAAACTTCCAAAACCCATGAAAACTTAGAAAATAATAATAATAATAAACCCCTTCAACTAGATTTAGTGAGGTCAAATTACTGCACTAAATTCATCATGGTTTGGTTCTTAATCCATTCAACAAACAAAGCAGCTCCTGAGATACTTGCATTAATTTAATCAAAGACAGGCTATGCAGTAGTATAATGATGGATTCAGCCATGTAGTTTCTGCTAGTTTACAATATGATGAAATGAAACAAAACTCTGAAGGACCATCAGTATTGCATCTTTTTCAGTGTCACAGTTGAATTCCATTTTACAACCACTAAATAATTAGGTGCTTTTGCAAGAAGGATAGTCACGTTTCAGTTGAATTTTGTGGATGAGTAAAGATAAGAACAATCCACTCTGCACATACCAACAATTCCATTCATGCCAAAACCCATACTTGTATTTAATCATAAAGTGAAAAAAAAAACTCTGAAAAGTAAGTTCTTATGGGCAGTTTAGAGTCATTGAGTGCAAGGACTAAAGATTTTTAACCTACACATGTAACTTATAGACCTATAAGTGCCTTGTTAAGCCCTCAAAGTGAAAATTAGACGGGGGGGGGGGGGGGGGGGTGTATACTTAATGACCTTGTGCAGTAGCAATATTTCCTACAGTAAAGTCTTTGGGGCCAAGCAAAAAAGCTCATTGTGTCTGTTTCTTGGGCTGAAAGGGAACCTAAGATTCTTCATGCCTCTTACTGCTTGACAGACAACTCTATCCCAACTCTTTTGGGCCCTAAATGCTCAGATGCAACTGATTTGTATGTTTCAATAATGTCATATACAGGAGCTGGTCTTGGAGCCTTAGCTTCATGCCCAGGCTGGTCTCTTGTAGAGTGGCTGAGACATGTGGTTTCCTCCTCTGAGCCCAAGCAAGGGAGCAGTTTGCAGTCCATGGTAGGTTCACAGTCTGTTTCTTGATTAATTTACCTCTATTTGATTGGAGGAGGAGAAGGAAAAGCTCAGGGTCATATAATGAAAAAAGGGCACGTTTTACAGAAAAGTAAGAAAACCATAGGAAGAAAGCAATCCATGAAGAGATACCTGTAAGCTATGTAGTGAATCAAAATTTAACTTGCTTTTAAGAAGAGGTCAGGTGGTAGTGGCTAGTAGAATAGAGCAGGCTGCACCACAGGTCTAACTTCTCCCTCATAGCAGCGAGATCTTGCTATGGCAAAGGGGGACCCTTTAGTCATTGTGCCTTCAGCTGAGTGCAATCCTGATGCCACATGTTCTCATACTGTTAGCAATGCCTCACATCTGCTATGAGAGACTGGTTACAGTAACTACATCTTCCCCTTGGAGACTCACCAAGTTGTACTTCACGGTGTGCAGCACATCTTTCTCTAACAGGAAAGCTTTTCTCCACCCCACAAACCCAGCACATGACTGGTTTTGCTTTGGTTTCTTACACCTCCTAATTTTCATGTTTACAGCTGCAGCATCCTATTGTTATTTATGATAAGCCAATTCAGCAGTTGAAGCCCATCACAAAGCACCTAATTCAAGGACAGACTTCCAGCTGAAAACTCGGAACAGCCTATGTAACAGATAAGTAGCATTTCTATCAGACAAAGTAACTTTTACCGTTTCCTGTACCAAACTAAAGACACTTGAAAGGAACAAGGTGACCGAACGGACATAAATAATCGGAGCCGACACGTAGTAGGAAAGTGGCCTGCGCAGAGGACACAGGACATAGCTGTGACCGGTCCCATGCAGCCTGCGCTCCGCCTCGACCCCGGCATGGCGGGGGTGGGAGAGCTGGGGGGAGGAAGGAAGCCTAGGCTGTACCCTCGGAGGCGTTGAGGGGGATTGTTGTACCGGTGCGGAGAGCCAGCAGGGCCTCGGGTGGGGCTCTCCACAGCTCAGAGGGCTCCACAGGCCACGGCATTACCCACTCCGCTCCGTCCTGCCGCCGGGGGGGTGCGTGTGGGGGCGCTTGGATCTTTCAGGACCCGGGGGCGGGGAGGGGCGTGCTGCCCTCGGCCGTGACGCCGCAGCCGAGACCCCTCCCCACTGGCGAGCATCGAAGGGTGTACCCGGAGGGCTGTCAGCGGTTGGCTATCGGTCTGGGCGTGGCTGGCCGTCGGTCTTCGTAGGGAGCCGGCTCAAGCGGTTTTGCCTCTCCTGCTGCCTAGCTCGCCCTCAGGTAGGTTCGGCGCTCTGCTGCCTGTCGCCCTGCTGCGGCCTCTGGCGGCCCCCGCGGCCGGCGGCGGTGGTGGCGGTGGCGGAGGTGCCCGGAGCCTCCCCCGGTAGCGAGCGCGGCCTGCTACGGGCGCTACTCCCTGGCCTCCCGTGGCTGGTGCCACCCGCTCACTGCCCTTCTCGCCTTGCGCCTCCCTGCCGCTTTTAATGGGGATTTGATTTGTCCTTGTCCCTGTCGCCACTCCCCGCGGGGTGCTGGGGGGACTCTGTGCTCTCAGCTGCAGCTTCGGGGGTGCGGGGGGAAAGGAGCTGGGAACACGCTGGCAGCGCCGAGCTCTTTATTCTAGCTAGATATCAAGTAGTAAGCGGGGGCAGAATTTGCCCTTGTAAGTGTATTCAAGTCACTCTAGAAACAGGATAATATTCAGATTGTGTGCTGTAATCAAATGCATTGCTGTTATTTTGTTGCCTTTGCTATATTGCTCGGCGCTATTTTAGTCTCGGTGAAACCGAAAGTTGTGTGACAGAGCCTCTGCAGGACGGGGGGTGCCGCTCGGCTCCCTGCCTTGGCCGCAGGATGAGGAGGCCAGGGAGGGTTCGCCAGCTCTTGCAGGCTTTGACTTCTGAAGTTACTTTCACCTTTACAACGGGATGTTGTGTGGCTAAGCCTGAGCTTACACAGGGAAGCATGTGGATGAACTTCTGGCCCGGCCGAGGTCACACGGAGTGTTTACTTACTGCCTGCATTGCTGCAGGGCAGCTCGCTCACTCCCTCCCGAAAGTGGCATTTTGCTTCTTGGAGGACTCCTCTGTGAGGGAAAAGTGCTTCACTGTAGGCTTGGGTATGAGGTGGAGTGCATTGCTATGAACTGCTCTCATCGTTATATTATACTGTGCAATATGAGTGACATTGTGTGACAAGACTTACTTTTTTTTGAGAGGTACTGACATGCTCTCTGAGGATTCTCTTAGTGTGCTAAAGAGCAGTGTCATAAAATAACTACAGCTTCTGTACAGGAACTTCTGCTGGTGGACAAATCTTAGTGATGGTAGGAAGATCATGTTCTTCCGCTCATGCTTTCCTTCACTGTTTTTTGTTTTTAAGCAGCCCTTGAGTTAAGTAGGACCTCTTAAGGCTTTAGGTGTATAGAGATGTTTTTTTCACAAGATTGAGGCATGAGGATGAACAGGATTTTCCAAGTGATTTGAATACAGAGACTGGGGCTGGAGTTTGATTCCCGGTTAGGGAGGAATTCTGCTCTGGCAGGGGGTTGGACTTAGATGATCTTTTGAGGTCCTTTCCAACCCCTGACATTCTGTGATTCTATGATTCATGTAGTTATCAGTTAAAACTGCTTTGGAAACACAATTCACATCTTTGAAGCCTCTGTCTTTGAGACCTTCACATCTTTTAATAGCAGAAGTATTTGAAGTTGTCAGGCTCCTAGGTAGCTGTTGCCAGACCTGTGCAGAGCCCTTGCCATTCACAGCAGAGCTAAGCAGTGGCATGTGTGCTTTACTGGGAGTGAAGAGGAGGAGAGAGCAAATAAAGGGACAGTCCTCTGCAGCAGAAATCTGTCCTAATGAAACTTTTCCACTTTGCAGAAAATTTTGATTAGGAAGAAAACCTGTCACTCCTGGCCACATAATATGCTGACTGCTAAATAGTAATTAAGGTCTTGTCCTTATCTTCCAGTTTTGGCTTGTGTAAGAATTAATTATGTACAAATGCTTAGCACTGGTCTTACATATTGGGCTTTCTCTTATCAACTGCTTACGTTGTAGCCTGTTTTCTTCCTGTGTGTCTGTTACTTCTTACTGTTCTTGATGCAAGCTTTGATCAGTGCTTGGTCTTTGCATGTTCATGCTGGCAAATGAATTTAATTGGTATCTTTAAGTTTCCAGCATTCTTTGAAAGCCATGTAGTCAAAAACTTGGTACACTGAACACGTTAAAAGCCTTTCCTTACAGTAACACACACAGTTTGCTTCTATGATGACACCACACCAAAACAGAGAGACAGCAGAGTTCACTGAAAGTAAATTCATGTCTCACAGAAGTAGGGGTGGAATTAGAGTATGAAGTACTTGGTTTGTGTTTTACAGCAGATGTTAAAGGAGACCAGAACTTTTGCACAGGCAATGTTTGAAGCATACCTATCCGTGTGTTCTTTTACTCCCTTGTCTTTGCTGCCAGCAGGCTTTACCATGCTCCGAGCCTTTAGTCACACAAACTCTAGGTGTGTGTTCCATCACGCTAAGTGTTGGCATCACCGTAAGTCTGTGCTGGCAATCAGAAGAGAAGATGTTAATGCATGGGAAAGAAGAGCACCCCTAGCACCAAGGCATGTTAAGGAATTAACACAGATGGGCTACAAGGTCTTGGTGCAGCCGTCAAACCGGAGAGCCTTCCATGAAAAGGTAAGGTACCTTTCTGAGTAAGAGAAGCAAAACCATTGCTCACTTATGAACCACAGAACAGGAAAGATAATATTCAAAGGATATACATGAGAAAACTTATTATTAATTTTATTTTTAAATTGTGAGTCTTGTCCCAGTAGAGAGAAAGAGGAGTTTGTTTAGCCTTTTAATGTAATGTCAGCACACAGGATGGTTTTTGGAGTTGCTTTTATTGATTTCTTGCCATTACTTGTTCATTACTGCAATACTGTAAGATACCTTCAATGCAGTGAAACATCCTCACTAACAGATAATTATGGTTTTGCCTTTTATAATAGGATATTAGCATGGAAATTCAGTTCGCTATTTGATACCCGTTTTGATAAGGAGCTTGATGAATGTATCAAATGCAGAAACTTGTCTCTGCTTTGTAGAATGATCCAGTTGTCCTCTGTTCTAGTTGCTTATGTGCTGAGATCTGAATATGGAAAAAAACCAAAACAATTTACTTTGATCTTTCTCTTTTGTAGGATTATGTCAAAGCAGGTGGCATTATTCAAGAAGATATTTCTGAGGCTTCCCTGATAATAGGTGTGAAGAGACCTCCAGAGGACAAATTAATCCCTAAAAAGAACTATGCCTTCTTCTCTCACACTATTAAAGCCCAAGAAGCAAACATGCCCCTTCTGGATGAGATTCTAAGACAGGTAAATTGTGTCATAGCAAAGACAATTGGCTGTTCTCCTGGGATAGAAACTGAACTGAACGCTGAAGTGTGATGGAAGCTTGCTGCCTAGTATGGTTACTTTCAGAATGTGTATTTGTAGATAGCTAATGAGGACTGTTTTCAGTATCCTTCCCTGCAGCTGAGTATTTCTTGTTCAGAGGATCTCATGCTTGCAGTGCTACTCTTGTTTCCCTGTGTAAGGCAGGTGAGTTGTGAACTTGGTATGCTCAGGAGAGGTTCATGCTGTGTAAGCACCAAGGCCTGGTGAAAAGTTATTAAGCTGAAGTGTGTATTGGTCGTTACAGAGGGAGGCAGCCAGTTCACTCAGAAATGAGCAGCCTCTTGGCAGAGGATGTGAATGGTTCTGCAGCAGTTGGAGTGGCTCATTGGGGAGCTCTGTGCCCAGAGTACACAGGCAATGCAGAGACTCTAAGCCAAGAATTCAGTGCAACCTTTGGGTTTTCATTTTTACACTTCAATCTCGTTATGAATTATTTGCCTTTCTCATGTATGCTCCTCAGCCTCTATCAGGAAGGATGACAAAAGCATATGAGAAGGTAGTTCCTAGGAGAGCAATGTGCCACTGACTGCATCCACTGAAAGTTTTAATACTCAGTTTGCTATGTGTTTTCAGGAAATTCGACTGTTTGACTATGAAAAAATGGTTGATCATAAAGGAATGCGAGTTGTGGCCTTTGGAAAGTGGGCTGGTGTAGCAGGTATAGTGCATAAAGTAAAGGCAGGCTTGCAGCAAGTAACATCTTGTAATCCTTCTGGTTGTTTACGTTTCCTGAAAGTTGAAGCTTGCAATGCATTTTTAACTGCATTTTTAACTCTTGCTTTGAAGAGCCTTTTCCCATTCTGTTTTGTGCTCCCTACTACTTTTGATGAGACTATATGGCAAGTAGTCCTCTGGATTGGTGCTGAATCTACTACTTTATGTTGTCTTGAAGTTTCTTTGTGTGTTCAGCTGTTCTGAGGCAAACTAAATATCAAGACAGCAACTGAGTAGGCTTCTGAAAGAGATGACTGCTGTCAGTCCTGCAAGTTTGAACAACATCTGTTTGTCACTCTGTTAATCCATTGACACTGATTTTTGTGAGGCATGGTTCACATTCCTTTCTGTTTCTTCAGGACACTCGTATCGTCTCCTTTGGGATCAGGTGATGGAGATGAGGCTATCCCAGGATTAAATAGTTCTGCAATGCATAATGTGGGCCAAGACCAGGTTTTAGGTCATGGCCTGCTATTGAATTTCTCTTTCCCTGGCTTTATGTAGACTTCATTTAGAGGCATTCATATTAAGTCATGGTTGAAAATAACAAGGATGAATTAACACTGATGGTCTGATTTTTCTGTTGTTTTGGTTTGGGTTTTGTGTGGGCTTATTTTTGTGTGTGTGTTTTTCTTTGTGTTTGTTTTTGCTTTTTTGTTTGGTGGTTGGTTTTTTTTTTGTGTTTGGGTTTCTTTTGATGTTGTTTTGGGGGTTTTTTGTTTGTTTTGTTTTTAACAATAGGAATGATCAACATTCTTCATGGATTGGGATTACGATTTTTAGCCCTGGGACATCACACTCCCTTCATGGTAAGGATATATGTGTGTGTATTTTTCTTCAGCAAAATGACACTTGGGAAACTTACTAGTTATCTGTGTATATGGAAAATATCTTGATGGTTCTGTACCTTTGATTTCAGCACATTGGGATGGCACATAACTACAGGAATAGCAGTCAGGCTGTGCAGGCAGTACGGGATGCTGGGTATGAAATTTCTCTGGGATTGATGCCAAAATCCATTGGGCCCTTAACATTTGTGTTTACAGGCACTGGGAATGTTTCTAAGGTAAGAATTCTGTCTTCAAGATGAAATGCTGTATTATTTTTAATAGAACTTCTTGACATTTAGTACCTTTCAAGTTAAATGGGTTGATGGATTCATTTTCTTTGCTTGGGCTTCAGGTTTTCCTTTGCCAGTAAGAATTTTGAAGTACTCTAAACTAATGCCTTTAAGATGAGCTCATGCCTGACAAGGCTGACCATGCTAACTTTTTACCATGAAAAATGGCCTAAGTCTTACTGGTCCTCTCTCCCACCTTCAAGATTTTTGTCCCCTTCTTTCCCCTCTATTGACTCTGGTCTCACAAGGTATGTTGAACCATCCCGTTAAAATAGGGAGGAAAGAATTATATTGTCTAATACTTGCTGAGTTTTTAACTCTATTTTTGAAGCATTGACTTGTCTTAGAAGTGCTGGACTTCAGAGCTGTTTTTTACAACATAAGGAAAAGGCTTACCCCTGGTTTTGACAAGAAAGATCAGTTAACTAGACACCAGCTATAGACTGAAATCACTGCCTGTGTACAGGTGTGCTTTCTGGACAAAAGGATGGCAAGTCTGAAAGGCCTGTGTTCTATGATCACAGCTCACTGGGAAAGTGGCTTCAGGGATCTTCCCTAAAGAGAAATTGCTCCTCAGAGTGGCAGCAAACCCATCTATTGTGGCTGAGTTGAGGGCCCCCAGCTCTGTATTAGAAACTTAAACAAGGCATTGAATTGTGGGTCAGGCATACTGCAGGAATGGAGAGTGATGTCAATACCTTGTGCATAGGTCCCAGGCAGCTGTGGTTTGGATAAGCAGGGGTATGTGTGGGCAGTTTGTATGTCTCTAAAGATGTTCTCTAGCAGGACTGTCAAGCTGTGCATGGCATTTTTATATTTGTTTCCACACAGCAAATGAGCAGTGTTACACTCCCTTTTATATTCTCTGCTCATTCTGAATCCTACTTCATGGTTCACAGGGTGCTCAAGAAATGTTCAATGCCCTCCCATGTGAGTTTGTGGAACCACACGAGTTAAAGGAAGTTTCCAGATCTGGAGGTATGCTGTGACAAGAAAGTGACTGAAAACACTGGAATCCTTTTTGTCCAAGTATAACAGCTCTTTTTCTTTCAACTTTGTTTTTTCTCAGACCTCAGAAAAGTCTATGGGACAGTGCTAAGTCGTCACCATCATCTCGTAAGGAAGCGTGATGGCCTGTACGATCCAGTGGACTATGATAAGCATCCAGAGCTTTACACTTCTCGCTTCAACACTGATGTGAGCATCTCTCTTCTTTTGTGAAGGGTTTTCTACTGAGTGTTGGTAGTTACTACACCTTTACATATCCCTTGATTGCATATCCACTACTAGCCCAGGTGCTTTCAACTTCTTGAAGTACTAGAAGAGGACATCAGGCATCTGTAACTTTCTTTGCAGGTCGCACCCTACACAACTTGCTTAATTAATGGCATTTACTGGGAGCAGCACACTCCTCGTTTGCTGAGTCGTCAGGATGCTCAGAAGCTGCTGGTGCCACTTAGATCTGCTGCTGGTGCAACAGAAGGCTGTCCTGAGTTACCACACAAGTAAGGCACCTCAGTCCACTCCTAGCAATCCTGCAGCACCATAATTAATGTCGTGATGTTAGGCAGTTTCACCCCAGTAGCTACCAAAGGATTCTGTTGCAGAATGCCCCATTGATTCTGCTTTAGTTCTTCTGTGCTTTGCAGTCTTGTTTTCACAGTTTGGAGTTTTTAAAAGCACCAGAGTACAAATGATTGACAGGTATTGGCTGTCATTCTGCAAAGGTGGTTCTGCCATTGATCTCTGTGCAGTGTCTAATGCAAACAGTGTGACATCTGGGAAGTGTACCTACTGCACAATGATTGCTAGAAGTTTCTATGCCTGAACACGGTTGGTTGGTTAAATTCTTCCTACCCTGTCATTTGGCTGGTACAAGTTCCATAATTGTTCCTTAACACCTCTGGTTTCTGCAGCAGGTAGCAGAAACACTTCACAACCCTCAGTAGCTTTAAGGATGGGAGGTGGGGTCTAAGCCCAGGGTTAGTCTCCTTTCAGTGTGGGTGGGAGGCACCCTTTCTCTAACAGCCCTGTGTAGTAGTTGTCTGGGAGACTGTCCTGGGGAGGGTATGGCAAGATATCCTCATGAGGAAGAAGGTCTTTGTCTCTTCTATGCCCACTCTTGACACATTTCTTTCTCTCCCATGACAAAGAATTTAAATGTTAACCTTGAATGGTGCCAGAGGCTGTGAGCTGGACTAAAGAACGCTCCTCCTGTGCCAGCTATTTGTGAACTGAAAGAAGGCAGCTGCTTCTTCAGGTTTCCTTTTATGATGATGAAGTTACTCTAGTGCAGGACTGCCCAGTGACAGCTTGGGGAAATTGGTAGATGGATAATGAATGGGAGGTGTTGACAGTGCATGGAGTACAGAGGAAAAAATGATGGATGAGTGGATTCTCCTGGTTTTTGAGAAGTTACACTTGAAAAATAGTTCCTGTTGCTGGCAATAAAAAAGTTATGACTACAGTAGGACCAGATTAAGTCTCTGGATGCCATTGTTTGTGTTGTGTTGACTTCTGAATGGGTTAAGGTGAATAAACTACAAGTCTGACAGATCTTACATGTTTTTCCTGTTCACTTATGTTCTTTTACACTTATGTTTCTTGGTAATTTGGATAATGCTCTGTTCCTTTGTCTTTTCTGTTCAATTGCTTTAGACTTATAGCAATATGTGACATTTCAGCAGACACTGGAGGATCTATAGAATTTATGACAGAGTGTACAACAATTGACAGTCCATTTTGTATGTATGATGCTGACCAGCATATTATTCATGACAGGTGGGAGAACCTTTCATTTTTCTTGCTTTCCTCTGCAATTTGTAGAATTGTATATTGAAAAATCATGCATTTAAAACACTTGTGAAAGGTGGTGCCTTTCAGCTACCAAGGAGAAATTGGTTAGAAGAGCTGTGTTCTCTCTTTCAGTGTTGAAGGCTCTGGGATTCTGATGTGCTCCATTGACAATCTGCCAGCACAGCTTCCTATAGAAGCAACAGAGTACTTTGGTGATATGCTCTTCCCATATATTGAAGAGATGGTAAGGTCTTATGTGTCCAACAAGAAGGTAAAAGACTCAGCTTTTGGTCTCCTTGTTTATTGCCTTTCTGGTCTCCTGTATGCATTCAAATGGAATCTGCTGTAGAACATAACTGACTTTGTACTTCAAAACAAACAAACCAAAAAAGCTTGCTGAGTTTTGAGGCAGTACTTTCAAAAAACATGTGAAGGAGACATGAGTGACTTGGATGCCTTAGGGATTTACCTGTAGGCAGGAAACAGGCTTTCACAGCTGGATCATAGCTCTTGCACACTGTAGTGGATGTCTAAATCTGATTTCCTTGGGGCACTCAACAACAGATCACAATCAGACTGCTGCTTGAGTTTCTGTATTTTCATAAAGGTCAGGTGACAGTGATTGGGGCCAGGAGAAATTCAGATCTACATGATACTGGTATTGTTGTATGCATTGAAAAGTTGATAAAATCTTGGTGTTTCACTCTGGGGGAAAAAAAAATGTGGGAAATCAAATAACCTGATTGGAAATAACTTCTCTCCACAGCTGCTATCAGATGGCTCAGAACCTCTGGAAAGCCAGAATTACTCATCTGTTGTTCGAGATGTAAGTTTTGCAGTTTGCCACATGTTCTGCTTCTCTTCCTCTGCTGTAAAACACACAGGGTCAAAAAACCCTCCAAATTTCTTTCATGTGTTTCTAGGCAGTGATTGCATCCAATGGCTCACTGACAGCCAAGTATGAATACATCCAGAAACTGAGGGAGAGCAGGTAAAGTATAGCTGAAAGTTTGTTTGAGGATTAAAACCAATCTTGTCTGCACTTTATATCCCCTTTTGCATGTATTCGCTTATCTTTTGGGGGGTTACTGCTGTATTGCACTGTGTCTAAATGTGTCCTGGCTTCTTGATTTCCTTCTTTCTGCATGTTGCCTAAATCATTGCTGTGTGGTGTTAGTAACTTAGACTGTAAGTGTCTTATATTTTGAAGGCTGTTTTACCAGAGAAAGAAAACAGCCACACGCCAGTCTTACTCTGTTAATCTTTTCCCTTTTAAAATGGATGTAACAGAGTCCTTTGAAAGGAATGGCTGAAAGGAAAAGGCTTTCCAATACACCTTGAATCTAGTTTTCTCTAGTGTGGCTCAAGTGCTGTGCTGTAAAGCATTGTTCTCTGGTTGTATTCAGGAGCCTCTTTGAGACTCTCAGACTTTTGATTGTATTCCTGTAGTGACAGCTTTAGTTACCATTTCAGCCATACCCTGTCTCAGTAGTGACCTGCCAGTGGGAATGAAAGAAGTGGTGAGGAAAGAAGTAGCTTAGAGTGGATTAAGCTAACAAAAGTGTAAATAACCTGGCTATACCTTCCCTTCCCCTTGCTCCCAACTGTAGAAAGACACCTATAGTTTACCTATGACAGATGTTAATGTGACAATAACTGGGTAACTCTGGCTTCGTGTTCATGGTCAGTGCCACCTGCACTGTCTGGCACACAGAAGTTGCAGCTGGCCTGTCCACAAGCACTGGATGCAGTGTGCACAGCCAGCATGCTGTAGTGACTTGGCATGCCAAGCTTTTCCAGTTTTCTTTGGGAACTTTGGAAGTTCTGGTTATGAACTTGTGCATGGTGAACTACAGGTGGTGTTTTCCACCCAAAGCAACATGCTGTTTGCGTGTCAAAGGCTTCAGCTTGTGATGATTTCTGTTGTGTGCTGTTTGGTAGACCACCTCAAGAGGCTGTCTCAGTAACAAGTCTTCTTATTCCTCACACAGCATGTTTCTCTGTGTTTCTGTGCTTTCTCCCTTGCATGGTCTTGTTGGAACTGCCCTGAGAATCTGGAGACTTCATTCTCAAGAGGGTTTTTGTGGGTAGATTTTTGGTGTTTCTGCAGACCTGTGTGCATGTGATGTTCAGTTGCTCTTTGGTATTGCTCACTTAGCTGTCAGAAAAGGAAGACCTGCTAACCACACCCTCCTGTACTTTGCAAACTTTGGAGGTAATGCAAATAAAAGCAAGGATTTTACTGCTTAAGGTGTGATGGTTTGGCTAGAGGTAGGCTCTTCTTGTTTAGAACCTGTAGGAATTATGTGACTTGTGTTATTACTATGACAAAGTGTGTTATGCTCTGTCTAATTTAGTTTCTGAGGGTTCTGTTTTGGCTAGTTGCTTATACCCTCTGGAAGTCTGTGAACATTTCAGGCTGTAACAGCTGAAGTGTCTTGGGTGCCATGAAAATGCAGGAGCAGTTTGATTTACTGAACCTATCTCCATCTTTTCACCTTTACTTACTTTATACCTGCTACCAGTTCCTTGCCCACAGCTGCAGTGGCATATCCCATGAACCATGTGGGATTAGTATTATCTCAGTATTACTGTTCCTTGTTCACAGATCAACATAACTGAATTATTTAAACTTAGAGAATAGGCATCATCTGAAAAGTTCTTTCCTGGGACTGTGTAGATCCTGTTCCCATTCCTGCTGGGTCATCTGTCAGCTCATGTTTATACCTGTTCTAGGCCAGACTCAATCCAAGAGTATCCTCATTCTAGACACTGGAAAAGTCTTTATTAAGTATAATGAGAAATTTGATTGTAAAATCCAGCTTGCTTTCATACAGGCAATCTCCCCTTCATCAACAGTTGCTCCAAGCTCCTGCATACCTCTATTTCTCTCTATAAGTAAAAGGTGGAGAAGAATTCTTTCTCTTCCCCTGCCCATGAGAGTGTAGCTGGGGAAGATGATGTTCAAATAGAATGGAATAGATAAGTGGAGGAGGGTCCTTGGGTTTGTCATGTGAAGGGATATGATGGGCTTAGGAGGCTTACTGTGAATGGGTACTCAGACTGGTAGGCTGGAATGTGCTTCAGACAGCTGATAGAGATGTATTTGGTACTGATTTAACTCTCTTCCAACACTGTTGTTTGAGGCCTGTTCCCCCAAATGTACTTGGATACTTTATGCCATGCTTTAGCTCATCCAGTACTACTTTGTTGTCATGCTGTTAGGTATTGCTCTGGAAGGCTGCCACACCATCCTTTATTACTGTGGCCATTTTTGGACTGTAAAAACACAACTGAAAATAGACTTATGGATGCCATGTGGAGCCCCAAAGAGGTCTGAAACAAACCTTCTGTAGACATATGGTTAGGCATTTTCTAAGGACTGTAGCTTTAAGCAGAGTGGACATGAGCTTGACAGCTGGAGGTCAGGATCCTTTCTGTGGCATAATCTCTAGGATGGTTTTCAAATTTGAGTTCTTGTGTGCAAACATGATTTCTTCATTGGGCATTAACATTTATTTGACTTTTACTGACTGTTCTTATGATATACTGTTATGAACCTTGTGTAACTTACCTGAAATAGGGCTTCACCTGCATGGTTCTGTGTACTTTTAAGAGTTACCTGTGATGTAAAGCGAACAAGGCAGAGCATGGAATCCCTTTCTGACAGCCCATCACCACACAGACAGCTTGGCAGTTCTCAAGTGATCAGGCTGCAGTAATTTGGCCACTGACCAGCCAGTAGCAATTGGAGAAGCAGTGGAGATGTTGATGGATTTGAGCATGTTTGTGTTAGAAGACAGAAACTAGAAGTTATTCAGCAGAAGAATGGACTAGCCAGTCTTGGTTTAGATAGTCAGGAACTTGACTCCTGCTCTGAACAGAGCACTTGGTATGTAGACTGCACTAGAATCTTCTGCTAGCATGAGAAGCTTACAGTTTCCTTCTGTGTGGTTTTTAATGTTGCCTGTAACACCTCCTAGGGAGCACGCTCAGTCTCTGAAGATGGGTAATAAGAAGAGGGTTTTATTGCTTGGATCTGGATATGTTTCTGGCCCTGTACTTGAATATCTCACTAGAGATTCCAACATTGGCATCACAGTTGGTATGTAAGACTTTTGCACGTTTTTCATTGAATAATTGTGTCTTATTTAAACCTGATAGCATGGCAGAACCTTTGTCATGAGTAATAACTTGATCTGGTTCTGGGAACAGATCAAGAAAGCCTGTGTTATTTTCCACAGCAGAGGAGGATTTTGTAGCTTTCTGAGCATTTTGAGTTTATATAATTGACTTGAAAGTGCTAGTGTGTTGCAGAAGCACCCACTAAAGGTACAGCAGTCACTAACCAAGCTGTGGATTGATTAGAGACAAGATCAGTTAGCACTCCTTGGGACAATTGATGTTGAAGTGCAGATCTCAGTCAGAGGTAAACTGCAGCACAACTGATCCTTAACTACAAACAGTCTTATTACTAGAAAAGATAAAGCACAGTTATGCATGCACTCAGAATAAAGGTGGGAAGCCTCCCCCTAGGGGACTCAGCATAGTGCTTACCAGAAGGGGGGATGAGGACTCCTCAGGCTGCACAAGTATCCTCAGGTGGTGTCCCAAGCCCAAGGGGAAGACCCTGACCACAACCCACTCTTGCTTAGTTGTGAAGGGCAGCTGGGACTGACTCAGGCTGGAATATCCTTTTATACCTAAGGCTGGTGTGGACCTATAGTTAACAACAATAAGAAGCCCAGGCATGGCAGTGCTGCTGCCCACAGCAGGGTGTTGAGGCCCTCCTGAAAGGGTTTCCTGTTACAACCCCCAGCTTAGGTATCCCTAGGCCCCACGTTGGCTGCTGCAGGCTCTGGTCCCTTTTCTTCTGCTTGATGTCTGGCTTCTGTGCTGTTAATGTCTCTGGGGGGGTAGCTGTAACTGCCACCCATAGCTACATTGAAAGTTTACTTTTTGCATGTATAACCTGTAGAGAAATTAAAAGTACTTTTCCTTCTAACCTGCTTTGGGCTTGGGACTGATTTTGTAGCTAGTCAGTCACATTTGTTGGTGCTTGGCTGGGTTTTCAGCCTCACACAACAAGAGGATGAAGTTGTTTTTGTAGACGTGCATCAGTGAAGCCTCTGCTGTTGCTATAACTAGTACTGTGGTGGTAAACCCTCAGACTCTGACCTTCCTATCAGCTCCACATGCCTGCTTCTTTATTCCCCTGCTTTGGTTTTATCTGTAGTGTATTTCAGGCTGAGCATCTCAGAAACATTTTTCCCTGATTCTGTGATTTCAGGTTTAAAACTGAGGCTGTATTGCCTGAAAGAGTCTTTGCTGGGAAGTGGTTTCCTTTTAAACTTACCATTGTATTTCTCTTGACTTCTGTTATTGTTGTTGCTTTGGTTTGTTTTTCCTCTTCATGCTACTTTTTCATAGTTAGCTGCTTTTGCTGCCCTTTGTGGGGATAACTGTAGCACTTGGAACCCCTAGGAGAAGGTTTTGAAGAAGAGCTGAACTCTAAGGAAGGTGCACCCTTGCTAATTAGCACTGCCTGATACAGGGAACAGGGAAGGGTTACAGCACAGTGCAGTGTCCAAGCTCTCATCAGAATGGATGCTGCATCTAGCCCCTAAAATACAGTAGCAGTAAAGGAAACCAGATGAACTGGAAGATCTCCTTTGCAAAGCAATGAGCAAACCTAGCAGGTGCCTTTTATCTTGGTAGCCTAAAAACATGCAGTTTCTACAGCACACACACAAAAAAGCTCAGAAGGAAGGAGACAGAAGCATGTTGCTTGTCTAATATTTGACAGCAGGCAGGTAGATGAAGAAAGCATAAAATGCACATCCCAGTGCTGCCTTTGGTTCCCTTCTGCTAGGCTACAGCACTTGAAATCCAAATGACAAAAATCTTAATTGCTAAACTTGTTCATGTAATCAACATTTTCTTGGTTTGAATTTTTAGACAGCCTTGCCTGGCTCTTTTCTCTCAGCACAAGTTGATTAGTGGTATATGGAGAGTAACCCTCTGGCAATGTTTATCTCCCACTGACTTTGGAAAAGCCATAAGGAAGTAAAGCCCTAAGTTAAAGCCACAGATGCTTTTAATTCTCTGCAAGCCTGTGCCCCACCTTCTGCCTTCATTGCCCTCTCTTTTCTCCTGGCTGGGTTCCCACTGCTGTCCTTGTGCCTGCACCATGGTGAGCCAGGACAGGAAACCAATTCCCTTTCAGTCAGATGTGGCAAATGCTGATTGCTTTAACCTGGATCTCTTTTTCCAGTCAGCTTTCCTTTCATGGTAAGTGCTGATGGCATTAGGAGCAAGATCAGAGGGAAGGATTTCTCCCTTTGAAGGATGATATTGGCATATGCAGGATGGGTAGGACTGAGCCATAGGTAAATATTGAAACTAGATAGAGTGAATCTGGGCCTTTAGTCATATTTGGCCTAAACAAAAGCATAATGTTTTTGTCTTTATGTTAAAACCAGTGAATGCTGTGAACTCTGGTTTAAGATGTTAAGCTGGTTTTGGCTGGGAATGGCAATTCTGTTACAATGTCCTGAAACAGAGCTTTGAAAGATTTCTTATTTAAATGAGATTTATCTATAAATGTATGGCTGTATGGAATGAGAGAGAGGAGAAGCTTTGCTGAGCATGTTTGTTTACTAAATCTGTTAGCTGCGTTGAACTCTCACCTTCATAAAGACCTTAAAACTGGTGAAGGATCTAAAGCAGGATTCTGGCTGGCTGGAGGGAACTGGGGTTGTGTAGCATGGAGAAAAGGAGGTTCAGGGGAGACCTTCTTGCTCTCTACAACCACCTGGAAGGAGGTTGTAACAGGGTGGAGGTTGGTCTTCTCAGAGGTAGGTAGCAACAAGAGGAACTGGCTTCAGGTTGCACTAGGGAGGTTCAGGTTGGATATTAGGAAAGATTTCCTCACTGAAAGGGTGGTTAAGCATTGGAATAGACTTCCCAGGGCAGCAGTGGTGGAGTCATCATCCCTGGAGGTGTTCAGAAAATGTGTAGACATGGCACTTTGTGGCATGCTGGTGTTGGGTCAATGGTTGGACTTGGTCGATTTAGAGATCCTTTCCAACCTTCATGAGTCTACTGTTCTATGTGGGATGTCATTGTGTTCCTGCCCAGTACTTTAACTTTGGTTCTCTTTCTCTCATTTGAAAGTTTGTCATGTTTCTGATCCTTTTGACTCCCTACCCCTAGCTGTTTTTCCACCAATACTCTAGCTCAAAAGTGGTAAAAAAAGAGTAAAGTTGTGCCTCAGTGGGCTGGTGATACTTTTGGACAGGCATAGTAGAGCTGTTGTTATATTTATCTGCTGGTCATCTTTATTTTTCCCAGACCTCATGTGCTGGGATTATTGTTCTAGTTCAGGTGAGCCACCTCCTCCTCTGTCAATAGAATTATTTACTCTAGCTCTTGCCCTCTCTTGCAATCTCTCTCTAGAACTTTTCTTGAGCCTGAAGGTACACAGCCAGGCACCCCTCTTGTGTGACTGTTACTTGCATTGTTCACCCTCAAACACTTTCCTTAGTTGATCTGTTTCTACAGCCAAGGTAACAGTGCTTAAGGTTCCAAAAGAATCTGCTTTTCTCCTTCCATCAGTGCTTTGGTCACTTGGTGTTTGAAAACTTTGCAGTATCTTTTTCAGTCTGTTTTGACACTTACCAATGAGTGGCAGCTGTTCATCTGAGAGATCAAAGACTGAATCTCCAGGATGTATGCTTTTGAAAACCTAGAATATACCCTGCCACAGGTTTTTATGAGAGGTTGGAGTTAGAGACATAGGAGTATGCTTTTGGGGTGGATCACAACCCTGCATAGACAATCATAAAAGCCTTGGCTTTTTGTAACTAGTTAATGACACTTTTGGGACATAGTTCTGCATGAGATACATTCATTCCTCAAACTTTTTTCTCCTCTCTCTAAAAACCACTTAGGTATGAATGTGTGCTGCTTTCTCTTCAGTTTATCTGTTTTCCCACCATAGGTGTGCTTAATTACCTGGCCAATGTAGACAGTGCTGCTGGAGAAAACCATGCCAAGAAGACATGTGCATGTGACATAAGCAAGCCAGTGGGTTCTCAGGTGTCCTACTGCACAAAGATGGGTTTAACAGTCCTTTGTCTCATATTCTAGACCTAATTCTTCATAGAGTGGAAAAGAAGGGAGATGACTTCTGGTTTTGCAAATGTGTTGACCTAGTTTGCTGACAGGAAAACTGCAGTTCATTCTTTTTGTTAATTTTCAATCCACTCACAAAGTTTCTAGTTGGTTACAAGTCTGTTCTGTTAGACAATTTGGCAGGGAGTGGTTCTTTACTTCTGAGAGTAAGTATTCTCTGTAGGTTGCTGTTCTTGAGTTATAGCTGCTGTGGCTTGACACTGGCAAATGATAATACAATTGGCTACTTTGGGGGAAGTAAGATGCTTTATGCCTGATTTGTCTTCACCTGTTAGTGAAGAAAAACATCCAAGCAACTGTTTCTCTGTGGGAAGAAGTGTGTAAAGCACAATTCTGCATAGGAGTCCTTAAGTAACAGTTGATGTGTTTTACTTTTAAAACAGCATCTGTCATGAAGGAGCAACTTGAACAACTGACCAAAAAATACAGCAACATTACTTCAGTTCATATGGATGTCATTAAGCATGAGGAAAAGCTCTCCTCTTTGGTGAAGAAACATGACCTTGTGATCAGGTCAGAATTCTATGTAAAACATGATAGGCTCAACTGTAAGTCATTCTGCTTCTTTCTCCTAGTCCACTGACCTAAATCAACATGGTAGCTTCTTTTTTTAATGCCCAAGAACTAGGGTCATGTTTGTGTATGTAAATAGTTGTAACTGGCCACTGCCTTCTCATGGAGTGGGGCATCAGGACTTTCAAATGGGTTTGAACTGCAGCATCTCTTGAGAAGAGTTTCACCAATAATATGGACAGCCTTCTTAGTGGGAGGGGTCACTTGAGTCCAGCAGCATATGTGTTCCTGGGATCAAATTTGCATGTTTGCAAGAGGAGGCAAAATCTTGACACCTTGATAGTCTCTCCTGAATATCCCATTAAGAAAGATCTCTTTCCATTGGTGCCAAGCAATAGGGGGTGAGGCAGCAGGTGCAAACTGGAACACAGGAAGTTCCACCTAAACATGAGAAAGAACTTCTCTACTGTGAGGGTGCCTGAGCAGTGGAACAGGCTGCCCAGAGAGGTTGTGGAGTCTCCTTCCCTGGAGATACTTAAAAACTGTCTGGATAACATCCTGTAATGTGCTAGAGCAGGGAGGTTGGACTAGCTGATCTCTGGTGGTCCTTCCCAACCTTCATCATCCTGTGATTCTGTGATTTGTGGGTGTCTTTCCAGTGGCAGCATAAGTGAGTGGTTGGATTTTGATGTTGCATAATTCTCCTTCACTTGTAGCTTGCTGCCTTACTCAGCACATCCTTTGGTTGCTAAGAAATGCATTGACAGCAAAGTGAACTTGGTAACAGCCAGCTACCTAACACCAGCTATGAAAGAACTCCAGGAGAGGTAGGTATGAGAGTAGCATCCCCTTGATGTTGGTTCCTTCTTTAGTGCATTATCTGAGTATTTTGCAGTCCATTACACCTGCAACCCTTGTTGTGAATTGCTGGTTTCTGCATTCCTTCTCCTTCCCTTTCTGTGCCAGAGGACTGGGTACCTCTCTCCAGAGTTGCATGTTGAGGCTGTGGCAGGGCAGAGGAATGAGCGCATACCCCAGCCTGGTTAAACTAGTGCTCTAAACACTGGAACAGACTTTTCTGCATGCCCCATCTTATTCCATGTTAGAGCTGGGCTGATACTTAAGCTGAGAAGCTGGGCTGTCCTAGTCAACAGTGACAGCAAGCTTGTTTCTCATATAAAAATGAACTCTTGACTTATTGTAGTTACAGTAATATCCTCCTTCATGCCATCTTCTTTTGGCCAGGCCCATTGTAGTCTTGTCTCAAATTGGTACAGTACTAATTCTATTTTTTTCCTGTTATCCTACTTCTTATATCACTGGAAGTTGTTTTGGGCATGGAGCTTTATCTAGGTGCTCCTCTCAGTTATGGCACTGTACTGGAAATTTTGAAGTGAATTCAAGTGAGTGAGATGAGAACTGCACATGCTGTGTCTCTACAAAGGTAAAACAGCAAAAGCTAGACAGGTAGAAACCTAGTGTTGCAGACAATGAAGGAGGTTGAGAGGCCTCTCCTCCCCTTCTTGTTTGATGCTAAGAGATCATATCACCCTCTCAACACAAACCAAGAAAAAGACACTTATCTATCGAACCTAAGTGATGTGGAAAAAAAAAAGTCACCTCAGTTTCTGGTGATAAGTGAGCTGCTCAGGGACTATAGGCAACTCTTAATAAAGAAATCCCAAATGCTTGTAATTTGGGAAAGAGGCCTTTCAAATCTCCCCTACAGGAGCTCTTAAGGACAATTATTACTAGCTCTGGACTGTCCTCTGTATTACTGCCTTCCTGCACTATAGCAGTGTCCAGGAGAATGTGGGATATGGAGCAGCTGGTAGGAATTGCTTTTTCCACCAGCCCCTAGATGTTGCAGCAAAATAAGAGAGACCAGGGCTACCATGACTCTTAGACAATTGTGTCTCTTTAGATTCTAACATCTGCTTCTGTTCTTTCCCACAAGCTCCAAACAGAGCCCAGATTTTACTTGGCTGGGGAAAGTGCACTGAGCCTTTGTTGGACAGAGTTTCCTGAATAAAAGGCCAGTGGTAGTGAATATTCTGACAGCTTTGCATTTCTCTTATGTAGTGTAGAAGCTGCTGGTATTACAGTTGTCAGTGAAATGGGTTTGGATCCTGGGCTTGACCACATGTTGGCAAAGGAATGTATTGACAAGGCCAAAGAAGTCGGAGCTACGGTAAGGTTGGCAGCTAGAGCATAATTCTGCCAAGGTTTTATAGTAAAGCTGATGCTAGAATTTGTGCCAACTAATCTAGTTGGTGAGCCCATCAAGGAGATCAATTAAGATGGTGAGACCATCTTAAAGATGTCTGTGCCTTAGTGTATAAAACAGAAAGGTTTCCTTTCCGTTATGGAGACTGCCTGCAGTGGGACAGCTTGACACTGTAGCTCAGGGAAATTCTTTTGGTTTCCCCTTGTTCAATGTAGACCTTCTGACCTGGCCCATTTTGGGGATAACATCAACAGAAAGGTTAAGAACTCATGGGGGTTCTGCAGAGTAGCTCTGTTCAGTTTGCATCCTGCTTTGTTTTCTCTTCCTGATTTCTTTCCTGTGGATAAATGTGACAGGTTGTGTCCTACACCTCCTTCTGCGGTGGCCTGCCAGCTCCAGAGCACTCTGACAATCCTCTGAGGTACAAGTTCAGCTGGAGCCCACAAGGAGTGTTGCTGAATACTGTTCAGTCTGCTACCTATTTGAAAAATGGAGAGGTGAAGTAATCCTAACATTTCCATATGAAGCCAGGCAAAGAGGGTGGTGGTGTGTTAAGCAGGGAACTGGAATATGTAAGGCGCTGTGTTTAATCTCAAGCTAGTGAGCCTAAGCAAGTTGCATGCATCACTTAATCCTGTGTTTGGAGGCTGCTGCCAGTGTAATTCTTTCTTCCTCTGTGGAAACTGATTTCAAAGGAGGAGTGTGTTCTAATGACTAAAGCACTGGATTGAGGTTGATGTTCTGGGTTCAGCTCCCAGCCCTGTCGTGTGTTGCTTTTGCCACTTAACTGCCCTGTCATTTGCTCTGTGAAACGAAGGGGAGAGTGCATCCTTCTACTTGCTTTTCTCTCTAGTTATGCTTGTAAACAGAACAGCTTCATTCTGTGCTTGCACAGCTGTAGAGGAGGACTCTTGTTTTCATTTTCTTTTGGTGCAATCTGTAATACCAATAACCCAGAGTGGATTTTGTGGCAGTGTACAGTGCTCTCTGATGTGTTCTTTACAAGCTCTGTTTTGCTGTTTGTGCAGAAGTCATTAGACTTAACCTAGCAAATGTTGTTGCACCTGTTTTATGGAAAGCTCATAACTGATTTGTGCAAAGCTTTTGCAAGCCATTATTCTGTGTTTGCTTTCCAGTCCTGTCTGTTTGATCACTCCCACTTGCTCAGAGTAGTTACTGAGCAGGAGCTCTTCAAATGTCAAGGAGACTCCCTTGTACAACCACTGTAAAGTTGAGATAATTATCTAAACTTTTTGATCTGCAAAAGTGAGACTCTTTTGAGATGTTTTATCCTGACATTTTGGTGCTCTAGTGTTCTCACTGCACTAAGAAAGGAGAAATTCAGGGATTGTGTATTGGATCATTATTTAAAAAGCAACAGCAGGTAGTCAGAGGTTTCAGATGAGAGAGTCTCTTGGAGAATGGGAATTCTTATTTAATTCTGACCTGGTTCACCCATTGCTAGGAAAGATTACATCCTGCATATGAATGATTCATTATGAGAGCACAATGCAAGCTTGTCAGTAAGTTGTGCAGTTTTTCATCTTTCACAGTAAATCCTTAGCTATCTTTGACTTTTGTGCAGGATTCTTCTGCACTTGTGTCTTGCCTGACAAACACAACAGGATCTTTCTGGCACTGCTGTAGCTTTCCTTGCTTTAGTCTTTCTTCTAGAAGGAGACCTTGCACCTTTGCTCAGAAGTCACAAAAAGAGTTTGCACTGATGCTGCACAGAAGATCTGTACCCCAGCAGCTTGAATGAAGCAGGGTTCAAGACTTTGGTTGGGAGTGATAATAGAACTACTCAACCTTATTTTGTTTTCCTTCAGCTGTGCATTCTCTCTGTGCTTTGTAGCTGCAAGCAAAGATAGGCATGGGCAGCAATTTTATACTAGCATGGTAGTACCTCATTTATTTTAATCCTAAAGAAAGAAAAGATACAAAGCCAACTCTTCTCTTTACATTTGATTTCTCCTTCCCCATAAAAGAAGAGAATAAAACAAAATGACCAAAAAGCAGGGAGCCTATGGGCAGAATCTCTTCACACTGCTGTAGTTTGGGGACATTCTCCAGTGTTACACTAATGCAAGTGAAATGGGAACCTGCCACCTCAATATAAATGCAGCAGGAATTAACAGTGTGTGTGAGAAGGCTGTGGCTTGTTTTAGCTCTTTGACTAGTAATGGCTGACATTGTGCATGCTCCTCCATCCCAGGACATGCTTAAAAGGCTTGCATAACTGGTTTAGATTTGGCCTTCACTTGCCCCAGAAATAGGAAGCAAATAGTTCCTTTCTGAGCACCCTTCATCTTTTCTGGTGTAAAATCAATGAAACAACACTGAACTGAAATAATACTGCTCTTCTTTCACAAAATTTAGATTATCAATATTCCAGCTGGAGGAGCATTGCTTGATTCTGTTACCCCAATGGATTTTTTCCCAGGATTAAATCTTGAAGGTTTTCCTAACAGAGACAGCACAAAGTATGCTGAGCCCTATGGTATCCAGACAGCTCACACTTTGCTGAGAGGCACCTTGAGGTACAAAGTAAGTTGTGTTTGTTGTTTTCCTCAAGAGATGAATGTTGTCATTTGAAGGAAACCATGTATTTAGAAGCCAGTCTTTTATATCTCTGTACTTGTTATTTATGAGCTCTCCCCTATCCTAGCTGAGAGGTAACTGAAAGCAGTTACCCCACTTTCTTAATTTGCTTTATTTCACAGATACTTGTTCCAAACCAGAAGAGTTTTACTTGGTTTAGGCAGCTGGTCAGGTAGCCTGCACAGTCTGTATCTGTGTTTCATCTTTTCCTTCTGGCTCTGTATTTGGTTTCAGATCAATTGGAGATATATAAAGAAGACATAAATCTGACTTCTTGGTGTGATGTGTGTTGCTGTTAGCTATATTTAAGACATGATCTGTTCCCTTAAAGATGGCAAGGATTTGAACTTGCAGGTTTTTTCCTTTATTTTTGGGTGGGAGGCTTGCTTAGCCAAAGAAGATGGAAGGCCAGTGCTGGGGAACAGAGGTAACAAATTGCAATACTTCTGTTTTTATCAGTCTAGGTATGATCTCTTGTTCAGAAACTAAAAATACATGGGAAGCATCTATCTCATCAGTAAGCCTTAGTGTGACACTGTCTACTCTTCCATTTGATGCCTGTGTGAACATTAGCACAAGGAAAAGCAAAGATGTCAGGGTGACATGCAGAGTAGTTATTCATGTGCTGCAAGAATGATGTTTCTCTGCTTTTATTTCAGGGGTACTCCAAAAGCATGGGAGGCTTTGTAAAGCTGGGATTAATTAACCCAGACCCATATCCTTTGCTAAGCTCAAATCCACCACAGCTAACCTGGGTGAGTTCCTCTGATTACTCTGCCTTCTTTCCTCTGGGTTAGAATGGTTTTCTTCTTTCTAGACTTGGGTGTGCTTGTAGCAGTGGGAATATTGTTTTACATCCTGATCTTCTCTGCTTGGAACATGGAATGTGTTCCTGTACAGTGCTGGAACAGGTTCCTCAGACTCTAGAGTCTCTGATGCTGGAGGCATTCAGGACTGGGCCTGACAAAGCTGTGGCTGACTTGAGTGCAGGTGGTACTCCTGCTTCTGGTAGGGTGTTGGGTTAGGTCACCCTCAGAGGTCCTGTGCAAGAATTTTATGAATTTTCTTACACTTTGTCAGTCAGAATAGAGCCCTCAGTCCTGTGAGATGCAGGGGTGCTGTGAGTGTCCACACTGATAAGAGATCACACCTAAATCAGGATGTTAAAATCATTTCTTCTGTTAAAACTGTCCCCTAGTTTGGGGTTTTTTCTTGGGTGTTTTTTTTTTTCTCTCCCCTTCTTTTATGCTGCTTTTCTGTCTTGCTTATTGATGCCTCCCTTTGTCATCATCTCAGTCAAGGCATGACTGCTATGATGTGCTGCTCTTTCATTTGACAATCAACATTTTGGTTGTGTGTGTGAGTGCAGCAGGGAATTTCATATTTCACGTTGGTGTATAGAGAGCTGAACTGACAAACAGCTTATTCCTTGTCAGCTCTGTTTGTCTTCTGAGAAATTCTTCTTCCATTTTGCAAACCCATGAGAGATTAACCTTCTTTATTGCTCAGATGAGCAAAATTCAGGTGTCTCCTGTTGTCCTCCTTGTGCTTTTCTCAGCATTAATCTGGGAAATGACACCAGGCTTATGCTGTGTGGTGGTCTGAGGAGAGCACATGATTTTTCTGATGATGCCATTTTTTCAAGTTAAGAATGTCTTGAGTTTGAGTTTCTCAAAACCAGCAAAGCACAAGGTGAAGAAACCCAGTCTTGCTTGTCTCTAACATACAGCCCTGCTTGTCTTCCCCAACTCCAGGACTTTCTGGACTGCCATATATGAATTACTTCCATTTTGTGGAGGTGATTTTTTTTGTCCACTTAGGGTTGATGTCTTCAGGTTTTCTTTGCAAAGATTACTAGAATTTCCAGTTCTCCTAGCCTCAGTGAATAAGAAGTCAGTGTCATGTCGTGTGTAAATAACTGTAAACTCATTACCTCACTGCAAACCTTGTCTCAGCAAAGTTGTTACCTTGGTGCTTTCCATTTAACTACTCTGCCTGGGCAGCGGAGGAGATGGGCTAACAGGAGTTTCCATCATCATGGGGTTTCATCTTGCTGTGAAATGGCCTTCAGATATGCTCAAAAATCTTCAGAAAGCTATTTTGTTAATGTTCCCAGGATTGCCAGACCCTTATTTATCTCCCCAGTCTGTTTCCTGCCTTTTGAAAGGGACTTTCTGCATTGCTAGACCAACTAAAAGATAAACATAAGTTTCTGACTCTCTGGCTGTCTCCCACTGGCTTCTTTTTCCTCCTAACATCCTCTTAGTGTTCCCTTATTTATGCACAGTTTTCTATGTTCTCTCTTCACTGCCAGAAGAAGGAATAAGACAAAAAAGTAGGGGAAGGAAGCTGACTGGTGGGGTATAAAAAGGAAAAGATGACTTCTGGTTTTGCTTGTTGCTATTCAAGATCTCCAACTGTATTACTTTCCCTAGACACATGACATGTCTTCTCAGAAGCCCTGGATATGAGCTGAGCTTGGTGGAGCAGTGGATTCTTGGAACATTGATTGAAAAGGGGTGGGATCAGATGTTAGACCTTCAGGAACTTGTTTTGTTCTCTTTTAATACAGAAAGAGCTCATGTGCAAACTGGTTGGAATTCAGACACCTGCTGAGTACCATGTTCTTAAAGAAGCTGTATTTAACAAACTAGGAAAGGACAAAAGTCAGCTGGAGGCAGTGGAATGGTAAAATGTTCCAGTGATTTTTAAAAACTGGGGGCAGGGGGGAAAGGGTTGATATGAGAGCATTTAACTTGTGTGCTGAGGAAGCTGGAAATGACAAATCTGAGCCTAAGCTTTTGATAGGCAATGGTGTAAGTCTGTCTCTTTTCTTCTGCCAGGATAGGTTTATTGAGTGATGAACCAGTTCCAGCAGCAGAAACTATTGTGGGGGCTCTTGCAAAGCACATGGAGATGAAGCTGCCCTTTGGTATGTAAGAAATTCTTTTTCCTGGCTTTGAGTGGAACAAGTCAATCTCTCTTAGCAGCCATAACTGGAATAGTCTGGTCACCTTCATTAATAAACCTTAATGTTAGGGGGTTTTTTTTAATGTCCTGTCATGTTGTCTACTCCCCCAGTTTATCCTTTTCTTTCTCTACTACATTTGTAGTGTAATCTTAATGTTCTGTCCTCCTTAATAGTAGCTATGTTAAGTCACTTCCCTGATATGTGTGATGTGTATGCAGAGTGCCTTGCTCCTCAGGAGACTCATCTTGATGTCACTGAAATACAAGTAATAAAAAACTTGTGTGGTTTTGTTGTTTGTTTATTTTTTAGGCACTGGAGAGAGAGATATGATTGTTATGAGAAATGAAATAGGTCTTAGGCATCCTTCTGGTCATCTGGAAGACAAATTTATTGATCTAGTTGTCTATGGTGATAGCAATGGATATTCTGCCATGGCTAAAACAGTAGGATACCCCACAGCTATTGCTGCTAAGATGGTTCTAGATGGTAAGTGGCTGTTCAAACTTCAGTATTTCAACCCTCTATCTTTCAGCCTGCAGGAAGCAGATCTGTATTGCTTCTGAAGTGTTTATATGTATGGGTTGCAGCTGGCTGGAACCACCTGTGTCCAGCACAGGGCAGCCCTGGCCTCTCCTCACAGAGGTCACCCTGCAGCCCCCTGTTACCAAAGCGTTGTGAAGCAAAGGCAGTGCAGCAGGTAACACTTTACTCTCCTCCCTTTATTTCAGGTGAAATAGATGCCAAAGGGATGGTTATACCACTGAGGAAGGATGTTTATGGGCCAATCCTTGAACGGATCAGGGCAGAAGGCATCGTGTACAACACTCACAGTGTTATCAGGCAGTAACTGGAAGCACTGAATTCAGTTGGATTTTGGCTTCCTTTGATTCCTTCCATCCTCAATTTTGAATCTCCATTTGGACCAGCTAAAGGCAGCACCTGTTGCTTCACACCCAAATGATGCCTTCCATAGCTGATTTAGATGTAGTAGCTGCAGGTACCCAGCTGTATGAACTGTGGCATTTCCCTTTTACAACTGTTCTGCTCTCATGTATGTCTCAGCATCAGTCAGATCTTTCCATAGGCCTTTGGGGAAATATCCTGGGAGGGGTTTATTTTTGATTAATAGAGTTTATCTTCTAAGTGTATAGATTTATTATTGAGACAAATGTAAGCTGAAAGAAAAACCTGCTAGTGGATTCTTTTGTGGTGAAAAAGTCTTAGTAATGAATGCCATTGATTAAGTTTGATTGTTCATGTGGTAAAAGTAATTTATCAGAATAACAGAGATGAAAGTGATAAATTATCCCTTTCCCTTTAACAGGATTTGCAAATGATTTCATAATATGCAAGAAATAGTTTAGAAATTCTGCACTACCAGCAAAGAAGATCCTGTTAAGTCTTGAAGCTGTTCAGTTGCCAAGTTTTGGAAGCCTAGATCTTAATATTTTTGAAATCCTTTTCTTATGAATGTAAGAAATGAATTGGAGGAGGGAAGAAGTTTAAGGCAAGCCTCCTCCAGACCCTTTCCTGTTACAGAGTGGAAGCTGGTTGCAATATGTTGAACTGTCTGTTACGTGTTGCCTTGTGCTGTGCAGAGAGGCCACCACCCTTTGGCTCTGCAGCAGGGAAGGGCATTCTGAACCATAGTTAATGTACTTAGAAGCTGCTCCAAATGACATGTTTACTCTTCCCACTTACACTGTGTGCCTTGTCAAGGTTAAGTACTGTTACAAAGGGAACAGCCTGTGTAGTATAAGCAGTGCTGAAATGCAGTAGGCTTGGAGGTTTAAATCACTACTTTCTGAGGTCGCTTCTGTCCTTCTGCTATCATGCTTTTGTCATGTTCCTTTGGGGGAACTTACCTGTACTACCCAGTGCAGTGCCACTTCAGACTTATGAGAGTTTGCCAGTGTACCAGCTTGTTTGATGCTAAGAGCTGTGCTGCACAGACATGCCACCTCTAGCAGCACTTAGTTGCATCAGCCCAGAGTTGATCTTTAGCCTGAGTGCAGCTTCTCTCTAACAAAGCAGCACTTGCCTCCTTCCAGTTAGGGCTGCTTCTCTGGCTTTTCCTCAGGGGTTTCTACACCACCTTGCAATGCAAGCATGGCTTAGGCTTCATCAGTTAGGTCTATGGGTTGTAATGCTGTGGGCAGGTGTCAACTGCCTGGAGCTCCCTTTTTCAAAAGCTGAATATTGATGCTGGAAGCTCTCTGCCTTCAGTTTTGCTCTCAAGCTCACTTTGCTGATAAACACACAGCTTTAGACCTCCTGAGGGAGGATAGTGCTGTTACCAAGGTCCTGAGGGGCTGGAATTCCAGGTGGGCACTGCCTGGTAGGAAAAGCAGCCATAACAATAGCTGAAGTTTTGATCTCCCAGTCCTGCTACTCAGGATTTTGATTTTCTTTGTGCATATGTATTGAAGTAGCAACTGCAACAAAGAGGAGGGTGAAAGAAGCCAAAGGGACAAGGAAGAATGAAGGGCAGAGTGTTATAGTCAAAGAGGAAGGCTTTTTATACTGAACCACTGAATGCTTTTGTACTGTCCAGTTTGGATTCTGTTACAGTGCTGTGCCTGTTCTGAGTATCAGATGAAATCCTGGCTCCCCTAAGCTGCTTCACTTCCCACTGACCTTACAGGCTGGTGATCTGTTTTGTGTGGCTGGTATGTGCAGCTGGGGTAAGGATGGAACCTGCAATGAGTGTTGTGCTCTCTGCTGCCTCCTCCTTCCCCAGTAGGTTGAAGGCCTACAAGTACTACGGGTTAAAATTAGATTTGTGTCTGCTGGCACCTTCCAGTGCAGTGCTTGGTGAGACCAGGTTTTCACTTGAGAATTCTCTGTTCCTTCCTTTACCCCACAAAGACACAGCCATGGAGTTGTGATTCTCTATATGTGCATGCACCTTGCTGGCTTTTCTGCCTAGGAAATGCAGGCTGCAAAGAAAATTTGAGTTTTTAGAAAGTGTGTCATCTCTTTCAAGCACAAAAAGAGTCAGCACTACTGAGCGTTTTCCTCAAGAAACACTGCTACTGTTTTGGAAACACTTTGTATCAGAATAGGTTTCTGTTTCCCAGTTCAATGCTGCTTTTCATTTACCAAGTTTAGACTTAAATAAATTTATTGCTCAGCTTGTGTGTGAAGACTAAACTTCTTGATTCTCTTTGCATATTATTGGAAAGATAACTGTCTGATACACAGGATTGCTTGAAAAATAAATCTGAAAACTTGGCTTTTGTTGTCATGTCATCTTTCCAGTCTAGTGAGATGCATCTGAATGGGATTTGGTTTCTTACAGAGGTGGTTATATGGAAAGGGTGGCTACACACAGACTTGTCTGTGTACTGGAAATACCTTTCTGTACTTCTTGCTAGAGTCACAAGAGAAGACTCCTCAAAGACTGTTTAAGCATCCACAGCTAACAGCTGCAGATTTATTTCTCTACATGTATACATGACACCATGTTCAGCTATAATCTTGAAGAGATGCATTTTTTTACTTTAGTACATGTTTTGTGCTTGGACACAAGCACAACTGAAGTGGAATGCTCCAACAGTAGAGCTATAATGAATGTCTCCCTCCACCCAAGAAAGAAACTAAATCTTGGTGTCTCACTGCCCCTCAGTGCTCTGTGAGGGCCTTGCTCAGCTGAATATGTGGTTTGGTTTCTGCTATTCTGCCTGAGCTTGAAAGGCTGTTAAGCTGTTTGTTCACTTCAGTCTGCAAAGAACAGAGTGATTGTCACTGTGTGCCTCTTCTTTTTTTCATTGTGGAGTTTATTCTAGTGGCAGCTTTCTGTGACAGGTAAGATCCCAGTTTCTGAGATGGAGGTGCTTGAGCCTTGTTACACTCAGCCTCCCTCCCTTGCCTCAGTGTTTCACAGTCTCTCAATCTGGATATTCCTGTAGACAAGACTTAGATCCCTTTTCAGGACTGGAGTACAAAACTGTGACTGCCAGGCACAGTAGTTGTTTAAGGAGAAAAAAACCTAGGGTAGAGTGGTGGTGATGAAGCTAGAAAACTAAACAAGAGGAGGAGAAAAAGAAATTCAGCATTGGGTGTCCAGCAGAATTTATCAAGGCAACTCAGACCAGCTCAGATACACTGTGACTAAATTACAGTGTACAGGTTGGGAATTAATTCTGTAAGCCAGAAGGGTTGTTTCCCCTCACCACCACTGCTTTTGGCTCTAAAAGGAAAGAGTGCAATTTGGAAATAGAAGGGCAGCAGGGGAAATGTGGCCAGATACCCTGAGAAAGAGCTCTCTTCTCTCTTGTCCCTTTGAGAGTAAAGTTCCTAATCCACCAAAGCATGAACCTGTTGAAACAGACCTGGATGATCAGACCTCAGCCAGTGAAAACCAAGGCTGTAACCTAGGATGCCTCAGATTGACAGGACTAGTTGGGTCCCTGTTTCAGTGTTGAACCCCAACAAGACAACAAAACAAAAGCCCTGCTTGGCTTATGCTTCAGAACAATTAGAGAGAGAAACCAGCTGAACTTTGCTAAACTCATCTTGACATCAGCATTCACCACAGAAAATTTCTCCCCATCTAAATCAACTCTCCTGGGCTGTTGTGATGAACTGTGCCAGGTAAAGCATTGGGATAAAGCTCTGCTCACTAGCCAAGCCCATCCTAAGGGCTGGAATTAACACACTGTTGTACTGAGAGCTAGGAGCTTGTATGACTCCTAGTTATCATTTATTGCTGACTTGTTTTTAAAGCTTTTCCATAGGTATGAAGCTGCAACACCACAATCACTAAAAAGCTGGTGATGTTAGGGAATTGCTTTCTTTTTATAACTCTCTCTCCTCACCTGTGCTTTCTTAGAAGGCAGCTCCCTAATCCAGTTTTCCTTGGCACACACACACCTCAGCTTTGTAAACAAAGCAAATCTTAAACACATCTTTGAATAATATCCTGCTTCTTGCAGGAGGTGCATAACATCTTTTCCACACTTGACCCAGTTTGCAAAGGCAGGCTATGTGTCTTTTGAGGCTGTAGCTTGGATTACAAGAAAAAAATTAATTGGAGTATGGCCTTTGTCTGAGAGAGGAACTGACACACATTTATTAAAATCTGTAATCCATCAGAGTTGAAGATTATAGAAGATTTTTCATGATTCTTATTTTTTTTTTCTAGCTCAGACCCAATATGTGTGAGTAAAGAGATTATCCTAAGCACAGTTTTAAATAACTTGTCAGCATGCTAACATGATGAATGTGATTACAAACATCTCTGGAAGAAACCTTGAATGACAACTAATTCCTTGGATTATAATTTGAAAATGTCTGCAAAACATTGAGGTTGAAAGGAACAGTTAGAGCAAGAAAGGATTTTAGAAAGGAGGGTTCCTTTTCTTGCTTTTGGTCCATAGAGGTTTGAAAAATAGAGTAGAATTGGCCTAAAAAAGACTTTGTATCTACAATTATATGAAAGTGTAAATACAGGAATAGAAGACATCAAAAAGCATGAAGGTGTGTGAGGCTGCAAGGCAGCTTTCCTGAAGAAAAGGCTGGAGAAGTAGCACATGAGCATTACAGTCTCTTATGTTGTGTGCTAATATGGTGAAGAGCAGAAGTATATGTTAAGAAGCTTCTGGAATGTGGTTTGCAAATGGCCATAAGATCACAATTAGCCTTTCTCATGGGGGCACCCCTAGAGAGTAAGAAAGGGAAAATTGTGTCTGTTTTTGGAATGAGGAGGGGGAATGACATAATACTGCCATAATTGTTAGCCTAGATGTGCAAGTGGAAGGTGTCCATCAAGCTGAGTGCCCCAGAGGAACTGTGAGGAACTGCTAGGCCACCTGGAAAAAGAAGCTAGTCCTTTCCTCAAGGAGCAATTGTTACACACCTCTGCTTACACCAGTTTTGTGCCTGAAAGCTGTGAAGAAAGTGCATGTGTTAACTCAAGAATATTCTAAAAATATCTATATATGTGCTCAGGGAGCCCATTTGGTACATTTGTAACTCATCACCCCCAAAACTGCACAAATATAATAAGAAAAAGACAACCAGCCAAATAAAAACCCTAGATCCTGTTTTCCAAAGGTGTTTAAATTGGCTAGGGCTACATTGTAAGTTTGCTTGCACTTAGTCTTATCTCAGTCACATGCTTCCTGGACTTCAGAGTTAGCAAACCTGCAGGTATGAAAAGGACCACAGGTTAAAAAAACCACTCCAAACCCCAAAACCAGTGAAAAGCCTGAATAAAGATGTTTTGGCTCAGAAAAGTAAGTTCCCTCATTTCTGAATTACCCAATCACCTAGCTTTGACTGAGAACTAAAGTGGCAAGTACTAGTATCTGCAGGCATGTGGCTGCACACCTGGCCCAACCTGAGCTACCTGCACAGATCCTGAGAAGCTGCTGAGCACAAGAGGGGAAAGTGCTGAAAGAGGAGGTGTGAGCACCTGATAGATGTCATTCTGTCTCCTGTTCTAGCACCTTCATGCTTATTTCATGTATCAACAGCATGAAGATTCTTTAAAGTCTCCAGTGGTCAGATTCCTCTAAATCTAAATCTATTTGGCTTTGTAGCAATCCATCAATCCCACACTGCTGAAGGAGTCTAGATCTATCTGCTGACAGACTGAGCCCACCCCCCACCCCCCCACCTTAGAAAGTAGCCAACTAAAATCACACAATCACAATGTTAGGAGTTGGAAGGGACCTCAAAAGATCATCTAGTCCAATCCCCCTGCCCCCCTTTTATCTATTTCTCAGAGGCACCTGGGGAAATGAGGCAGGCAAGGAAGGCATTTTCCTTCTGTGGCCGCCATCAACTTTCCTCCAGCCACCTGCTTCATTTAGGCCTCTACCTTCCACTTTTGCCCAGCCTTCTGAAACAAGGGCCCCATTCCTATGGTGTATAGGGGATTGAGAAGGCAGGGGAGGTCAGGAGGAGCCTCTCTTGCCTCTCCCAGGCGGGACCTGCCTCAATTCCCCCCCATCACTCTNTAACAGCAGCCCTCCCTCAGCCGAGTTACAACCATGCCCAGAGATTTACAGGAGACTGACCTCACAGACAGAAGCAGCAACACCCCCAGCTGACTCACCTCACAGCAGCAGCAACACCCCCAGATGCCTCACCTCACAGACAGCAGCAGCAGCAACACCCTCAGATGCCTCACCTCACACACAGCAGCAACACCCCCAGATGACTAACCTCACACACAGCAGCAGCAACACCCCCAGATGCCTCATCTCACAGACAGCAGCAGCAACACCCCCAGCTGACTCACCCTGCTCCTTGGCTGATCTTNCACATCTGACACAGGAATTATCTCCACTGCCTTCCATTGCAATTGCCAAGCTCTGGCACTCTCCACAGCTAGAGGATTGGACACCAACATGTTTGCATGGAGCCTCAGCCTAGGTGCCTACAGTTTTTCTAACAGCAGCCCTCCCTCAGCCGAGTTACAACCATGCCCAGAGATTTACAGGAGACTGACCTCACAGACAGAAGCAGCAACACCCCCAGCTGACTCACCTCACAGCAGCAGCAACACCCCCAGATGCCTCACCTCACAGACAGCAGCAGCAGCAACACCCTCAGATGCCTCACCTCACACACAGCAGCAACACCCCCAGATGACCAACCTCACACACAGCAGCAGCAACACCCCCAGATGCCTCATCTCACAGACAGCAGCAGCAACACCCCCAGCTGACTCACCCTGCTCCTTGGCTGATCTTTTCACAGAGAAAAACTCCCCTGAAGTTCCAAACCACAGGAAGCAGAAAGTCCCTCGCCTGTTCTGAGGAACTTCAGCTCAGACTGTGCTCCTGGGCTGGATCTTGAAGCTCACATCAGATCTGTTTCTCCCGTCCTTAGTTTTCTTTCCAAGAGAGGATCCATTATTTTCTGTGGCATTTGATTCCAGAGCAGTCTCTCTGCTCTCAATGTTCCTACATAGCAACCTAATGCACTAAACAGAGAAAATAGTTAACTCTAATGGCCTGTGTCAGTTTTAAACCAAGATCTGTTCTGCTCCAGGCTCCTCCACCCATCCCAGTGCTGCTACCCTCAGTACACTCAGTATCTTTTCTTGCCAGTTCAGAAGGTTACAGAAAATACTCCAGTGGCCAAGCTGAAACAGTTTGCTTCTGTTCTTGCAGCGGTTACTTGCTTTATTGCTTCCCAAAGGAGACAGTGAAGACCTCAGCAGCTGGATGTTTGCTCTGAAGCAAAGCCAGCATGAAGGAGTCTTGTGAAGGGGCAATGAAGGCAACCTGGAGGCCTGGGCATCCATTATTAGCCTGTGGGTGATCAAACTGGAAGATGTGCAGAGAGAGGCTAAAAAAGGAGCTCGTGTGGCCACTATGGGTACAGGAGAAAGTGGAGCAGAGATTTAATAACAGAATAGCTTTCCAAAAGTGTCTTCTGAACTCCTAGATTCCACAACAGCAACTGCCTCCAGGTCAGCCTTGAGTCCTTATTCTCAAGAAAAAGCTCTCCTCTGTGACAGTGAAGGCTGCTTACTCTACATGGAAGACCATCAACCACAGACTGGAATATTGGTATTTATTTTTGCAATGCCATAGGTAAAAACAATTTAACAATGCCAAGTACAGGTGTTATTCTCATAAAAACTTCTCATTTCAAAACAATTTCTATTTCCCACAAAAAGTTAAAACCACATGCAGCTATAGGAAGGTTAATTGCTTAAGATGCACAGTTATGTATCAGAAGACTTTGTTAAAATAAAAAGGTACTGTCCTACATCATTTTAACAATGCAATTACACAGAACTAGAAAACTGACTCTGTAGTAAAATATAAAAATCTACAATTATAAATATAAATTTGGTCCATGGATCACTACAGAAGTAGCAATATTTACAGTGATTATCAGACCACTATTCAAACTGCCTAATGGAAGTCTTCAAATGCTGAATGTTATGAAGAACAGGATTTTTATTTACATTCTACTATATTAAAAGTTTGATTTCTAGCAAATGTCAATTGTTATAAATACAGCAAATAAATCAAAGACTAAACACGTTGGTAATTGGGAATCCCTAACATCTATAAATATGCTGATTTTAAGTTAAAAGTAAAGCCAGATAAATCAGAAACTAATACTGGAAGAGCATACCACAAGTCAACTCTCAGAAACACTGTAAAAGTCAATCAAGTTAGTCCAGACATAAGGACATGTTACAAGAAATCTGTCAAGAAAAGGCACACATTGTTAATGACAGGAGTTCCACAGGAAAGTCACATGGAAGAGAAATGATTGTTTGAGCAACTCCTGTGATCTGATTATATATATAATGACTGGACAGATTCCCCCTCCCCCCAAACAAAGTATAAAACTGAAAATAATAATGGTAAACTCCAGGTGGGACTGATGTGATGTAGGTAGGTGTGTGTTCAATTTGATCTGTTAATTAAACTAAAGATTCTAAACTTTCTGCTGCATTTCCATCAGGTAAAGCTGAGCCATTACTGTCCAGAGATGCTGAAGGGTTTTCTTCTTGCCTTGTGCTGACAAGGCTGAGAATAGCTTTGTACAGAAACTGATACTGTTCCTGGAGAAGAAGAGAGGATACAGGCAGTTTGTTATCTGACAGAAATAATAACACTAGATTACCTTGTAACACTGCTACTCCAAATCAATTAACAGCTGATGTGTCAGTGTGTTAATGTCCTGGGCTCCACAAGTTACTTGGCAGCTTTATTAATTTTCTGACTAATGGCTTCCCTGTACACAATGTAAAGCACAACATTAAGGAATGCAGTACAGATAGGGGAGAAAACTGTGTTGAACAAGAAGTATTAAGCGCTGAATCTGATCCTTGTTAAAGTCAACTGCAAAGTTCCCATTGACTGAATTGGGTCAGAATTAGGGCTACTGTTTGTTTGTTGGCTTTTCCCCCCCTTGAATACATTCTCATTTTCTGTTCTCTGAACTCTATCCAGGCATTTTTTCCCCCTTTTTTCTTTTTGGTACTTGCAATTACTGTTTATGTTTTTGAAGATCCTGTCAGGAAGAGGAGGTAGGAAGAGAGGTGAGATTTTGTAGGAAGATTCACTGAGGAGGTCACTGCATAGAGGGGGTAGAGCTGGATACAGCAGGACATGGGGAGTGGCAGAAGCCAGCTGGGCAGCAGTTTGGGCTGGGAAGAAGGCAACAGCTGGATGCTCAGTGCAGAGAGCAGGTACAGCAAAAGGCTGTGCTGCACCAGCTTACAGGGGATGCTCTGGAAGGGCAGGGAAGTGTTCTGGGTTCTTGGATGGATATGTGAAAAGAAAGAATTCTTGTGATGGAAGGAGTAAGGAGCAACAAGACAGACTAAACAGTCTGTCAGAGTTTGGGGTCTGGACTATTAGGTTGGACTAAGAAATATGGGGTAGAAAGAGCAATGAATTTGTAAATCTACAGTAGGAGGATGGGAAACTGGAAATCTGAGAGCAAGGGCCCAGGAGGCTGGAGGCTCCTAGGGCAAGTGCAGTGAAGGTTCTGATGGTGCTGTTGAGGTGGAAAGAGTTCCCATTTTCACTCCACTGCTCACCAGGCTCCTCAGTCTGGGCTAGCTGGGCAGGGCAAGGGGCAGACACACCTGTCAGTCCTGTGTCATGTCCTGTTTTTACTGTCACAAATGTAATAATGCTAACTCTTACCATTTCATTCTTCAAGTGTTCTCCTTATAACACTCACTGTAGCTCTACAGCAGTCAGATTTGCAGTGGTATGACCAAAGGGGAAAGGTTCCTAGTTTTTTTCATTGCTGTGGTTAATTTTTAATTGTATGATACTGACTTTGTAATTAATTCTTGTTATATTTCTCATGATTTTGTTTTCTTTCTTGTAAGCACAGTGAGAATGGTGCCAAGTGACCATTCAACAGATCATGAAAGATCAAAGTCCACCCTGAAACAGACAACTAGGGTGATGCCTTCAGGGTCTACTTGGAGTATGAATTCATTCCTGCTGAATTAAAACCTTTGTTTCCATGACACAGTGCAGATTTAATGATGATGATGGATGGCTGTTCTGCACATTTTGAATGACACCACTTGATAACCACATAACAGGTTTTCATGGGAAATACTTTGCTTTGGAATAAGCACCTCTGAAGACTCATTAACTCATGCAGACACTAAGGTGTCAAAGGCTCAGTAACCTTACTCTAAGATGAAAGAACACTAATAATAACACATATAGGGGGGAAAAAAGCCCAAACCCAACCATATGCACATACTTTGCTGATTACTTACAATGTCTGTAAAGACTCCAGGCCTCATCAAATTTATCATCTTTGCTACCTGGTAAACATCCACTGAATTCTCATTTTCCAGTTGATGCATCAGTGTTGTTAGTGCACAGAAAGTGCCTGCTGTCACCCCTCCATGCCTTTGTAAAGTAAAAAACAACAAACAAAACCAAGTAAACAATAAAAAAGTCTCCAGAAGTTGCTACAGCTGGAGAAAATACAAAACCCAGGGTGAACTGATGAGTTTCTCTCATGTGATCTTTACACTTTCTGAAACAGGCCTGCCCAGCAGTGCCTTAACACAACCTTCACAAGCACCTGGCTACAACTTGTGTGCAGTCTTTAAAAGCCAGTCTTACAGTTGTGTCCCTACAATCCTCTTCTAAACAAATCCAGAGGACCTCAGGTCCTTCAGTATTTGAACATTTCATTGTTTTTGGCCAGCTGGAGAAGGGTAAGTTGTCTCATCTAAATAGTATTACTTCTTTCAACAATAGACAAGAAGCCCTAATTGATATGGTCCCCATCCCCCTGCTTGACAATCATCTGGAGTATCCAAATGATAGAACTGAAAAGAGAACATTTGTAGTTTGATCAAATCAGAATTGTTTCTCTTCTTGATGCAGCTGAAACACAGGCAGCAGCAGCAGCAGCCTTGTTAGGTGCAGGCTTTGTGCCTTGTTTCAGAGGCTTTGACCCTAAGTGAGCTGAAAACAAACTGAAAGCTGCAGTTCTTACTCATCATGTACAATCATGGGTCCATCACGGTTGGAAGCTTCCTTTTTGATGATGCTGATCAGTTCAAAAGTTTTACTAATAGGACTGTCAGGATTTGGCCATTTTGGACACTGAAAATGCCTCACTTCAAGTACATAGTCATCCTGAAAGAGTGAAAAAAACCCAAACAATAAATCAATTTGGTAAAAGAATGACTGTCTTTATTCTTATCCTTTGCCATGTTTCAGTCTGGCTCCAGCCTCTAGATACAGAATCCCACTGCTCTAGAAGTTGGACTACCCTGTTCCCCACATCACCACATGATCCATAGAGGTTGCTCCCTCCCTGGATGTTGTAAGGGTATGGGATTCTACCACTGATTTACCACAGAAAATGTAACAAAATGTAGGTATTACCTTCAACAAATCAAGTGCTGAGATACATGTTTATGACAGAGTTACCTGTGTAGCTTCTAAAATAAAATCTTGGATTATGATCTTCTCCTCATTGGACAGACACTTGTGTTCTTCAGCAATCATAGTCACTTTGAAGGTCTCACAGTTGATAGGCTCATCTTTGTTTGGCCAGTATACAAATTCATCTTCAGCCTCCAGGAAAAGAAAACAACCAAAAAAAGCCATCAGGTAAGTACTATTCTACTCTTAAAACAAACCTTTATCCAGCATCATAAATAAGATGTCACACGTGTAATCAGTGCAGCCAGCCAGATTTAAATTGACAAAGCAAAATTGGAATGGGATTACAAACATCATAAATGGTGGTTCTCAAACACCTCTGCTGTGATCCTGACCAGAAGCCCATGGCCACATGTGCTTGCATGAGTGGCTTTTGCTTTACCTATTTAACTGTTTTTTATCTTAACCCATGAGTTTCCTCACTTCTGCTCTTCTGATTCTCTCCCCCATCCCACTGGGGGATGTGGCTGGGTGGTGCTTAGTTGCTGGCTGTGGTTAAACCACAAAACCCTTCCATGGGTGGGAACTGCATGGCATGATGTGCCTTGACCAGAGATATGGTCAATTCTGTGCAACTTGGGGTTCCTAGCATCCAACAGAATGTAAGATTATCTATACTACTGTCTCCTTTAAAGTGTCTCCTTTAAAGCTCTAATAAACAGCTATTCAAATGATACTTTCCAGAGTCTGGGTGCCTTTCTACCTGGAATCATAATGAACCAGTATCTCCTGGCAAAACAAGGTCCCTTACTACAAAGGCTAACTTAAAACTTCATCTGTTTTATAGGAAGTGTAACATTCACAAAACATTTGATGAGAAGAAAAAAAACCCCAAACTTTGTCTTGGCTGTTCATGTTTTTCCAATCATGCAAGACTCTCAAGAGCATTTGCATGGATTTCCTCCAGACTCATTACCAAATATGATGCCCTCTTACACCTCAAGATTTGTCTGTTGTACCAACCCACAAGCTCTCAGATATTCCTATATTTCTAGGAGCTGAAAACCATATTCATCTGTTATTAAATTCCACATGCAGGATGAACACATGAGCTTCATTTGTTATTCAGAGTCAGATAAATCCCTGATGAATATTTGTTTGCAGGTTTAACAGACAAGCAACAGAAATAACCTCATATTTCTCCCTTACCTACTAGTGGTTGAAGAAGCCATATTACAACTAAAGTAAAGGTCCTGCAGAGAAAACTAACCTGGCATAATGGTTACTTCTGCTGTTTGTCTCCTTTTATACATTATACAGGAATGCTTCAATACTTTCTCAAGCCACTTGTGATCTGCCCAGACAAGGATCTCCAGGTTTCCAATAGATGATTTGGGGATTTTATTTGATTTTTGCAAAATCCAAGCTATTGTCTCATGTCTTGCACATTCCAGTATTGTAATACTAGCAAAATTCATACATAAACCCCTAACAGCTAACCACAATCTTACCATATTCTGGCTATCAGGAAGCATCACTATTAGCTGGGCATTATGGTCCCATATCATTCTCCAGAAATCCTTGATAGTGTGTAGTAAGGGATGTTGTGTAATAATGAATTCATTGCTCTGATAATAACCCTGTAAAACATAATCAACAGAGACAGACTGATGCTCAGCTAGTAACTTTCAAAGGAAGCTTCTGGTGGACAGGGTCAGAAGCCTAGAAAATAAATTGCAGAACTGTGCTTCCTTGGGCTTCATGCAAATATTACAGGAACACAAGATTTCCACTGCAGTATTTTCCAGATGAAAAGAAGAAAACCAGTGACAATGAAATCATTTTTAAAACTCTTCAAAAATTGGTCAAAAGAAAAAAAAAGACAAAAGAAATCAGTGGAGACTTGAACAGCCAACTCAGAATGAAAATACATTAACTCATTGACACTTGCTAGTTGTTCTACACTAGCCAGACTGCCAGAGGAGCTGACAACCTGAAACAAATAAAAGAATACTTTAAAAGATCTGCAAAAATCCCAAGCAGTTTCTTAATTTGTACAGATGTCCCAGATCAATTTCTCACCACAAAAGACAGCTCCTTTCCACTAATGCACCTGATGAAGAATCATGCAAACACAGCTCTGCAGGTAGCTTTCCTGAATATCCAGGAAGCATTTATTCCTCCCTCTCTTCTAACAAAGGGGGAAAGCAAGGAGGAAAACCCAGGGAACAAAAAGCTAGTGGAAAGCTGATGAGCTATGGTGCCTTGAGCTATGCCAGTTGCAAAAGCTCTTTGAAATGAGCATGTAGGAAGGCAAACTGCAGTAGAGCCATTAAAAACCAACTCAATAGTTAACACCTATAGCTCATCTCAAAAGACCCTTCCATAGGTGGCATTTAGATTTACCAGTTTTTAGAACTCTGGTGGGATTTCTGGTTCTACAGATCATTAACATGCAATGGATTTAAATCCAGCAATAAGAGTGATCATACTTCCTGGAGAAAGCAGTTCTTTCAGGAAGAGTCAGTGATGGCTTTCAAAATCAGGATTAACTCAGGCAAATGGCAGCTCTGCAAACAGCTATACCATGGGCCATTTTTTGTCACCAATACAGTTAAGTGGCTTACCATAATATAGGAAGCATTGATGTAGTCTGTCCCTTCACCAGACAGTGATGAAATGCCCACTCTAGATCTTTCCACTGTAAAGAAACAGTCATGAACTAGTATGTGTGTTGCAGTGACACAGATATTATGGCAATTAAGTCACATATCTCATAGTAATGACAACATTAAGCTCCATCAATCAGGATAAAGTGTTATCCAGCCATCTATTTTGTCTTCCTGTGTGTAGTACTTCAGTCCTTTCTTCACTAAAAGTACTTTACAGAACAATGCAGATGTCTTCAGTCCTTGCTGAGGAAAGATTAAAGGTTTGACACACACAGTTCATAAACATTTTGCCACCCTGAGAGGACAATTTGAAGAAGCTTACCAGGAATGATGGATGAAGTTCTGTTCTTTTCTCTGTTACACTGTTTGAGTGCAGTTGAATAATCACATTGCTGTGTGTTAGACTGGCTCAGCAACTGAAACAATGAGGTTTAAAGAAATCAGGCAACTGTACAAAAGCCACTCCCTCATTAGCTGCATTAAACAGAAGACTGCATGCATTGCAGGTCAGCTGTCTCTCAACTTCAGGTATCTGATTATTTGGCTAATAACTAGCTAGCAAGTCATCAGAATCTTCAATGTTATCACTTCAAAGGATCCTTAAGCCCTGTATTGATAAGCATATCTTTGAAGGAAATGCCACTTCATGTTGTTCCACATCCAGCCCCCCAGTGCTTGTTGCTACCCTGGTGTCACTTCCATTTTGCCTGCACAGCTTTTTGTGAAGCTTTCAATAGGTTTGGAAAACAGTCAATGTCTGTGCAGAAAAATCTGCACTGTTATATAGACAATGTAGCTCCTGAGGTCAGGCATCTGTGGATATCCCAGTTAGGAGCTCTGCAAATCCATGAGATTAAAATAAGAGTGATCTGGGGAGGGTCTCATTGACTTACTTCATTCAACTAGCACAATTCAAGTAGACAAGATGATGAAAAGGCATCACCATAGATGTATATACACCACAATGCTGTATATATGTTGCTTAAGTATGAAATAAGTTTGGAAAGTAGATTTCTCCTAGTTTGTAGGGGTTTCTTGATTGCTAGTAAAACCATAGAATTGCCAGAGTTGGAAAGGATCTTAAAGACTCATCTAGTTCCAACCCCCCTGCCTGACAGGGACACCTCCCACTAGATCAGGTTGCCCAGAATCAACCAGATGATCCAGAATGTGGTATTTTGGGCTGGGCATGTGTAGATTTCAGAAGGTGCTTGCTTTGGAAAAACAGAGAGCAAATTAGGGAAGTTCCAGCAAAATGAATTAGATCACATTTTTTCATCTAAACCAGTTCTTCAGTAAAAGAAGACTCCACATTTTTGTTATTATTCTAACAATTATATCTTGCAAAGGAAAATGAGATTGAATGAGCCATGTCTCTTTCTGGTAATATTTCAGCTCTTAAAACTGGAGCTCCACATGGTTTCTGCAATGTGCAGGTGCACTCTGTGTTCATGTATATTTACACCCTCTGTTTGTATAGAGTCTTTCATCTGTGTAGGAAAGCTGGAGTGCTTGTTTCTCCAGGTACACCAGAGCTGAGAGAAGAGTCTCTACTTTTCCCTCAGAAAAAAACAGTGGAACACTGTTGGATCATTCACAGAATCATTAAGGTTGGAAAAGACCTCCAAGATCAAGTCCAACCGTTAACCAGTGTTGCCAGAAATTATTTTTTCATAGCCTGATTATGTGCTGACATTATCTACAGACTTATCTGCTTAGGTTTTTACTTACAATCCAACAGTTAATTGTTGAAAGAATACACATTATCCCATGCAGTCCTCCTTAGAATTCAAATCCTTAGGGAGAAAGGTTCTAGTAATTGATTTCCTGTTAAATTACAGAGATAAAAGTCTGTTTTGCCACATAACCTGGAAAACACCTAAGTGTGATTTACTTCTCTGGACTCGAATTCATTTGAAAAGGCAGCATTTTCTCTCTTTCCTCTGTAAGTGACCCAGTGAGAGAGACAGATTTGCCATTCTCCCCATGAGTCAATGAGCTGTTACCCAGCTGGGTCTGCTCTTTCTCTGTGTGACTGAGAGCCCTGTGCATGTAAACACTGATCTCCACATCCACCAGCACCAAAGTGTTCACTTATCACTTGCTGAGGTGAAGTCTGTCTTCTAGCCAGAGCTGTACACTGCAGGGAATATGCTGATTGACCAATACAGCTCAGAACATTTCTGCCAGAATGACATCTTGCCAGACTGTTGTTTCACCTTTGGGATTTTCATGCAAAGGCATATAGTTACCTTTTCCAAAAGCTACTTTTACTGGGCTACTTCTCATGCTGTTGGTTTGGTTTTCAATTTCTTGTACAAGAGTATGCAAAATAAAGTCTTTTGTTCCAGCTGCCTGCCTGCATTTGTTGAATTGCTCTGAATTCAGGCTCAGCAGTTAAATTTCATATAGAGAAAGCTAATGAAAGTTGTGTGGAGATGCTTAAGTCACTCAAGTTTGCAAGCCTAAAGCTTTCTGTGTTACTATCTTGGAGAGCTCACCTTGAATTGCTTCTCCAGTCTGGTCTTTCCTGTTGGTCCAGGTATCAGGAGAGCATTAACATAGGCATGGATGTGGGTCTCAAGGACTTCTGTTTCCTTACTGAGTATGGCTTCAACCACTGCATCGTGAATGAAGATGTATTGCTCCTAGGAAGAAAACCCAAACATCCTAATTCTTATTCTTTTCAGATTCCCCTGGACACCTCTGGCTAAGCTGTCACTTCTGACAAGGTCAGTACTTCTTCACAGCATGCTGCTCAAGAGACAGTGATCCACTAGGGTGAAAGCTGTCCCTCCACAGTGATAGTACACATTTACAAGCACAACTGAAGCACACATGCAATGTATAAATGGTATAACACCAAATCCACACCCCCAGTGGTGCCTCATGTACACAGAAGAGAGTTAAAAATGCAAGCATAACCTCGAGTCACATTTTCAAGTCAGCTTGTTATGTGACTTTCCCTGTCTGTCTTGCAATAAAGTGATCACTCCCAGTTCTTCCTGCAATCCTCTATTTTCTCTCTCTCACCCTTTGGAACTAGTGCCCATGCTGTTGTTGATTACCTTTTTTTCAATTGAAAGGCACTGGGGAATCTAACCACCTGTTCTTGAAACCTGAAATAGACTTTTAAATGCCCTGCTGTTATCCTTATTGTTTTCTTCTGGTCTTTCACTAGTCTATATATAAATTTCAGTTTAAAGTAGCTATAGATAATCTTCTGTTGCAAACAGCTTCTTTTCCTACTTTTTATTGCCTGATATCAACTGTTTCACCAGGTTCGGTGATGATCTGAACACCTAACAATGATGTTTCCTTAAAAAAAATACTAGGAGAAAAAAGGAGAGGAAAGTGCTAGTGGGGGAAGGATGCTTTATACAGACTTTCTCTCTTCTGAGTTCTCCCAGATTAACAGAGAAGAGCCCACAGATAGGTAATTTCTAGTGCATTGCTCTAAGTGAGCCTAGAAGGATATCTGTATAAAATAAAGGGAAACAGAAGAGAAAGCCCAGCCTGGTGACTGGTTGCCAGTCTGTCTGGTGATGCCCACAAGAAGACTGCATCATCTCTCCTCCTGCAAACAGAAGTAGGCTGTAATAGTTTCTCACTATACTTATATTTTAGTCTTACCTCAGTCTGCACCAAGTAGTTCCTTTGGGTACGTATGTGTTTTAAGAATCCAAAGATGTTGACTGTCCCTTCATGCTGAATTTGCTGCAGCATGCTGTCTAACACTATGTATGTGCCTGTCCTTCCAACACCAGCACTATAAAACAAAAAAAGAGTCTTGAGCCTGAAGGAAAACAAGAATGGCAAGAACTGGTTCTTATACATAGCTTTTTCAACAAACTGCTGTGCAGGGAAGGTTTTCCTCTACATATTGCATTTTTATAGGATTCTGTTACTTTACTAAAGCTTCAAGGCTGACAATGGAGAAAAATCCAGCTCATCTTTTGCTCTGCACAAGAAGAGACTTTTAAAGGGGATTTTTATTGGTTTTTGAAGCATCAAAGTTCTAAAAGGGGTTTCCTGCAGATCTGCAGTTTCAGGCTTCTGACATTCCTTAGGATACTTTGCCAAGTGTACCTAGAAAGAGCGGCATATGTCAGCTTTTTGGGAACAGTTAATGTGCCCGGGTTCTTCTATGCTGAAACACATGCATTGCTTTAATGGGGAAGCTGCATTACACCACACATTACAGACACAGGAGATTTCAAAGATACCAGACTGAGGAAAACCCCAGGAAGTGGCAGAGCTGCTGAAGGTACATCTCTAGAAAAAGCTCAGTGCCCTTCAGATACAGCTAAGAGGGTAAAACTGGTAGAAACCCTCTTTAAAAGGGAAGAACACAAGAAAGGGTTAATTACCTCAATCCTGTTACCCTGCTTTGACTCATTTAGCACAAAAACAGCTGCATCATAGGAGTAAAACCTAACTTTTTCTTTCATAAAATATCAGGGCAGGGGGAAGAAGGTCAAGACATCATTTTTTTGTGATCTAGTCACACATGGGAATTACTCAGTTGTAACTCCCCTGTAAGATACAAGGAAATTTTATGTGTATTGGTACATACAACTTGAGAGCAATATTGTGCTGGCTCTGTGTGGTTCCTTACTGGGCAGATCCAAGCTCAGCCCATAAATGCTTACGCAGTCATCTCATTCCTTCCACAGAGGTGGCACAAAGCATGGGTAGCGAGAGCTCAGAGTGGTGCAATAAACTGCTTAAATAAACATGATATCAACCTGAAATGCCTAGGTTAGCAATATACTAACAGACTGAAAAAAGTATAAAGATTGTACCAGACACCATCTGGACTTGTTATGAAACATGAAAAGTACCAAAAGATACAATAAGTGAGAAAAGTTTAGTGAAGTTCCTCCTATGTGTCCTCCATATAGCCTGTAAAGATAAATGGAAGTTACTTCTCTAACATGAGAGGACTCCTTTGAAATTCCATAGTGCATGGGGACTATGACCTAGTGAAGAGGTCTGACTGAAGCCACACAACTTACCACTGTTTGCTTTTTAAACACTCAACTTAATTGACTTATAATGTATTACTGATCTTTCAGGCTGCTGGCATAGATCTCAGACTTGATATTTTGGAGAAACTCTTAATTTGAACTTTCCAAGAACAGGCAGGATCTAGATAGCAGCACAACAACCAAAATGTGGAATTTCCATTTTTCCAAGCTGAAAACAGATTTCAGTCAGGTTAGATCATCCCAGAAAGAAAATATCTTCATTTCCAGCATTTGTGAGGAGACTTTACCTGTTGGCTTCCTCAGAGTCAGCTCCAGAAGGACAGAATTCATGAGGAGGTTCTCTTTCCAAATGTTCCATCAAAGGTGAGGTACTACAGTGGAAAACCAGAACCTGCTTATAGATTTTACAATAACCTGGTCCTTCACGGGCATTGTGAAGTCATTCCAGGCCCTACAAGCCCTTTTTAACCAATTTTCCCTGAGCTGCCCAGTTCTAGCAAGCACTGACAGAACACCTGCTTGCACGCTGCGCCACATGCAGACCTCAAACCGTTCCCCAGGGTGCTCCTCCAATGCAAAGGGCTGCTAGAGTGCAGAGTAATGTTAAAACCAGCAGAGGTGTAGTTCAGCCAGGAATAGAGGGAGTCTTCTTTTGTGGACAGAGGTCCTCTTATGATTATAGAGTATCCCTGCTCCAAAGAAACCATGAGCCAAAACCACCCTAATGATATATTTGCAGAAATGAAGCAATTACTGCTCTATAAGTAAACTCATAGGAATCAAGAGAGTAGCACAGAAATGTGCAAAAATGCACAAAGAAAACCATTTTTGCAAAAGAAAGAACATAGTGCAGAGCAGCAGCATCTTGTTTATAGCCCTTATGGAGATCCCTAGAAGTGGCACAGACAGTTGATTAGTTGGCCTTGCCAAGAACAGAAACATCAGCTAAGACATTAACCTTAATCCATCAGGAATGGTTAAACAGAAGAGTGAAACCTTGCTTAACCCACCACTGAAAACCTCCTTTTTTCTGCAAAACAAAAGCAGAGTGAAGCTTAGGGCAGTAGAAAGCACACCTGCAATGAACCACAACAGGCCCCACGGCATGGCGCTTGGCCTGCGATGCCTTCCGCACGAAGGTGAGCACAGGCAGCGTGTATTCTGGAACCCCCATGTCAGGCCACTGGGTGTAATGGTACTGAGTGACTAGACGTCCACTAGACCTCCCTTTCTGGGAACCCTGCAAGGGAAAAACAATTCTATATGTCAGCAGCCCACATCTGAACAGCAACTTTCCATCATTTTATTCCTGTACCTGAAAGTTCTTCAGTTAGTACTGTCCCTAGTTAAGGGCAAGTCACCTAGCTCAGAGTATTCCAGCTCTCGAAGAGAAGAGGAAGTGCTGCTGCTCCTGTCCTATTAGGTTGCCAATTGAATAGAAAAATTGAGCTGTCCCTTAGAAAGCCACAGAGAAAGGTTAAGAGCACTGGATGGCTGACAAATACAGCTGCTCTTAGGAGTCAACAGCTATTTCTGCCACTCTGCTACAGAAAGAGTAGGACTCATCTCACCCAGCTGTAGTGATCTACAAGGGAAGTACAAGAAGCCTACTGTAGGCTGCTTTTCTAAACTCTCTCCCTCAGCAGCAACTCAGAAGCAGGGATACCTTCAGAGTGAAGGTCATCTCATTCAAAGATTGGTTCCTAAAATAAGCAGAAAAGTTCCTGGACAGCAAGCACTGTACGTTACATGTTAATTGCAGAGGGAGACCGAGAGACTGGGTGTCCACCATTTAGATGGCTGAAATAAAGTGAGTTTTCAGAATCTCCCTCAAATTAGCCAACATCACAGTGTTGAGCTGAGAGCATGCTGGCTCTGATTGCAATACAATGAGGTGTGGATTCACCTGTCCTTAAGAAGGAAAATGGATAGCTGAGGTGGATGATTTCATTCATACCATATTTTCCACTAGCTGCTTTCTTTCTGAAAATGGATTCTCCTGCTCACCAGGCAGGCAAAGTCCACATCAGCTCCCCAGTGCCATCACTGCTTTTTCCCTGATGGTCTTATACCACACCAGTACTACAGGACAGTGTCTTCTCAGTTTGTTGATCTGGTCAAATTAACTGAAGTTGACAAGCATCTTTGCCAGCTGACTCCTGCAGGGTTCAGCTTTATGTGTACAACAGGAAAGAGCTGCTAACCGCCTTAAAAAATACTTTGAGCAACTTTTAACATTTCCTTTTGCTCAATTCTGTTTTCAGCATGCCACAAACCTTTTTGATCTTGGTGTTTCTAAGAGTAAAATTCCTCACAGTGTAATAGGCAAGTACATGAACACTCTTCTGAGTAACCAGGAAGTTCCCATATTCTTCGCTACCTTCTGCAGGCCAGTACTGGTCACATTTTCTCTGGTAGAAAGCAAAAGAAAAACAGAGAAAAAGAAAACAAAATGTCAAACTAGAAAGCTGAAATACAATAGCATAATAATATGTAATCAGTGAGGGTAAGGGTGGGCAGAATATACAGAAGGGAGCTGTGATGTCCAGTGTTTTGGTTGGACAGCCACATGGCCTTCTCTAGGAGTCCTAGAAGCATACTCTCCATGGTACTCTCAAATGAAGCCCTTCTCTGCATTTGCTGTGTCTGTATCAAGGGATTTGATTACATGATTACTTGGTTACATGCCAACTTGCATGCAGTTTAGGCCCTGCTGCCAGTGTCTGATGCAATGTCTCCTCATGTGATCCCAGGGTCATGCATATTCCCATCACATAACCAAAGAAACACACATCCTGTGATAGGGTTTGACCTCATTTTGTCTCACTGGACAAATGTGTATCTAGTCATGTAGTAGGAAAGGAACTTGTGGGTACCACAGTGTGTTAAGAGGGAGCAGCCAGTGAATGTCCAGAAGAATTCACCTGAACTATGGCTCTCTCCTTTCCAGGGTTGAAAGCACCCCTAAGAAAGAGAATGGCAATGCTACCAGACCGTGGTGTACATTCCTTGGTCTGGTCACTCCTAAATATATACAAGAAGTCTATTTTCCAGCATAAGAAAATTGTTCTTGTAGTTAGAACATGGTATTTTGAAGACTTCTCGTTGACAATTGAGTTTTAATGTTCTCTTTAGTTTTATACTTCAAATCTTCAACCTTAAGCTTCTATAGCCAATCCTAGCACTAACAAATACTACACACTGTTTTGAGCTTTTTGCTCAATAAATGCCTAAACTAGATTTTTAAAAGAGAGAAAGGACTCATCTATGCTTTTAAATATGTGAAGGGTACGTGTCAGGAGGATGGGGTCAGGCTCTTCTCAGTGAAGCCCAGTGACAGGACAAGAGGCAATGGCTGTGAGCTGAAGCATAGGAGATTCCGTGTGAATACACGTAGAGATTTTTTCCCAGTTGAGGTGGCAGAGCCCTGGCACAGACTGCCCAGAGAGGCTGTGGAGTCTCCTTCTATGGAGGTATTCAAAACCCATCTGGATGTGCTTCTGTGTGACCTGCTCTAGGGAATCTTGCTGAGGCAGGTGGGTTGGACTAGATGATCTTCCAGGGTCCCTTCCAACTCCTAATATTCTGATTCTGTGACTCTTCTAGAGGGAGGTCTATCAACATCAGAGAAATAAAGAATAGACAAAGGTACTCATACCCTTCCTTTCTCAATGAGATTAGTTATCATCACGATAACTTCCACGTTATGTTCCCATATCATTCTCCAGAAATCTTCTGCTGTGGATTTTAGTGGCCCTTGAGCTGCAATGTAGGCTTTTGGCTTGTTGTAGCCCTAAATTGAAATACAACAAATGACACTTGTCAAATCACAGTCCAGAAGCAAAAGGAGGTTGGGTGGAGTACATGACATTTTCTGGATCTATTTTTAAAGAATCTCAAAAGCTTTCAAGCACTTTTGAATCTGCAACTACCCAAACTGCAGAAACCCTTTGGTACCAGATGACATAGGAATGCAACTGTTAAGTCAATGTTTATCATTCCAACAAATAGGATATATGTTCAAGTGCCTGTTCCAGCAGAATGTTGTCATGATAGTGATTATGAGACATCTGTTATGATAGTGGTTTAAAAACCTGAATCAAGATCATTCATCTGTAAATTACTGGGTAACAAAAACTGTATAAATAGGAACTTGGTGAGGCTCTCAGCCAAATGGCATCTTCCTCTCATGAGATTATCTCAGCCAGAAGAATTAACCTCTTCCAAAAATGGATAAAAGAACAAACATTCAGATGTGAAATGCTTCTGAAATAACTCAGATGTGGGAGAGTATTTTTTGTCTCACAAAAGCTCTTCTCTAAGCTGCAGGTGCTACAGTATCAAGATGGATTCAGGAAAGAACTGGAGCTTTACCTGTACTTTGTAGGCTTAACTTCAATCACTAAAAGATTTTTTTAATAAAAAAAACCTGTTACCATTTTTTTTTCCTTCTTTTATTTTTAGTAAGTCACCTTCATACATCAGTATTTACAGACAAGGCTGACAGATGAATAGGCTGGCAGGTAGAAAAAGGCACTTACATCAACGTAGTTGGCATTAATGTAATCAGTCAGTTTTCCATCCTTTTCTGCAAGCTGTGCTAATTTAACCCTAGTATGATCATCTGTAGCAAAAGAAGGGAGAAAATAAGCCCAGTTTTCTACAGCAATTATATTCTTTCTATAAGAAATCTTTTTAAAAAGATACTGAAATGGATTTTTACAATACATAATGCTAAAGGAGTGACAACCACACATGAGACATCCTGGGCTTACATATATACCAGATTAAAAATTCTAGTTTGCAGATGAACCCAAGAATTCAAGGGATTCAGAATTTAGTTGCCTGAACAGCAGCAGATGGAGTCATTTTAGGCATTGTGACATACTCCCCTCCAGCCTCCAGCTGCTGCTTGCAAAGGGCTACCAGTCTTCTGTAAGTTCCATGTCAAGTCTGCTAAGGCTGCACAGAGTCCTGGCTGCCCTGGGATGTCCCAAATGACAATAGGCACCAGTGTTTAGGTAGAGTCATTCCAAGTTAAAGGGAGTGAGCTTGGAGGCTGGAAAGTGATGGGACCCTGGAGAAGCTGGTCAGCTGAGGAATTTGGCAGTACTATCACAGGGACAGCTGAAGCTTTCTGTAAGCTGCACTGATCATACAGAATACAGACTTGATTGCATGCACAGTGCAAGTCTTGCTACTGGAGCTACCCTGAGCTGCTTGAGCACTGCCCTTTGACTGCAAAGCCCCTGGGTTGGCACCTTTTGTACCATCAGGTACAAACACAGAGCGGCAGAAGAAAATCCCAGCCTTTCCTTCCCTCTAAGAGGGAGGCTCAGCCAGGTGGAATGGGATTTCTTGCTGCTGGTTTACACTGTCTTCTGCCACATGGGCTGATTCTGTCTCTTTTTTTCTGTTGAGATCTGGTGATGCTGACTGCTGAATATATATAGAACATTTGTATTTATAGTCATATTAATATTTATGTTATTTATTTATATGACAGGGATTCTGAAGCTCCTACAGAGAATAAACCATTCTTCCAGATCAAAGATGGATTAATTTTGGCAATCAAAACACAGCTTCTTTGGCTTATAATGGCATTATAATGAAATCTCCTAACTCCCTTTTGGGACACAAATTTGTCTTGCCAACACATGCTCATCAAAGCAACAGAATGCCAGAGGACTAATTTGCAGCGATGTGAAATAATCATGCTATTCCTCTCCAAGCATTTTGCTGAACAGCAGCCAGAGCTTTCAGTGTAGAGGTATTTATTTTAACCCTAATAACATATAAATCTAAACTTATCTCTAATTATTTCTTAACCAAAGCACCAAGTGATGCATTTACTTACAAGCAACAATGTTTATGTATCGATTCTTATTCTTGTTGTCAGGGTGATTAGAGCTGTCTGATGTAATACCTAGATCTACAGTACAGCTCTGGATTTCCTGGAAGAAACAACCCAGTAGGTCATAGTTTAGCAAGTGTCAAGATCCATAAAATGTCTTAAAATACAGTACATCAGCACAAAAAGCACCACAAGCTTATACCCAATTATCTATGATATTTTACAACTACTTCATTGCTAACAAAAAAATGCAGTGAAATAATTCCTTACCTGATAAAACTCTTTCAGTGTCTAATGAGGGAATGAATGCAAAAAAAGTAAAAAAAATCAAATTCCACAGCACAGAACAAATGGATAAAAGTGTTTATATAAATTACAATTACTATATGGAAAACAACTATGGTCATGCAATATATAGCTCCATAATAACAACAAAGTTGAGCAATTTTGGCATAACTCTTAAAGGAAACAAGTGGTAATTAATTTCCCTGTTAAAGTACTGGCACCTGTTTTCCTACCTTCAGCTTTAATGTTACACCTTAGGACAGTGAAAGCATCCTAACATATGAGCAACATCACTGGCTTTAGCCAGATTATCTATATATTTACCTGTTCCCTGGATTTATGGTCCTTTTATTTATTTCTTGGTCCTTAGAACTGCATTAGTTTCTCTGTGGAATGGCTTTGCTGTCTCTGCATTCAGCTGTAAAACCTTCACTGGAGCAGGACAGTGTGTGCTGCTCACCCAGCCTCATGGCACTATGGTGAAGGCCAGCAGTACAGCCCTCCCTCTGCCAGCAGCTCCTCAACAAACCCAATGTTATTATAAAGACAGAGGCTTGAGAAGACAGCTACAAAGTCTCTAAGACTACTTACAAAACTGATTTATCTTATTGATTACTGTGACAGGAAACTCAAGCATTTATAAGGTCCACATAGTTAGGTAAGGAAATATGTTGTCACCACTAAAAGTACTATAATAATCTTTCCCAACACTTCCTAGGATCTATTTTAGTATTAATCACCTTCAGCTATTTAAATATATATATATATATATATTTGAAAAGTGGTTACTGGTCTGAAAAACAGGTTTTAAATATGAATTGGTTTGTAGTAATAGAAATTAGAAAACCTGAGCCACCTCTGTACTCTCCAAATGTATGCTGACCCTGCAAAGACAAGGACTATATTTCAATTTTCCCATCTCTTCTAAGTTCTTTATCAGTAGAGGACAGACCAGGACACTAATTTAAGGTAATCTGTAAAGCCAAAAAGGGTCTCCAGGAAATGATGAGGACAGAGAGTTTTTTGTAATAGTTAAAGCAAGCATGAAATAGATGAGGTACAGCTCAGTAAGGTCTTTGGATCCCTGCTGTAATTTAGGAGAACAATTTTAGGAAAAGAACAATTTAGGATGAAGAATTTGCTTTCTGTATTACTGTCCTCACTAATGGTGAAAGCACTTTGGTACCCTTGTATTCACACACAGTCCTTCAACACCTGCTCCTAGGAACAGTCAGTCTAGAGCCCAGCCCTGCCAGTGCATATTGCACATGTCTTAACATCTGACCATGTACTGGGCATTCCCAAGTATTCACAAGCTTGGTCCCAGAACCAGCTGGATATTCTGAATGTTAAGTGAATTGGGGAAGAAAAGCTGATAAAGAAGGTCAGGTGAGTGCACTGGCTGGGGAAACAAAAGCAAAACCAAAAGATACAAACCAATAAATCTGTTTACTTTCAGGGCAGTTGGTTTTGCAGCAGGAATATTATAATCATTTTAATTTAATAAGGATCAGTTAAAAATCTTGTTTCCATCCCAAATGACTTATTTGGTTAGAAATCCCTTGTCAAAAATTCTAAGGGCACAGCTTTAATTAGAGAGTTTGGGTTTATAATGTTTATTTTAGGTAACTTAAGCTAGAACACAGCTATCTTTAAATTGCTTGTAATGCGTAGGAATGGGAAAATCCATGAAGTCCTCCAGTTACAGTTGGTGACAGTAACATTATAGGATGAAAACATGTTTCCAAATTTTGAAATATTTATGGACCATATAGTTTAGGAAAGGAACTGTAAAGCTTTCACTACCACACATGAAGACTACATTAGCTCCCCTGTTAATCAGAAGTCTTGCCATGGGTTATTACTTCCACTTTTTCTCTCTCTAAATGGGAAACAAGCAAATGTGGGTAGCTTCTGTAAAATTCAAATGGCATTAGTGTTGGAAAAGCTTTAGATCCTCAGCTGTATCTGATAAAGCATACAGATTGCATTATCTTGGCACAGTTTACTCACACAATCATTTAGTATTTTGTCACAGTGATAAATATACCTATGTGCATCCCAATCCTGTTCACTTTTATAAATCCCCCAGTCTTTAAGCATAACCAGTCTCTGCTAGGCTCACAGTACTCATATTTACATGCATTTATGACATTGGTCCACGAGCCAGAATGGAATGCCCAGCTCTTTGTTTCCAGGCATTAAGCAGGTTAACAGTACTTGAGTATGCTAAGAAGAAAGATGACATCATAGAGCCATACCTCAAATTCTTCAGAAAAACCATTACTTGCATGTAAATCTGCAACATGCTTTGGAAAATGCTTTATTGGAATTGCTCCAACATCATCTTAGGGGTGGGAAAAGACAAAAAATATATTGATGAAGAATAAAAAGCCAGTGACATATAAAGAAGTTTATATGCAGGCAATTCACACAACATCCTGAAATAAAATTTGTGACATGAACTTTGGATATACAACTCCCCCAAAAATTAAAACACCCTTTAACACCATTAATATTCCTAAAATCATCCTCTAATACCCATAGATTTCTAAATGACTATTCAGAAAGAAGATGTAGAAAATGCCTTGCTAGGTCTTGCTCTGTCTTTAAGCCCCAAAATCAAGCTGCTGATTCTGCAAGATGCTGAGGTTGTCTGTAAACTGAAGAGCACTCAGAACACCCTGTGAAGCCAAAGGGGAATGGGAGGATTAGCAGTTTGCTAGGAGATGTTCAAAGGGAGAGGGTAGGAGCAGTGCTCTGAATAATACTGATAAAGAATGATCAGGCAGAGTTGTCTGGTGCTTGAGGCTGATCAGTGTTGCACTGGGACTCTAATGCAGTACCTGGACCAGCTGCATAGTCCCAAGCCTACTAAATGAATGCAGGAGTGTAATTTTAACTGATGTGTTCCATGCTTGTGCTGGCATCCAAAGGAAACAGCAACTAATTTTCATCTCTTACTTCACAGTAAGTACTTCCAGTAGGACTTTTTTCCCCCCATTCTCCCCATAATTCTATGATTATCTATTGGCAGTAATCTTATGTCTGATCCTGGGAGTATTGACTGTAAATTTGCACATCAGGCTTTACTCTTCAGGTTTTAAGCAAAATACTTTAGTTTAGGACTTTCTAGATACCCACAAAGACAAGATCTACATTCTCAACCAATAAATGGGATTCATGCAGCTTCTAGGTCTTGCCACTGAGTCTGAATTTTCCATAGGATGTTTATACTTCAGGACATCTCCTTTTTACTTTATACAAATACAGAAAAACACCCTTGTGTAGAACATTCATTAGGGATCATGCCAAAAACCTTTGGGACTTTTAATCTTCTCTTTCCTGCAAATATGCTATGCTATATATTAATTACCTGTTAAGGATGACATTACTTCAGCTAGTTTTGGTTCTGAAGAATAATGCTGGTGGTTTTTTGCTTGCTTGTTTGTTTGCTTTTAAAGCCTTTCATGGGTTAAAAATACATTTCTTTCACAGTTTGTAAGTTCCCCAGTGTTTCATAGGAGAAAGAAACATCAAAGCCATCTAACAAGGGGCTGTTTTTATATCAACAGCCTTTGGCCACCTAAGAATTTTAGCCTTCAGTTCTCAAGACTTGGCTGATTTCTAGAGAGATCCATCTGGTCTGCCATTTACATGTATGGCTCTGAACACAAGAAGTCAAGCTTAAGAGGAGCTGAGCAAATGTGCAACACTATCTTCATACTTCAGAGATGAAACCAGGCATAAAGTGTTTATTCTAATGAGATGCAAACAAAACTGGAAGGGAAAAGACCTTAAGAGCTAGGACAGTAAGGGAGAAAGAGATCTCAGGTTTGGAGTAATTACTGTTTTATTTCCTTGACTGTGCTAATCTTCCAATTCACTTTTGATTCCAGGAATATATTTTATATCTTGATGGCAGGTACCACTTGAAACTACTAAAAGGCTGAGAATGGGTCCTAATATTATTCTGTACTTCATTAGTTGTTCTGAATTATGCTGTGAAGTGCCAGGGCATTTTCTGTGAATAACTGCAATTCTCTTATCTCTGCCAATGAAACCCCACAAAGGGAAAACTTAACATATAATGAGATCTGTGGAGTCTGCTTGTAGTCATAGCCAACAATCAAAAATTAAACTCAGCAGTTACAAAATGCTCTTCCTGCTCTCCACTCTTTGTCAGTATCCTATCACAGCTAGTCCCAACTGTAAAATTACACTGCTGAGACACTTGTACAATAGAAAACACAAACCCCAATCACTTGATGCCTGTTGCACACAGAACAGAACAAAAGCATTTCCTCCCTGCTTGCAGCTCTGTCCATAAAGGATTTTATGGACCTTTCAGTCACTTAGAAAAACTTTTCTAAGTTTCAGAAGGAAAACCTCCAACATCAAACCACATATTTTAAGCACTCAGAATGACTGTATGTGCAGTTCTGTCTTAGGACAATGGAAATCACTGTCTCCCTCAGGTAAGCTGCTCAGGAAAAATGGCAAGAAAATGATACAGTTGTACTGCAATATAGTTAATGAGAGAGAGTAAGAGCAGAGATTTCCCATAATGATTGCCACTTTCATATAGAATCACATTTTTTGATCTCAAGCTACATCCCTGCCTATTAACCACTTAGAGAAAGGCTATGCATCTACTAACAATAGCAATCAGTAGATGAAGCATTTAAATATGCTTATGATTCAGTTACAACAGAAGTCTAATGTTTAGGATTTATTTGGTCAAATGTGTTTACTAGTTCTCTACATAAAGGCTGGGTTTGGTTCCTTTTGTCATTCCAAGGAAACCTCTCCCCCTGTGTAAGAGCATAGTTTGCAAAAGCATTGCTTCTGGAACAAGATATCCTTTTCTCATTCTGCTCAGACTGAAAAAGGTGGGAGGGCTGCACCTACTCCTCTGCTACTCTTCCAGTAGGAAAGAAAAAAAAGGTTTTCTCCAAATAACTGTGGTGAATATGGAACCAGAAGATGCTAATAATATTCAGCACTTGTGTATCATTATTATGGAGGCTCAGAGAGAACTTTATCAATAGGAACTATGACAGAAAAATCTGTAATTTAAAGAAAATGTAATTGCAAATGAAATGCAGGTAGATGAAACATATATTGGTCCTGCTGCTAAAAAGAATAGGTCATGTTCTATGCAAGGGTGACAACTGAATTAAATAAGAAATCCAGGAGAAGATGTTGCTGGTGTAATCCTTCACTTTTGAAGGCTGAACTAGACCTGTTTAGTGTGGTTCAGGTGGCTACAGCACCAGCTACTTCCAGTGAGGCTACATCTCCAATCCCTAGCAGGCAGGGTTACCTTTGAGACAGCTCTCTAAAGTGAGGATTTTTCTCTTCTGTGTTACCTACAGGAGATACCAGTAACACTAGTCTCTGCCTGTGCCAAGTGCACCTGTGTCTATCAGTACAAGAGGGTACAAGTCTCTGCTTTACAGATGTTACAGAACATGAAGAATTCATACAGACAAATACAAAGCAGCATCTTCCAAAAGCCAACATCAACACACAGAACAGCTGGCAAAAAAATACCTGAGACTGGGAAGATTGGAGCTGGGGGAGCAGAAATCACTCGAGGTGATGTGTTGTCTTCTAAATAAAAGTGAGCAGTCTGGAAACATTTCCTAGAGGGAAAGAAACATAAATGAATATTGCAAAACAAATCAAACATTATCTGAGATCTTTGGAAATCCTGGCATTGCTGAGTAAGAAAGAAAATACTACTGCTGTAATATAAATATTCCCCCAAAACACCACCAAATTATGCATACAACTTGAAGATACCACATCAACTCAGCATCACAGAGAGTTCACACATCTTTACCTATGCCAGAGGCAGAAGATAGAGCACAGATCAGACATAGTGAATGCTGAAAGAGGAACTCTGCATCAGGAGCTACTGTAGATGCTGCACAACAACTCCATGTATAAAAAATGCCACTGTCTCACTTGCTTATCCAAATTTGCACAGATCATTACTGTTCCCTTTCATGTGATTATGCTAGCCTGGAGACTGAGCAGTGTACAAGATCAGTTCTGGTCATTCATTGACAGCTCCTACTGCAGGCACAGAGATGCAATGAAAGTGGTGGCTCTGTAGCTTCTCTGACTGGGGCTAAACAATTTTTTGATAATATAATCACAACACTGAGGGACTTCTTAACTGAGGAGGACTTCCTGAGGCTGACAGACAGAAACAGGGGAATTTATAACACCAGGAGATGCCAGTTTTGTTGAGGAAACATTGATATATGAATACAAATGGAAACAACCTTAGCTATGACCCACAATGTTATTTGTATCTGTGCTGTAATCCAGATGTGAAGATAATCAGAACAGCATCTGTTGAAGAGCCCAAGCTATTAAATGGACTGAATAACCAACTGCTGCTGTAAGCATTGCAAAGCCTCCTTAATTAAAAAATCTCCATATGATTTGACATGCTAATAACAATCTTTACTCTGGGTCACTTAATCTATTTGAAATATTATTCACTAATCATTAAATTTAAAAAGAAATACATGCACCTGGAAAATATTCATCTCATTATATTTGCAAGATTCTGATTCTTCAAAACTGGTGGCTGAAGTCTTTGTATGATCATTTGCTACTTTGGGTAATCACTCTTATTTTAAATTCTTCTGTACTGTTCCTGTGTTCCTGCACTGACAAACCCCTTCAGATAATTGCTATAATCAAAAAGAAATTTTGAAGCTCCTTTGAGAAATAGATAGGGAATATGTGGGTGTTGTCATTCTTTCCAGAACCATTCATACAGCCCATCACCACTTTGGTAAGCTTATTTAAATTAAGCTTCAGGAAAACATGCCCATACTGTTAGTGTGTTGGGAATTTTCTGTCTGAGTACAATGCAGATTCTCTTAAAACAGAAGCAAAAGTGGAGAGCTACATCCAAGGGAAAATCGTGGCATGCAAAATATTCTAGTGACTCATAGGGCAGTTAAATTTGGAGTCCAAGGAGAATTCTCTAAAATCATATTTGTGGTCTTCATAGAGGAGCTTTGGCTTTGCATGACATGTTTGGAGCACAACTATCCATTATGTACTTAGTTCTACTTAGAAATGGTCATTCTGGATGCAGACCAAGAACACATTCTGGATGTACCTGGGAACACCTCTCCAGGGGTTCTAATGTTAGCACCCCATAGAGTTAGTGGCTGCTGACATGAGAGAGTGTCTCAGTGCTAGCATTATAACTCCAGAGGTAGTCTCAGGACTGTGTCTGAAGTGTCTGAGAGGTAGGCAAGTAGCAAAGTGCTTCAAGTCACTGAACACTTTTGGACAGTCTGGCTCTGCCTGTTGGGCACAGAGAATGCTGATGTACTGTGTTTATTAAAACCAGCACCAACCAACCTAACATATCAACCACCCTGACACCAAAGCTCTGGAACCAAAAAATGTCCTCCCTATAATGCCTACTGCTTATGAAAAATGACCATCCATAAAGTTTATGGGCTTACACTACAGAGTTTTGACACATCCTTGCTTGAGAAAAGATTGAGCTGAAAAGAATTTTATTAGCATGATGGCTTTCACTTCTAAAGCAGTACTTAAAATGTCCTCAGAATATGCCATACATTCAGTAGCCCTCACTGAGCCACTGTATCTTTAATCTTTAACAAGTTAATTGTGGCTGAAAATAAATTACACCCTTAGCACATCTGGGAGACAAATTCACAGCAGTTGGTTTAACCTGTAATAAGACTCATAAATAGGCACTCCATCTGCTTTCTGCATCAGCAGTGAAAGCCTTCATGACTAAAAGTAATGTTAATAACCATGTCTCATTAATTATCATTCGCTGTTAATGAAAAAAGGGATGACTATTTCAGACTTCCAGACAAAGGTCACATCACTCAGTGTTAACCTGATTATTTAATTTACACCTTTCATCACAGCATTCACATCTTCACCCTAAAACTGTAATTTGTAATTTAGGCACTGCACTTCTTTGAACACACACTTTATCTATGGAGATAGTGCTAAGTCTTTGAACTAATTAGTTCTGCATCTGTCCAGGAAGGCATGCAGCAGCAGCTCTTTGCTTTAACAGGAGGGATGTTAGATCCAAATGAACACTTCTATGTGAACTACTTGGGACAAGACTACTCCTTAGACTGCAGAGGACTTAATTTTTCTGGTGTGTGTGGGCCCCTGGGCCTGGTCTGAGGATATGTGCTGCCTTGTTCTACCCTGGGGCAGGGACTACTCAGAGATTGCCTGGCCTTGTCACCAAGGAAAGCCACACAGCAAGGTGCTTGCTCTGTGTGGGTGTGTATGCATGCAGGGTGTTCACCTCTCCCATCGACTCAGGGACTCAGAGGCATCTGTGACAGGATGGGTTTGCACATCCACTGCTCACAAGAATGATCTTAGAGGCACAATTGCTTCTCCCTCTGAGAATTCCAGGGCCTTTTGTGCTCACAGGATGTCTGCCAGTGGGTATTCTCAACCATTAGAATTTATTTGTAAATGGGTCTGATCATTTAAAGATTCAATAGATCCAAAGGATCCTCAACAGACCAAATGATTCCAATGATTCAATTTTTAAATGGCTCCAATTAATTTTTAAGTGCTTCTCAGCTGAAATTTTATTTTTCAGATTTTATTAACATAAATCACATAGTTGAGAAGTTTTTTACTTCATGAATGGATCTAGATGATCTAGATCTAGATGATCTAGATGATCTAGATGATTAGAATGATTAGATGATTAGAACTAGACTCTCACTGAGATTCACAAGTACTTGTTGAAAAAGAATCTTGAATGGAACATCTCTCCCTGACAACTCTTCCCACTTTACTCTTTCAAGGTTCTTCCTGTGGTAACCACTGGAAAAATAGATCAGCACAAATAGCCTGACATTATTTCCTGGACATAATTTCATCAGGTTTATTTTCATTGATCAGTTCTAAGAACTGTTCCAAAACAACATGCACACACATAAGCAGCTTCTAGTATATTCTGTATTGGGACAGAGAAACTTTCAGTCTAGGTCACCTTAACAAATATGGTTAATTCAGCAGAATAGGAATGATGAAGTCATCCAGAAATGAAAAGAACAGAGCAAGAAGATTTAAATATCCCTGCTGCACCTCTACTCAAGTAGATAGATACTGAGAGAGATGGCTAAACACTAGACTTGGACAGAAAATTCTCTCTTAAACTGTAAATCAATCAATCAATCAACTGATCTGGACAACAAGGCCATTAGACAGGCAAAAAGAATGTCCTTGTTTGTTGCACTGTAATCTTAATTGTGCTGAAGAAATGAAGGGAAAATAGCATTACTTGAAAATTGCTTGAATTACAAAGGATTCAACACACAGAACTGGAGTAGTTCAAAACTGCCTATTTTCCTACTGGCAGTCAGACAATCTTTAGTCAATATTGTCATTAAAAGTCTTCATTCCTGTCAGAGAAATGAATATCTTATCACAGAAAGAATGAAATTGTGCCTAATGAGACAGTGAAGAGATTGAGGAATTTTCTCAATTGCTGATTAACAATTTCATGAAAAAAATACCCAAAACAAAACAACACCCCCCCAAAAAAATCCCAACAAAAAAAATCCCAAACCCAAACAACAGATGGTACAGAATTATTTTCCTGATACAAGTCATTCAAGTGAAGAACAAAATAATTTCATCATTTGACAACCTTGAGAAACAGGAACTTGTTGTTCTTGGTAGAGGGCATTTTGAAACTAAATAACACACCTTCTGTGTATTAAACACACCTTTTGCCTGTTCAAATTAGGAGCTAACAGTGGCAATGACTCCAGGCACTATGCACTGCAATATCCAGTTAGGATGTACCAGTGCAATTTTTGGAGTACTGTTGCCAAAGGAATAGGGAATAACCTCTTGCAAACCTAAGCTTTTATGAACTCTGAGTGAAAATAATTGGTCTACATTAAAATATATATATATATATATAAAGAAACATTGACAGCTTACATCTGTTGTTTCAAAAACAACTAAATCTAATGATAAAAATTCTTACCAACTTTATGCTATTATTTTCCAGGCTTACTAAGAACTGCATACCAATAAAGTTAATGTTCTTTTTCCCAGGCTTTAAAATGAAGTGAGTGTCTTGGCACCTTTGAAAGAGGGACACAAAATCCAAACCTACAATCCATACTGTTTACATCTAAATCCTTTGAAATAAGAAACATGTTACTGGTGTTATCATAATGCCAAGAAAAACTCCTGGAGGATTAACAAAAAAAGAGCTCCATATTTTATTTTGTAGTACACATGAAATACAGGAAAGATTAACTTCAAGTCAAGAAGGTCTTACTGCTAAAGGGATTTTTGTTTTATTTTGAAAGACCCATGTCAGAGAATTGTTCATTCCCAGAGAAAGAACACAAAATGAACACAATGTTATGTGACAAAAACAAGCTTGTAAAGTGAGTGTCTTTAAGAACTGTACTGTACAATCTGGGTCTTAAAATGCATGGCATTCCTTGGCAAATAGAAGAGATTTCAGATGCTATTTAGCAGCAGGGATGAAACCCTTTGGAAGATGAATGTGAACATTCATGTTGCATAACATGAGAGGCAGGAAAAGGTTCTTAATAGGAAGGTGGTCAGCTGGCAGTCTTGTGATGGACAGTGTAATTATCCAACCAGACAGAGTTGGACATGTGCAATTCATCTGGCAACTAACTACTTCTTCAGAAAGAAGAAGAAATCTTGCTGAAAATTCACTGCTCCAAAGTGTCTTTAATCATGCTGGAGGCAAGCTGACTCACTAGCATGTTTGCCTAGAACAAAAGAAGGTTGAACTCAAATTTCTTAAGCCTACTCTGTTCAGGGACAGGATGCTTTCTGTCCCCGTGGGGGACACACCCTGTTGGGCCCTAGAAGCTGTTAAGACAAGGCTTGATGGAGCCCTGGGCAACCTGATCTAGTGGGTGGTGTCCCTGCCAGGCAGGGGGGTTGGGACTAGATGACCTTTGAGGTTCCTTCCAACTCTGACAATCCTATGATTCTATGATAGAAAACCAGAGTCAGAAGACTAGAAGAAAAGTGAAGTAACCACAACCCAGACATCACAGCCTAGAGATTATAGCAGTCAACAGCTTGGAAAGGGCAGTCTGAGGTCAAGTTCCTGGTTCTTCACCACTTTTGCACATTTCAGGTTAAGTAGGACTGAGTATGAGGAGGGGAAAAAACCAAACAAATCAAGAAATAAGCTCTGGAAGCAACAGTAAGTGGTTTGAGTCTGCCTTCTCCTTTCTACAACTCCTGGAAGAGCAAGGTCTTCTCTCTTGCTGCTGGTTTATATGTGAGTGCTTGAGAAGCAGCAGCAGGATAAGGTTCCTGGCAATCACCAAGCAGAAAGAATCTCCATGGCAGGAAATTTGTGCAACTTATCTTTCTGGACCACCACTGTGTTTTCTTTCTGGCAACCTGCACACTGGGTAAAGTGTGAGGGCTATGCATGGATTTTGAAAGCCCTAGGAGAGGTTAAGCAGACATGTCCCTAGGAAGACACATTGGCTTTATTTAGAACCGACAAACAGAGCCAAAGGCTTGAGCACTGCCATATGGCTAGCTAGGTTTCTGGTATGCTTTTAGCTCAGGCCAACTTACATAATTTCACACAACACTTGACAGTGTTTGGGGTTAGCACAGGGCAGAGACCATCCCCAGTAGATGTGAAGGCACATCCCTGAGGCAACCTGAGCATGTGTGTACACATGAAAGGTATCCTTAGTCACCTGCTGAATGGTTTGAAAGGCTGGGGGGAGAATTTTGGGTTGGCAGAATCACAAAGTAGAACAACTTTTTAGCCACAGAACATCATAAAAGCTACTCAGTAAGTGATGTTAAAACATTTATACTATTATGGTATTATTAAACTATCCAATTTCTGTCTTGCATGCAATGTCAGCTGTAGCACACTCCTACAGTCCTATATGAATTACTTATTCACACAATCTTATTGAAGACTCTAGATTCTTACCCTAAACTGACAACTACCTTTCTTAACTGTTAAAGGCCTGGAAAGATAGGAAACAAACCCATGCCATGCTATTTATTTTTCTTCCCCCTCATGTTCTTCCCAGTGCTCTGCTAAGTCACTTGTTTTCTAGGCATTAATAATCACAAGTAATTGTTTAATAAATCTCATGGAAATAAACTATTTGCAATGGTTCAATCCTCTGCAAGCAAAAATAATTGTAGTTGGGCATTTTGGACAGAAAATAGCAGCTTTATGTCACTGCAGAACTGGGAACAAGGTAAAGACATGGTGAGAGACAAGATCCAGTCTCCCTCCTGTAAACCAACTCAGTCACGTCAATCACATTTTTCAAATCAGAGCCTTTTAGAACGGAGAAAAACCCAAACCACCACCACCACCACCACCAAAACAACAACCAAAAAACAACTTACCTCCAGTATATGAGAATACCAACAAGAATCACTAGACAGAGAAAAGTCAGGGCTGATACGACCACAAGTGGTACAACTGTCTTCTTCTCTGATTCCAGACTCTCAGCTAGACCAATACGAGACTCATGGCTACTATTACTTGCCTCTGCAGTCAGAGAAAATTGAAACATTCTATGTTTAAATTCTGAGAAACACACAGCACAAGTGAATGTGTCTTATAATGAGCCTACTTAATACCACTTACCTCTATGTTTTACTAGGTACTGCAGAAAGTGTATACATTTGCAAACCAGCTTACAGAAAATAAGCAGCTAGAAGGTAAAGCAAAGTGTTCAAGCTTATGTGATTTAGCCTTTCAGCAGTGGAGGCTTCTCTTTGTAAGAATAGCAGATTGTTGTTAACATAAAGGAGCAGCAAGTTTTTGATTGTCAGATTATTATTCACATTTATTAGCTGAAAGCCAACTGAGTTAAGGAATCTGATTATATACTATTGGAATGTGTAAAGAACATTTTGATATTCAACTGGCACTCATCTAATGCAAATCACTTCTCTGGCTAATAGCTGAAGAGGCAAATTTTCTTACAATAGTCCATGCCATACTGCAGTTTTCTGGGCTTTGATACCCATTTGATTCCCATTCTGTTATCTCTCCTTCTAGATGCACCCTGCTTCCTTGGAATCCAATTGCAATACTTCCTTCCCCAACTACACTGGAGCCAGAATTCAATTTCTACCAGCATCTTTACAGGTGATCAAAATATTATTTAGATATTGCCTTGTAAGACTGAGTAGCAAGAATATGGGAGCATAGGAATCTGTATGAAGATTAAACCAACATATTCTACAATCTCTTTAAATAGAGGAACACTATGGTGGATGAGACCAATCCTGGATTTTTTACTCTGCTTATAACACAAAAACTATTTAAAACTGTGATTTTGACACAACATGACTGATTCTTTTCAACTTGTTCAGTTTACTGTGATCTGTGGCCATTATATGAGTTGAAACACAGAAAGAAGCACTTCTGCACTGTTTAGAATTAAACCTCTAGATTTTCTAATACTGTTTTCTGCTTTTGTGAACAGTCCTAGTTCAAGAAATGTTCTGTATGGGAGCAGAACTTTGCTGGTTAGAAATCAGTTGCATTCCACTGAGTGTTCAAGGGACCATTTCTACATTGACAAAAGGGAGGAGGGAATGGTGCTGGATCTGAAATAAAAACAAACCAAAACCAAACCCAACAAATCACATGCTCTAAATAGGACACCAGAACCCAAACAGCTTCACACAGTACAGATTTCCAGGCAGCTCTCTGCTTGCTTCCATTTTCCTGAGTTTAGGGGCTTTCAGGGCTTTATATGCCAATAGGTCTAGGTTCTGATCTTGCAGATATTTTCTTGGGTTTAGTTCAAAGTACTCTAACATCCAAATCAATCACTATGTCTGAACTCCTGTAGCTCAGTGGGCAAAATTATTGCAGGCATGAGTTGCTTCTGAATAATCTATCCCTCAGTTTGTTGTGGGTAGGCTAAAATCAGTGTTATTGATTTCAGAAGAAACTATGTGTATGCTTGAGAGATCTTTAAAGCATCCATACTTGCTTCTTCAACTCTGGACTAATTGAGAGCTTAAAATCTAGTCTTATGTATGTGATGAGAGGGTTCCCTCAAATTGCATGACCAAATCCTATTAGAATTCTTCCAATGAGGTCTAAAGACCAGGCTTCTCCCGTAACTGGGGGTTTCTTGACTGCTTGGCAGTCAGGTACCTAAAAAGGCAGTCATATCTACAGGAGGTTTCTTCTCTCCCTGATAATGGATGTTGCTGGATCCTTTGCATATTTCCTTCTATTCCTTTCTCTTAGAGAGTTTTTCAGCTGAAGTTGACAGGTTTCAGGAGCCATAAAGGTCTTATGTAGAAAGCCCAAGTTCAGAAGCAGCATAATTACTGCAGCAACAACTACAAAGACTGTGAAAAGTTTAAATGATACTTTTTGTCTGTAACAGTCACAACAAGAAGACATTTCATCAATTTCTGGTGATTTCACTGTAATATATAAATAAGTTCTGAGAGTTTTGGGGGTTTTTTGGTTGGTTATTTGTTTGTTTGGGTTTTTTTTTTCTGTGTTTGTTTCATTTCTTTGAATTATGCAAAGATGTCTTTCATTTACAGGAGACCATGTTGGACATGCTCACATTGAATTTTCAGTTTATTAAAAGACAATATTTGGCATCATTTATTGGAAAAAATAATGTATATGAAATGATACTATATAGTGTCTTTCAATAACATCTAGAAGACAAACTCTAAGCCTGCTGCACTCCTTCTCCTCTGGTGACATATAATCCTTTTTGAGTTGCTATCAGTAACAATTCAAATGACACTTATGCAACCTAGAAATCTCTTCTGCTAATGCTCATTCCCATTAGTACCATACATTTAGTGATATTCCTTGATTGTTAAAGAAATATTATGCATTTCACACAATGTGGCCACTACTTACCTACTGAGCTAATTCATTAATTGATTCAGTTTTATAACACCTACCTTGTTAGGACTCCTACTAAATTTCAGTATGGTTTTGATTTTCTTTCCATTTTCATTTTCTACCTTTCACATTCTACTAGCCCCAGCTACACAGAGTGTCAGTTTCCCCCCTTTTTGTATTAGTACACTGTTGTTCATGAGTAAGAGAACCTTATGTGATTTAACTGCATGTTTGCAGGACTGGCCACATGCTTTGTGGATTCGGTTCCTCAATGGGTTTAGTTGGATGATGCTGCCCTCTACAGATGCTGTGAGTGCCTAATAGAAGTTCAGTTTATTTTCTGAAATCCCAATTTAACCTTGTTTGTTGTTTTCAAACATCATAGATTGCTTCTGACTTTACTTTTGGATTCTCAATACTCTAATAAAAGGCAATGCAAATTATGTTTCTAAACACTTCAGGTTTTCCATAATGCACTTTTATATACAAAGGAAATGCTTTGTATTTATCAGGGTTTTCTTTCTGAGGTTCAGTTTTGCCTTCCTTATCCTTGGAATCACAGACCACAACTACTCTAGCTGACTTTAAGAGGACTATAGGAAAATAGCACTAGACATAAACAGGTACAGGAGAATCTGGCTCTAAGTATTTTGGAAGTATGTGGGTCTGGCACAAAAGGTCTGCATTTCACTGAAATCTGAAGGTGGCAGACAGAGTAAGAGTGAAAAGGAATGTTTTTGTGAGTTAAGATGAATCAGAATCAAACTGAAGCATCTTCTTTCTTGCTCAATACATCTTAGAAAATGCAAACCAAAACACAAAGAAGGAATGTGCTGCTGTAAGTTAAAAACCAGAATTTCAGAGGCATGGTTCCTCTAGCAGAGGTAATTTTTTCCTCTAGGAGAAACAACGGTTTCCTCTGGTCTATTTTCAGAAAGGCAGCACTTGTCTTTGCATAGAGAATTTATATCCCTCTTGAACCTTTAAAATTAAAATGAAAAAATTAACATTGAAACAAATTCTGGGTTCAGCCTATGTACCACCCAACTTCTGCTGACAGTGTGCATCTAACCAAAAGCAAAGCATGAATCTTCTTTCTGAAGAATATTTCAGGTGCAGTTTTAAGTAGCCAGAAGTAACATTCACAAGATAGCCATCTCAGCATGCACTCCATTCCCCAATGCTTCCTTAATCACACCCACTGGCACTGTTAACTTCTCCTTTTATTATGTGTAGATAAACCTCCTCGTTCCCTAAGGCACAAAAGATCCCCTCACAGCTTTTCATGGCATTCATTAAACTTATCCATAACTAACCTGCCTCAGAGATGTTGAATACTGATGAGTGATCGCTAGTAACAGATGAAGCTGATGACTGTGATGATCCAGGAGTTAATTCTGAGTTACCTGCTTCAACTGCCCTTTCAGTGTCTCTCTCATTAAGGTCAGGAAAACTGAAATCTGTTGAAGTTTCATTATCATTAAGGCTATCTGAGGTACCTTGGCCAGAACCACTTTCTTCATCACTTGGAAAAACAGCCCAAGGCTTAGGCTCTGATGTGTTTGGCAATGGGATACTAGCAGTCTGAATGTGATTCTCCAAAACTGCTGGGTCCTTGTGCTTCTTAGGTATCACACTTGCTGTCAGAGCTGGTATGGATGTATAATTACTTCTGTCCGTGGCACTGTTTATCTGACTGTCTGCTGCAGCAGTTGAAATTTTCTCTTCTTCTTCATGTTTCTCAGAATGTGAGCTTATAATTAGGTTACTCTGATCCTTGTTATCGTTTACCTTTGCATTTTGTTCCTCTCCTACCATATCCTGAGCTTCTCTATGGGAAGTGCATGAGATACAGTTACTTATAGGGAAGCCATACTCATATTCATCGTAGTCATCCTCAACTAGAGAAGGCCTCGAATCGGTACTGGACATGATACTGGGAGACAACCCAGAGGATTCTCTAGAAGGAACCAGCAACCTACTCAAAATTACAGGGCTGTCACTTTTGGGAGGAAGAGCCATAACAGAAATACGTACATTTGGCAAAGGAAGAGTGTGATGAATGGACATGGCAGGATCAGAAACAACTGGAGGCATACGAACAGGATCAAAACCAAGTGCAGAACTTGAAGAGACAGTGGCAGCCTCGCTCCTTTCAGAAACACTTGAGATGCGGCTGGCTGCAGGAGTAGCTACATGTGGTACTGTAGCACCTGATAGGAAGGAAGTTGTCACAGCATTCGCTGTCTGGGGGAGAAAGGCATCTGTGCTTTCTAAACTGGTCAGCTGGAATGAAACATCACTACTGTACAATGAAGGCATAACCTGCTGAACATCTTCACTGTCAAACAAACTGGATGAAACATGTTCCTCACTTGCATAAGAAACAGATAAACCTTGAAGTGACGCTGTGGGCTTACTAAAAGTATTTGACAACATAGCAGCAACGGAAGGTGCAGATGTAGAATGCAGCATGGTTTCAGCTGTAGCAGAACCTGGTGCCATTTGATGCAATATTTGGTCAAAGGTAGAACTATCTTTGTGAACCCTGGAGCTTTCAGCCAATATTGGATCACTAGGCACAACTGCAGCCGTGTTAAGCAGAGTGCCATCGCCAGAAGATTGGAAGGCAGATTGCAGTAATGCTTCATTATTTAAAGTAGCTGAGGTCTCATAAAAGTACAGCTGAGTCGAGGGTAACATTTTTCTATAAGCAGAGGCAGAGACAGCTTGATCTGAGCTTGCACTAAGCATAGGCTTAAGCAAAGTGTCATCAAAGGCTGGAGTTGTAACATGCAAAGGCTGAATGGAAAGGTGATTTTCTGTAAGTTTACTAATTTCATGATCACATATCTTAGTAGTGGGAAAACCAAGAGAGACTGGAAGGATTCCCTTTGTGCTAAAAACAGGAAGTGGGCTTTCTTGCAGAGACGTATTCTGCTTAATTACATCATTATTAGAAACAGATGTAGAAAGTTCAGGTATCACTTTACTTTCAGCAATGGAAGCCATTCCACTTAAAGAAGAGGAAATTTGCAGTTCTCTCTCATTTTCATAAATAACATCACCTTTTTGGACCATCTTATTAACATCGCTAAACCCAGATGATTCATACGTAATCTCATCTAGAGAATCAGAGGAAGAACTGTTAAGTACTGTCAAAGTATTTGTATCAGGCAAAAGGGACTCACTACCAGAGTATGCTTCAGACCAATCCATATCACTAGAGAGAGAGCGTGTAGGCTGCAGCAAAGCATCAGCTTGTGATAGTACAGAAGAAGGTTTATGCACCAGTACATTGTTATAGCTGCTAAATAAAGTGTCTTGACGATATACGTCAACAGAATCATGCACAACTTCTGCAGAGTCATAGGAAACAGTAAAGCTTTGGAGGGAGCCCACGTTACTAGACAAAGGATAAGGAAGTTCAGACACTGTAGACAGTACATGCATATTTACATCACTGCTGGATGGTTCAAGTTGAGGAAATATGTAAGTTCTATTATGACCAAATATCAGTGTCTCTGAAGCAGCATGAGAAGTCTGATGTGATACCACATCAGCATATTGAGCAAGGCTTGGCTGTGTAAATGTATCACCCTCTGCCAAGGTCAAAGAAGCATGCAGGGACACCTTATCACTGGCAACAGCTGGAGTAGCACTTTGTGGAAACATTTGAGAAACTGTATACAAACGGTGAAACATTTTACTACTGGAGGAAGCAGAGGAAAATGTAAGCAAAGGTACATCATCATAGGAAGACAGGGTGGGTTCAAATGACACATCAACACTGGGAAATACAGGTGTAGCATGCAAGGTCACATCACTACCTGATGTAGCAGGGGTAGTGTCGAGCATCTGAGAGTCAAACAATAAAGGGGTGACTAGAGGAAACACTTCACTACTGTAGGAAGGTTGAAGAGGTATCTCACCATTATAGATTGGTTGAGTTGTCTGAGAGAGTACCTCACTGGCAGCAGAAGCAGAACCATATTCTCCAGAGCTTGAAGAGATAGAGTGAGGTGATAATTCAGCAGAGGAGAAAGCAAAGGTAGAATAATGTGCCAATTTTAAATCCGCATCTGAAGTGTCCTGTGAAACCACTGGGCTGCTGGAATAGGGCACTGGAGCTGGCTTTAATCCTTCTACATAAGCATCAGTGTGACTGGGCTGAGACAACTGCCTGCTAGCCGACATATCGACAGATGGAGTTGCCAGATCAGTAGCATTATGAAACCATACATTTCCCACAGTGGCAGAAGTATGCTTTGGAGGCTCATTGGAGCTTGTAGGTGCTACACCTTCTGAAACAAGCTGAATGGAGCCTTGGGAAAGAACATCATGCATGCTTATATCTGGGCTTCCTGAAGGGAGAGCGTCTTCTTGGGAGGTCTCCTCTGTAACCAGCTGTGCTGAAGAAGTGGTAAGAACTGCACTCCAAAAGTCATCAGATTCCTGAGCAGGTTTAAAAGAAGACAGTAAGAAATCTTCATCACTGTGGCCAGTAGTGGTTATTCTTGTTGGTTCAGTGCCTGAAGAAAGGTATATGTATTCTTCTTCTATGCCTTTGGTGGATTCAATGAGTTGAGGAGTTACAGTCATTGCTCGGGATTCCAAAAAATGATCATCTTCTTCAGAAATGTCACTAACAGGTGGAGAAGTAGGGTAATAAACTGCTTTGAAAACATCATCCTTACCATTCAATTCTTCTTCTCTTGTTAAGTATCTATTTGTTTTAGCTTCGCTGGGTTTTGTCCCCATTTCTTCTCGACCGTAGTTAGATGTAGTCACCTGGAAATCTTTCCTCATCTGGTTGATTGTACTGTCAGTGCTAGGACTCACAGCAGTTTCTTCATCCACCTCTGTTTCCTTTTCATCAACTTCATCCTTTGAAAAAATATCATAGCCAAAGACAATTAAAAGTGTTCACAGACATTGTACACAAATGAAAACCAAAATTGCAGTAACACTTTCTTTCTGGCTCCATAAAAACAAGAGCGGCAAAACAAGACAACACTTGAGAAGATCTGCTGGTCTTAAAGCAAAGTATTTAGCTGCAAGAACAGGTGTCTTTTTTTCTCTTAAAAACACTGCTCATTTTCAAAACAAACCAAAAAACCTGTGTCAACACAACTACTTAAATATTGTGTTACTGTTTGAGAGATAAAAACCACTTAGGATTTATTTACTCTATTAAAAAACTCTGTTTCCTAACAAAATGAAATTGTATATGCAGCTCACATCAGTGAAAAACGGTTTTGCTATCAGAATGCCTTAGAGATTTGCACTGATATGCTGATTAAATTGTCACAGTAAGAACATTTGTAAAATGTGTTTATGATCTGTCCTTAAATCCACTCAATCTTCAAAGTTTTCTGGAAAAGAAGATTTCAGGATAGTCAGTAGGACTGTAACAGTTTCACAAATGTTGTGAGTGATACCACCTAGTCCCTGTCACCACCTTTTGTTTGCTGAATATGAATAGTGTTGGTTTACACTTTTAAGGACAGAGCCAAAAAGAGAGAAAAAAAAAAAAAGTAAATTATGTGCCTAAATACAATCAGGAAGAAGGCAGCCCTTGAGGATCTAAATTCAGATCTTTTCATCTTCTTTCCAATTTTCCCTGCCTCAAATCAAACAAGATAATGTGGAAGCATCTACCTTGCTCAGCAGGCGTTTTCATTTTGACCTAGACACAGCAGCACCTGCATTTCTGTGCTTTGCCCCCATTTAGAACTGCACCAGAACAAAACCTGTCCAAAAACAACTCTACAAACTAGATTGAGGGGCACCTTCAGTTTCTGAAGGGACTTGATTTGATAGGCACACATAGCCCTTAGAGTCAGCAGCAAGACACAGTCTCTCACTAAATACAGTTGATTTTTTTCTTTTGAAGATCTGGCTTGGGATGTGAAGGCAACACCCACCTGTTCTTATTCAAAAGCATGATGTTGAGAGAAAACACCCAGGAATCTGTGACACAATTACTAGTTTAAGTCTAAATCCTCAGTTTCCACTGTTTCAGTCTGAGTAGATCTCCCTCTCCAGCACTGACCAGGGCACAGCAGAGAGAAGAATGTAAACTCAATAGCCTTTGAAAGAAAGTGCCCAAGATTAAGCACTGCTGAATAAACTACTCTCTGGGGCACTCAGCTAATAGGATTTGTTGGATTTTATCTAGTCTCACCAAAATGAGGGCTTCAGCCACTAGGTCAGTGCCATGCTTCACACAGCAGCTCCTTTTTAGTGCCAGGAATGCCTGGTGGGCTTAGACACAGAAGGTAACTCGGACACAGCTCTTGAGTTTGGACTTCTTTCTGAGGGCTAAATACCTACAATGTAGAGACTGCAGCACCTAGACTGTGTGTCTTCAAACCTGGCCTGGCCTGGCCTGACTGAAAATAGTCCTTCTTGCTGAAGGAACTGTCTGTGTGGTAAAATCAGGAGTAGAGACTTAACTTAATTGTGGTATTTTCACCTCTCTCCTTGCTGGGACACCAGACACCTAGTTACCAAATATGAAGTCTGCAGAGCTTAGTATGAAGCCATCCAAAATTATGTAAATAGAGTTATACTGGGAAGTCTAACTTGAGTTCAAGAAGCAAGAGTAAATGAACAGACATATGAATCTCACCCTTCAGCACAACTGTCTTCCTCCTTTAATTTACTATATGCTAAGATCACCAAAGCCCAAGCCAGATTTCTCTTTAAACAAACTAAAAAACCTAACACTGCTAAATGTTAGGTTTTGATTCTGCTAAATGAACAATCTTGTCAGACTTTATTCAGAGGTGACAGTAACTTGATGTCCCATTTTCAATTAGGCATATTCTGTGATATGCCTTACTTCTCTCTCTCTCTCCAGATCCAGAGAACTAAGTTGTGATGGACCTCTAGAGTTATCTGGGGAGAAATAACAGTTGAAAGAAAGGCTTTATACACACACACATATATGTATATATTAATGCAGATAATGCATTCAGGTGGTGATGTAGTTCTGTAAATTTCCACAGAATATCAAATCCAAACAATCTGGTTGAAATCAATGTGTTTGAAATACTATCTTAAAAACAAATGAATGCTATACCTCATATTCTTCAGTTTCACTCAGTTCAGGAATGAGGTCAGCCTCTATAAAACAAAAATACACACCATATCATCCAACATTTTAAATAAACAGAATTATTAATTCTGCAGCAACTCAACTGAGGGGTTAATATGTTTATTGAGACCCAGTCTAAGACTGTTGTTTGGATTCTGTCTGGACAAGTGGCCAACCACCTGGGTTGGGGACTAGCTCTAAGGGTAGTGGTGCTCATTTAGACAGTGCATGTTCAGTCATAACCAATCTGCCTGGCTTTACTTTGATACTGCAGCACACGTTGGAGCTGCACTGAAGAACCACATCCTCTCCAGTGAGAACCAAATTTATGAGAATGTTTTCTATGAGAAAATACAGTTTAATCCAGAAAAACAGAAGAGAGAAAAAAAGATAAGTTTGGGAACCAACTATTTATCTACATTTAATCAGAAACCTCTTAAAATATTCCTTTCAAATGATCTGGTTTTTAGTTTTCATACAGCAAATTTCCTCCTCTGTCCACCCAGGCTTGGTGTTAGGTATTAGCACAAGAGCCATGCCATCATAACTGGCATGCAGTAGGCTGCCTGCCTCCATGAGGGCAGGCCAAGGAGATCCACATGTCCAGGAGTCCAGTGCTTAAGGCCTTTTTCAAACTCCCACTCCACTTGACTTAGTGTAAGGACATGAACCCAGTTGTATCACATCCCACAAAAAGTCCCTAATAAAGAGGTACTGGGTGCTCTGCAAAGAACTATTCTAAAGTCCTCCCTGCTTGTCAAAAATAAGTAACAGGTAAAGCAGGATCAGGAAATGAATCTCCTACAGTCCGGGTGAAAATCTTTCTCTCTAAGTCTAGAGGCAGTGAAAATCCTTCTGAGTTCAGAGGTAGTTTTTGACCTTCTTTCTCTCTGTCTTTTTTGTCAAACCCAATATTGTACTTCTGCTGGTAGTCAGCAAGAGAGGCTTCAAAGCAGGTTGCAAGAAACCTGCAAATTTTTGGTATGGCATAAGTCTCCAGTGATAAAAACAGCTCTTCCATAGCAGTAACTGATCTTACTTCTCCTTTGCTCCACAGAAACATCCATTCCCTTTCTGGATCTTTTTAAAGCTTTCTCCTAAGCAATGTTCTACTGCTCTGCCTTGTACTCCAGTGCTAACAGGTGTTCTGAGGGCTGGCTTGCACTGAGTGAAAATGTCAGTCTCTTAGCCTGGGTAGCAATTCTAAGAACAGCATCACACAGAGCTCATGTCTGCATTTCCTCCACAGTTTCCAAATGAAGTTTCCTCAATCCACATGTTACCATTTTACATCTCATTTCTGCAAAGTCAGATGGGGATTTATGGCTTAATTTGTATTCTCCTTGGTCTGTCCATATCTACCTTTTGAAACAGAGACATGCATTGTATACAACATACACTAACAAGCTCATACACTTTTAGCCATAAATTACAGCATGTAAACAAAATCTTTGTCAATTGTTCTTTTGTGGCAAACATTTCTAAATTACCCAATACTGAATTCAATTTTCATTAACAAGATAGAGAAAAATTATCTTACCTCTGACTCCTGGAAGCCTAGGAGGCTCCGGGGTAGGGTGGGAAGGGGAGCGGAGGGGAGGAAGGGGTGGAGGAAATAATGATATTCCCTGGCTTCTCAATGACATAAATCAAATAGTGTAGACATTAGTTTGAAAGTCTTCCCACAGTAAACCCATGCCATGTATTAGGTACTCAATAGACTTGTCTGATAAATGTTTTTAACATAGAGAAACTCTGTCCATTCTTTCTGGGGTCACTATTCTTGCATTGAGCTTTCATCAGACTCAGTCAGAACAATAAAAGTGCTGATGATGCTAAAATATACAGTAGGTTATGTGCTGGCAAATTCCACAAACAGAAAACTACAGTTTCTTGCTGTTGTTTCCCTGGAGAGGCATTAAGACACACACGCACACATACACACACACATACATATAAAATATCTTAACAATGTTGAATCTTCAGGTATTTTACAAAGCCTATTTAAATTTAGTTGGTCACAGAAGATGTAGTTGTGAAAAGCATTAGAGACACACACTTGTAGAAGCTCTGTCAAGCCTGTTGCTGAGTTTTTGATTTGACAGAAGATTAAAGAAATCTGCTAACATTCCATGAACCACACCTTCTAAAAAACAACCCATTGAGGTAGGTTGATGAATGAGCTTGTTTATTTTTTCTGGAACCACATATGGATTTTTCTGTAGCTTACATTCTAAAATGAAATAATTAAACCATCAGTTAGAAAGCTTTGTAGAGATCTTTCCATAGTCCATTTTAATAACAGATAATAACTTCTGAACTGTCTTATGTACTAAATGGCACAGCTAGAATAATATTAAAGCCTGTTTCTTCTGATTAGATTAGTTTTCAGATGTCTACATTTATCAGTACAAAATTAGAAAAAAGCACCCCCTAAATGAAACATTTAAGATAGGCTTAGTGGTTTTTAGGACAAAAATCACAAAGATCAGTTACAAAGAAATTACACAGTTAGACCCTCAGAAAGCATTGCTGGCAGCATGAGCTGCCATGTAGCAAACAGCATTTAAGAACCATATCCCAGCATGGTTTGAGGTTTTCTTTTGCTAAACACCAACTGAAGTCTACATAAAGGAAGATGAGAAGATAGATATATTCTGATTTTTCATTTCCTGTGTCAGCAAAAGCATGTAGGCAACACCAGTCCTAACTACATAACAAACTACTGCAGAACTTCCAGAGCTATACAGATGTTAACTAGAGAGTCAAAGCACACATTTAGACAGTTATTCAAAATCCAATTCTAATGGCAAATGGAAAAATCAGTAAATAAAGGTTGACTTTTATCAAAGCTGACTGAAACACTAGGTACACAATTCCCCAGAGTTTCAGTGGAGGTTGTGTAGCTACATGATGTAGGGCACCTGGTGACTTCTACTGAATGGAAACCAACTGGAAAACAAAATGATGTGCACACACAGTACACCTCAAGATGAAAGACTGCCACTTGGATCATTTTAGGAAAAAGCCAAAGAGCTGAGGTCTCAGTGATTTGCCCAATGTCCTATCAGAGCTTCTGAGGCTTCCAAAAACTGAAGCAGAAAGCATGGCCCAAAAGAGGTCTTTCCTCTTACGAAGCTCTGCTGAGAACAAGAGCATTCAAACCTGGGCTGTAGGTCACTCAGAGCCTGCAGAGCCCTCACTAACCACACAGAGAAGGCACCCAGGGAGGGTGGGGAGAAGGCATGGAAATACTTGCTCTTGTAAGCATCTCGAAAGGAAAAGGCTAAAACACTGGTTGTGAGTTTTTGAAACACCAGATTTGTGTTGCACTGTGAACTGAAACTTCCCTCATTAGAAGTGGCCACTCCAAGGGCAGAATTCTTCCTGGGAAAGGGCCCACCTAATGCTTCCACATGGCTCATGTCTCACTTTAGCTCTTAACATGAAGATTAATTGATCTGGAGGTGACTGCAGTGAATTTCATCTTAATTAAAGTGGCTTACTCAAAGTAATTCTTGCAAATGAAAGTTTAAGCTTATGCTTTATGGGAGTCAATTTTATTTCATGTCTTCATGCTGCAGATAACTTTTCTTTCATAAATTCACAAGCAGGAGCTCCAAGAAATCCCCTTTTGCCTCAAGATCTATAAAGCAGATCACAAAACCAATTTGATGTTATAGTTGTAATCAGCAAGTTGCTCTGAACAAATCTCTCATTAGATACCTACATTCTCATATCTATGTTGTTTAATATTTGCAATATTAAATAGGAAAATATTTGAAATATTTGCAACAGTTAATTCAGATGTAAATAATTAGTAAAAGTTAAGTATGCAAAAAATTATTAATATTAGAAACAAATGCAAGGGGGGTTTCATAGTTTAAAATGATATCCAGAGTTGAGACAGCAGCTGTAGAACTTATTTGTAGAGGAATCCCATACACTCATACACCCATAGGAATCATACTAATTACATGGGAGGGGTTTTCCCTGAATTTTCCTCATCCAGTGCTTTCAGCTGAACTTCTGTAGAAGCGTCAAACTACAAGAACACAAACTACATTTAATAACTTTGTGTCCATTTCACACCCAAAGCCTCCTGCAGAAACATTTTTTGTGAAACCTGCAAACCACTAATTTCTGGTATTTCATGTTTATTTTGTCCCTCTTTGTCTTGTTACTTTTAAAATTTAAAAATATCTTTGTAACATTTCATTTCACCTGAAATAATCTTCCTCAGGTTTGAAGCTTTTGGAAAGGAAGAACCTTAGATAGACCTGAAGCTATTACAAATATTCAGAACTGCCTGGAATTTGAAACAAAAGCCAGGTGATTATACAGTTCTGATATGCAGATTATTTAGCTCTACTCTTTAGAATGTTTTATTAAAAAATAAAACCAACAAAACCAAGGAAACTCAGCATGAGGATATACTTATATACCTTAATTTGCTTTAATGCAACATTAAGTTGACCTACTTAAATGTCCAAATGACAGAAACCACAAAACAACCATTTTCATAGTTACTGTAACCTCTTCACATTTGATACCAATTCATCTTTGCATTGTTATACCTCCTAGATATCCTTGCATTGCATTTTATCATTTCTTTAACAACAAGCAGTTAGTGGTGTGTCTGTGTGCAAAGGCATGAGACTGTCAGACCTTCACTCACAACTGCTCAACACAACGTTGATTGCACCCAATTCTCCTTGCCTGAGAATATAAACCTCACAGAAACTTCTGCTGATACACTGGAAAGTGAAATGACTTTTCCAGTATACATAGAATCATAGAATGACTGAGGTTGGCAGGGACCTTAAAGATCATCTAGTTCCAACCCCCCTGCCATGGGCAGGGACACCACATGCACTAGACCAGGTCATCCAGGGCCACATCCAGCCTGGCCTTAAACACTGCCAGGGATGGGGCCTCCACAACCTCTCTGGGCAACCTGTTCCAGTGCCTCACCACCCTTTGGGCTCCAAAAGCTCTTCTTTCTACTGGAATGGATGCACAGCCTCTGCCTTGCATGACTCCAGCAGATACACACCAGAGGTGCCACACACAGTGGCAGTATCGGCACTGCTGGCCAGCTGCAGGCTGCCAAGTGCCCCCAGTCCTCTGGCTGAGTTTGCTCCCCAGCAGTGCACTGTGCAGTGCTGCCTGCAGTGCTTGCTCCTTGGCTACCTGTCTGCAGTGCTCCTCACTCCCTCCCTGCTCTGCAGCCACCTTCCCATCCAAAGGGACAGTTATGGCACACAGAAGTGTGGTGGTAGACAACTCATCCTTACAGCAGGGATACAACAGTAGTAGCAGGGTGGTTTATCCTATGGGTATTACCTCCACTGGATTTTGGTCTGCAGTGTCTATTTTCAGAGGTTTTAAGGCTATGATGGCAGCACTGCACTGACTTGAATTGTTGAACTATTATTTAATAATGGCATTCCATGTAGAAATGGATGTAGGGGGATGAGGGTGAACTCTCATCTGAGAGAATTCTTCAACTACAAACCCAGCAAATTCTGGAAAGGAAGTGGAGGGCTACAGCATTTAAGAGGCAGATCAAGGAGAAACAGGCAGAATGTCAGAACCTTGCCATGGGCTTTTTAGAAGGCCAAAGAGAAACAGGAAAATTCTGGTAGATATTAGCATAAGACTCCAAAAATGCATTCTTCTCAATACATTGTGTTTGAAAGACAAGTTAAATGCTTCTTGAAAATTTATATGTACTCTTCCTGAACCTCCATCCCCCTCCTTCAGGCAAAGGCACTATTATAAGCCTATTATCACTATTATCTCATCATTCATGTGGCAGAGATTGTTGAGAACCATATTCTGTCTCATTGTAAAGGAATGTGGTTCCCTTGAAATGAAAAAGCTAACCTGTTAGAAGTACATACAATATTGCTAGGGACTTAACTGTAGCTCAGCAGGCTTAATAAAGTCTAAAACTGAACTTAGAGAATCCATAAATAAACTAGAAGAACTCGGGCCCTTAGATAAAAAATGGTTTCTTTCATGATCAGAAAGTCTGATTTTTTTCCCTATGGTTAATTACAGGGTTCTTAATTACAAAAACACCTCTCACTCACTTGGACAAGAACTGTGTCTGATGCTAAAAATTCCACAGAATTTAAGGAATTATTAAGAACAAGATCAAGCTTCATGCTATAGTTTCCAATTATTTCATATTTATCAGCAAGTGAAAGCAGTAAATCTGGCTGTGAAATCAGTAAGGTTTGATTGTTAGATCTTTTGATTTTTTGCAAGGTAGCATTAAGAAGCAAGGGAATTCCATCACCACAAGTCCTTTGAAATCAAACTCCAAGTAATCATAAGAAATCAAATTTCAAAAAGAAAACCCTGCTACAGACTTATAAGCCACATATTTGGCTTGGATTACTTATTTCCTTAATGCTTTGGTTGTGTGGATTAGTTTTGGGAGGATGATTGAGCCATAGAGAAATAATACCAAACATGGTTTTATTTCCCTACACCACATTGCTAAAAGATAACACTTGGGAGATTTGAAATCAGGTAGGTGTTTTTCAGAATATTCTTAGAGTTAAAAACAATTACCATGCAGTCTTCCATAGGGAATGTTTACAGGGAATGGAGAATTACACCATGTAAAATATCAGTAGCAAAGAACATGCTGAAGGTTAACTGCAGCCATTTGAAAATTTCATTTTAGCAAGTTTTGACAGTTTAACTGGTTTGCAAACAAATCACTTCAAAGACATATTTTCAACTAGAATTGATCACTAAGCTGAAAAGACCACTTACCTGGGTCCTCTAAAGGCATATCAACAATAACTTGGTCACTGTATTTTCCATATAGACCATTAGAGCAAACAGCAACTATCTGAAGAACATAACTTGTATTGGGCAGCAGATTATTTAGAATAGCTCCCTAAAAGAAAAACCATGTTTAATCATTTACTTGCAAATAAATAGCAACTATTTGGAAATGTTAATTTTTTTTCACAACACATTTTTCATAGGAACCATAAAGCTCCTTTCTTCTAGGACTCTAATATATGCTTTTGATATTTTATTGCTACAAATGTTTTTCAGACCACTTTAAATAAAGCTTTCCAATTTTTACATAGAGGATACAAAACTATTCAATTATTTAATGCTGAACACTAGTTTACGTAACATTATCTCTGATGAATTATCAATCTTTAAACAGGGTTAGAGGAACAGATCACATTAGCAAAATACCATGAAGCTGTATCAGTAACTTAAATATTTATAGCAGTATGATTGTACTAAATCTCATTGGTTGCTCATGCAGGTCACCCTTTGCATATCAGTAAGCAATGAAGTACAGATCAGTATTAATTGATTAAGGGTTTTAAGGCTAAGGAGATCTGAGATTAACATGGTCATAAACGTTTTGGGGATGATATAGGGAAACCAGACCAGTAATCTGTGAGAGCTTTCCCTCTTCTGGGCAAGAAAGGCACTTTTTTTTTTCTTCCCCCTTCCAATTATCTTTATGGCTTCACAGGCAAAAAATTAAGTACAACTTCCTTGAGCTGTAGTGAAGGAAGTAATTTTTTACTGTGTCAGCTCCCAGCTACTGTTTAATCCCTGCAGGTAATTAACAGGGAGGGTTTTGCCATCACCCCTTTGTATGAAACTTGAAGAGTTTACAGTTACCAAGTCCTGATACCCATCTGTTAGAAACTCAAGCTTAGTTTCATCTTCTCCATCCAACTGCTGGTACAAGACAGCAAATCTCTCGATGGTGGTGTCGTACACGACCCGAGGCCTCTCCCACGTAACAAGCAGACTAGTGTAATTCTTTGGATCAGATTGAACATTTTCAGGTTCAGAGCTGCAAACTGGAAGAAGGAAAAGAGGAAATTAAACAGTACAAATGACTCCAGTAAAATCTTGGGCCACCTTCTGGGAAAATTAAGGCAAGTCTTTCCTGTTCCTCATTTCTAGCTTTCCACTAAAATATCTGCACTATAAACAGGACCAGTATTTTAACACTATTTTTCCAAAAGCAAGTTAATTTGAGGGCTGAGACCCTTTCCCCCTTCTTTTTATACCATGTTTTCTAAAATACTAATATCTAGTTTCCAAGAAATAAAATATAAACCACAAAACATGAAGATTCATATATATGTCCTGGGGATGAGAAATCCCTATTGCTCTGTCTTCATAGGTCTACCAGAGTAGCTTCAGGAGAGCTGCACACTCTCTCACCACCTGTAACAGTCTGTAATCTGTAGTAGATTGCTTTCAAATGTTAAAGGTAAACCCTTAACACTTGAATTTCCTCTCAAGGATATTTGAATCTTTTTATAGTACCTAAAGAAGAGACAAAAGGCAAATAGGGGGAGGCTAAGAAATCATTAGTCTAGCAGGTAGTGATTTCATGTTATTAGCATTTTAAGGCACCATCTAGCCATCTGTTGAAGAAAATCTGATCAGGCTGCTGCAGTCCTGGGCCTGGCTTGTGCACATCTTTGTGAGCCTGGAATATGCACTCTAGAAGAAGCCTGGTCAGGCAGCTCCCATGCATGTCTCCCAGCCACTCCCCTCCAGTAGTCTTTGCATCTTATTCAAGTAAGCTGAATGTTCTGACACTTTTCTAGACAGATAGATGTACTGATTACCAGTGTGCTAGAAACTTACTGAGACTCTGCCCAAGGACCTATGTGTGCCTTAAATAAAATTGCCCAAGTACCTATGTGGGCTTAAAAAAAATACACAAGGCCAAAGGCAGATTAACTTGTATGAAAAATGACATTAGCAGAAAATACAAATTATTTAGCTGAAGCTCACTGAAAAATGACCAGTAAGTTCTGATACATGAAAAAATAAAGCAACACCATACACAGTTGCCTCATTCATGGCTACTTTGGGTTTGGGCTGAGACCCTCTCTGCTGGTATAGGGAACCTTGTCTTCAGACACAGCACTGCAGAATGGAGCTGACTGTCAAAAGTGGTCACTAACTTTTGTTTCCCAACTTGAGAGCACAGCAACTAGATTTGTACTGACATCTCAGAATGAGGGCCAGGGTTCCCTGATATTTCCTGTTACAAATTCTCCTTCCTACCTCTCTGCAACTGCATGGAATTTGCACTTGGATAGAAACGCCCAGAGTAGCTATCTGCCACTGGCCTAGCTTTTGGGAAGTTCCCTTCTTGTATACTGAATTTCTTTTCATATGTAGTAGAAAGGCATATTCTCTACCCTATTGCTTTATTTATCACCTTATTTCTACTGCTTTATTTAATCTATTAGACTTCTCAAAATCACTGATCAGAGTACTCTCAACAATCAAATCTCACATACTAAAATGATTAGGGGGATTTATTTTTATTACAAAACTTTTAGCTTGACTTTCAGAGAAATAATAATCATTCCCTATTTGGAATAAATGAGGAAATGTATTTTTCAGACTATGTTAAAACACCTTTGAGTATCTAGAAACAGCAGGCAAAACGAACATAGCCTACATAAGTAAGAAAACAAGTGTGGACTCTTTGGAGTTCTCACAACTGGAGCAAACCCCATGATATTACAACACTTTTGGTGGACAATACTGCGTTTTGAAAGAAAGGAAACAAAAAGCCTTTCCATGAACTTTGCAATTTGCCACTTGAACACAGGAGGGCACTCAAACCTCCCCAGAAAAGATTTCGAAACTCATTTCTTCCATTCTGTCCATGGGCAGTTTGGAGCAGCTCTGGCCTGAGCTAGTCAATGGCAAACAAGCAGTGAGGTGTTAAGATTGTGTAATTCCGTTGAATTCTGTAGCTCGACTGGCTTTGAATGTACTGTGCAGGCCATTTTAGTCGTTAGACTGAATCCTTTTGATTGACATAAAGGAAGAGCAAATTAAAAATATATCTAACATAGATAAACACAGTCCTTCATGAACTTCTCCAGTGTGAGTCCTTTCCATGGGGTATAATCGTTTAGGAAAAAACCATTACAGTGTGGGTGCCCCATGGGGGTCACAGATCATGCTGGAAAACCTGCTCCTGACATGGGCTCCTCTTCACAAGCTTAGCTTCTGCCAGGAGCCTGCTCCTGCCTGGGCCGTCCCTGGGCTGCAGCAAGACATAGACCTGCTTCACCATAAGTCTTCTCCATGGGCTGCAGGGGAATGTCAGCTCTGGTGCCTGGAGTACCTCCTCTCCATCTCCTTCTCTGGCACTGGTGCCTGCAGGGCTGTTTCTCACACTTTTTCCTCACTGCCATGCTGCATTTTGCCCTCTCTTAAATACATTTTCCCAGAGGCACTGTCATGTTGTCTGAGGGTCTCAGCTGTGCCCTGTGCTGGGTGGGTTGCAGCTGCCTGGAACCACCTGTGTCCAGCACAGGGCAGCCCTTGTCTTTCCTTACAGAAGCACCCTGCAGCCCCCACAGCCAGCACCTTACGGGAGTAGGAAGTATCCTGCACAAGAGGAAATGTCTTGAGAGACTCTGAGAGTGGTTCTAGCTAAGTTATGTCATCTGTGCTATGTGAAATGGTAACAGTGTGAGACCTTACCCCTTAGTCTTGCAAAAGAATGTAACTAAAATAGCTGTTGAGCTTTACACAGCTGGATTTTGCATGAAAAACAGGTTGGAAAAGATGAAATATTTAATTAATCAAATAAAATAATAATAATAAATATTAATATAAATATTATTCATAGATATTTAATTAATTAAATATTTAATGGCCAGCCCTCACTAATTTGCAACCTTCAATGAAGATGTGGAAAATAAAGAAGAAACACAGAGCCAGTTTTGGTGGAACTTCCCCCAGTAGAGGAACATGACACTAACACGATGGACACTGCCTTCTTTTTAACAACTGGTGCTGTTTGGAGACAAATCTCTCTGTTCTTCACTATAGGACTCAAAAGAAGAAGAAAGAAGCAACTCCTTAAAGACCCATCCATGTTAAGTGTTGGCCTGACAGTGGCTGGTGTTGCTCCTGTTGTAATTGTTAGTGTGATTGGCTGTTTAAAGCATGCTCATCATTCTCGTTTACGCTTGCTTGGGGAATCACCCTTTTATGCAGGAGAGATCAGTAAGGGCAGTGTTTCAGGGCATGATTCTGGAAATTCAGCTTGGAAGCTAATTAAAAGGTTTGTATGGGTAGGGAACAAGACCAACCAAGGGATTTGCATTGCTCTATGGCAAATATGCTAATGAATTTCCTTTTTCTATTTTTAGTACTAGATCTCATTTCCCACAACATAACATACTATTTTAATCATACAACCTTCACAAACTTCCCTGAGGTTTTAGGTAAAACACAGGACAGAGTCTGGTTTCTGGGATTCTCTCCATCTATCACTTTCTTAGCAGACTACATGAAACGAATTTCATGACCTGACTTGAGCCTCTGCTGGAAAACCATCCACATTGTAGAACAAAGAGACAAATGTAAAACAAAATCCTCTTGCAGCCCCTGAAAAGGCAGCTTTGTTTAAGTCTGAAACACTTTAAAAGGTCAGTGCAAGAAAGCTTGAACTGACGTGATCATCACTGAATGTTTGGTCAAGACAAGCATTTAATTTTCCACTCCATTTAACCTGACATGTTTTATGATTGCTAGTTTTCTTCTCTGAAGTGATAGATTTGTAAGTAATAATACAGCCTGCTGTTTTCTACACAATGCATAATGAGGATCTTCTTACTAGGATGAATCTTTCTACTGAAAATTGTCTTTCAGTTTGTGAGGAGAGGAATGAGAAAGGCTTTTCAGTAAATACCTGCTTCATGAATTTCTTCTTGTCCAGTGTAAGAGGAAAACACTTGTCCAAAGAACTTATATTGCTGTTCTCTGAAGTTGTTCTGCAGGTAGTCCATCAGCATAACATACCCAGACTGCTGCATTGTAAGGACTTCACAGAATACAGCTAACTAGAAGGGGAAAAAACAAAACCAAACCCAAACAAACAAACAAATAACCATCCAAGTCCAAAGTCATAACCAGATTCTGCTAACAGGCAAACCCCTGGCATTGGGTAATATCTCCCAGTTAAGCTCCTCTGGGTAGCACTGAACTTTTGTTCCTCTGGATCAGCAGCACATCTAATGGTTTACTCCACATGTATTTCTCAACCACTCTGTTGTTGCAGCTATGCTCTTCCCAGTCACCACCATTTAGCTGGGGTAATACAAAAAGGGTGGTTTGTGCTCTTTTTGAGCTGGGCTAGAAGTCCAGACAGCCTGAAGAGTTAGGAAGTGTGTTCTTACTCCCTTATTAGACTCCCATACTAGACTCAGAATCTAGAGCTGAACTAAAAAAGGGAAAAGAGAATATTCAAGTAATGTTCTAATTGAATGGCTGCATGAAAAAATTAAAATTAGCTAAAGGAAAGCTAAGTTTTTGGGCTGGCAACGAATGCCAGGAGCTTTTATAGTATACATGATAAGTGCTTTTCTTTGGTATTATGCACAACTGTTTGGTTTTAACACACTAAGTGAATTACCTGGTCTTCAGAGATACTAATAGTATCTTTAAACACAATCCATTCAACTGTTTCGGAGCAGGGAGGAGTTGATAAAGACCCATTGTAAGTATAATATTTGTCTGTTGCATTTGGCAAAAGGTTCAGCAAGACAAATGGTTCTAAGGCAGCCTGTTTTCCTGGAAAAAAGAAGAAAGTTTTAGAGTCAGGTATTTAAAATACTGCAGAAGCAATGAAGAAAGAGAAATCACACTCTCTAGAATCTCTCATTATAGGAAGATGCTAATTTTCAGGCTCTTCAAAGTTTGACCTCCAGAGAGACTCTCATACAAATACATTTTCTAGTTAGCTTGAGTAAGTACTGTTCAAAACCAACTTTGTTCACTGTTATTCCTGTGATAAATAAAGTAATCAGTACATTGCTTCAGAAGAATTTGTTCACTGTAAGTTCACTCATAAATGTCCAAGATGCCAAATCTTTGTCTCACTCATAAATTTCAAAGACAAACTACAATAAGTCTCTGTTCCTGGTCTCCTGACTTCGTCCATTTCATTGAGTTTCTTGCAGGATCTTAACCTCTGCAGAAAATCACTGTGTTGGCAACTGTTACAATGGTAAATGTTACAAGGTACCAGGTCAGAATCCATTCACAAAAATCTAAATTTGTGCTGGTATGGCTGCATTGTCCAGCAATAAAAATCAGCAGAAGTGGTACCAGCTTCCTCAAGGAAGATTTTTTTCAGTCTGTAACAATTATCTGCCTTATTGTCTTATTGATGCATCCAAAACAATAGTTGTTTCTTACACCTTGAAATAATGAGGATTCTTACATACCTTGTGTAAATCTAAAGCTACTGATCTTAAATTTCTTCTTGCTTGATAGATGTTAGCTTATGGACATCTAATGAATTTTTAGGTTGTGCATTGACTTGTGGTTTATAGATATATTACTTCTTAAGCCCTGCACACATTTCTGACCTTTGTCTTAGTAATTCCTTAAAAATTTGGTGAGAGCAGCAAATTAAAGTTTATTACCAATCATTGATGTTTTTCTTCTGTACAGTGACTGTTCCACTGAGTTAAAGTTTAAGAGCTGGCTTCCTCTCCTCTCTCTTACCCATGTGTCATTTAGCAGTGTCAAGCAAAGCCTATCCTCCTACTATTCCTGTCAACATGTTAATCAACCTCCAGCCAGAAACTCTCATTTCTATCTGGTGCATGTCTTGTTAACACATTCTTTCTTCAGTAATACTCTTTGGCCAGTCCATTTTATAGAGATGCTTGGGGACATGACACTTCTAATTTATAGTAAGAATCCTCATACACATCTTCTAATTTGGGGTATTAAAATACCCTTTAATGTGACTGACAGCCTGGAGACTAAAATCTAACACCTACAAAGAACAATGAGAGTTTGTCCAGAAGGAGCAGGACTGCTTCTCTGCAGAGCCTGAGAACTCAGCAACTGGGATTCAGATAAGCACAATACAGATAGGACTGACAAGGACAAATCATGTACATCACAGAGACAGATCATGTGTTATTCACTTTCCTTTAGGAGGAACAACTTGATTTAGTCATGACTGGAATTTTCAGAGCTCATTTGCACTTTATTCAAGCAAACTATATTCTACTCATTGTTGAAGTGCCATGTAGTGGCTGTATATTGAATCTTGCAGCTGATAGTTTTACAGCTCCTTCCAAGGCTGTAGGACAGTATTTGCCTTGATTTATTACTTGTTCTCCTTCATGTTTCATAGAAGATGGCACACAAAGGTAATGAATCTTAACTGCTCTTCTATCTTTGTAATTTATGAAAGTTGCTCCCTTTGTTTTCTGGAGAAAAACAATCTTGATTTTAGTGTCATTCTTCTGAAAGCTTTAAAATAGTGGACTAATAGCTTTTTGTGCTTTCAACCTACCCATCTTAAGGGCTTTACAAAGTTCAGGTGTCATTACATATAGGAAAACTGAGACAAATTTAGTGATTTACTTAAGATCATGGCCCTGATGTAAGAAAACATCCCTGTACAAGCAGTGCTTATTCACATTTCTTCTTCTGTGGAGCCACTGTGAAACTGAGTTAGAAACAGAGCCTAGATCTCCTCATGCACTGCCCTGAAGTCCATGTGCTCTGGCATAAACCCCTGAGGAATTCTGTAACACCAAAGTATAAACATTTGATTTGAACAATGCTAGTGCAAATATAATAGAATTGGATTATTTCAGATTTAAACAAGAGGTCTCGTGCTAGTAAGACACATCTTGGATGGCTGCAACAGGAACAGTTGGCTCCAAACTACATATGAAAATGCAGAAATGTATGCCTAAGAAAACTCACAGAATAGGTCAGGCATTTCTCTTGAATTAGCTTTTAAGAAGTTGCAAATTCCTCATGATAACTTCATTCATTCCTTTACACTTCCTGCTGTTGTTGCAGATATTCAGTCTTGGGTTAGATAAAGCACAGACCTGGAGAATATCTCCAGTTGCAAGGGACCCACAAAGATCTTCAAGTCCAACATTCTTTTGGAGAAGAGGAGACTAAGGGGTGACCTCATCTATGCTTTTAAATATGTGAAGGGTGGGTGTCAGGAGGATGGGGTCAGGCTCTTCTCAGTGAAGCCCAGTGACAAGACAAGGGGCAATGGCTGTAAGCTGAAGCATAGGAGGTTCCATGTGATTACAAGACCAAATGTTTTCCCAGTTCAGGTGCTGGAGTAGTGGCACAGACTGCCCAGAGAGGCTGGGGAGTCTCCTTCTGTGGAGATATTCAAAACCTGTCTGGACATCCTTCTGTGTGACCTGGTCTAGGGAATCCTGTTGTTGCAGGGGGTTTGGGCTAGATGATCTTTTGAGGTCCCTTCCAACTCCTAACATCCTGTGAACATTCTGATCCTTGCAGGAGTACCTAAAACTAAGCTGTATGACTAAGAGTGTCATCCAGATGCTCTCTGAGCTCCGAGAGACTTTGTGCTGTGACCACTTTCCTGAGCAGCCTGTTCCAGTGACTGGCCACCCTTCCAGTGAGGAATCTTTTCCTAATGTCCAATCTGAAGTTCCCTGATGCAGCTTCATTACATTTCTTCCTGCCCTATTGTTGGTCCCCAGAGAAGAAAACAGCACCTCCCTCCCTGCTGCCCCCCTTGAGAAAGGTGTAGACTGTAATGCGGTCCCCCCTCAGCCTTCTCTTCTCCAAGCTGAATGAACCAAGTGACCTCAGGCACTCCTCATAAATCTTGCCCTTGAGACCTTTTGCCTTCTTGGTAATCCTCCTTTGGACACACTCCAACAGATTCATGTCCATCTGATACTGAAGTGCCCAAAACTACACACAGTACTCAAGGTGAGGCTGCACCAAGGCAGTGTACAGTGGCACAATCACCTCCCTTGATCAGCCAACCATGTTGTGCTTGATGCATCCCAGGACACAGCTAGCCATTTTTGGTGCCAGGACATGCCAGTGACTCATGTTCAACTTTACAACAACCCAACTCCCAGATCTCTTTTCTCAGGACTGTTCTCCAGCCTCTTGTCCCCCTGTTTGTACATATAACTAGGACTACCTCATCCCAGGTGCAGAATCTGGCACTTGCTGATGTTAAATTTGGTATGTTTGGTGATTGCCCAGCTCTCTAGTCTAGATAACTTTTGTTGTTTCTAAGAAATAGTCATGGCTGAGCTCTAGAGAACCAGGCATTCCATAATCACACTGAAAAGGAATTTGCTCTAAGCAGTGATCAATAGAGATGGAGGCAGACTTACCAAAACGACTAACACTGTCTACTCCATTAATAATTGGATTATAATCTGGATTATCTTCTACTCCAATCTGTTAAAAAGAAAGTGCATTTTTTTAATAGCACAGGCTTCATGAAAAAGAAATTTGAAAGTTGCAGTTCACCACCAAAACTAGAGATGACTGAAAACACAGCAAACATATTTCACCCACTTGCTTTTCTGCAGGAATAAATTAGAAAGATATATGCACATTTTTAACTCAGTGATCACTCATTGGAACCAGTGAAATTCAGTTTGAACATCTGCCATATTTCAAAGTTTGTTTAATGACACAAGGATATATTTTGTTTACCTCAAACAAAATTGATAAAGCTCTTAACTTTCCATTTCCTCTAATTGCCTCTTCAAAATTTGTGAACTGATCTGCATCATAGCAGTAGATTTGCATCTGCAAATAAAAATGAATACAAACATCAGCCATATCTTAAAAAAATTAATACAGTTATTTATATTCCCATTTTGAGAAAAAATGTCCAAGCAATACATATAGTTACAAAGTTATGGATTTTTTAATCTATGTCACATGCATTATCTGAGGATATGGAATGGAATTCATCAGCTGTTAGGTATCTAAAAACAACCTCTCTCTCTTAATGGAGAACCACAAGGTATGCAGGAGTCATCCTTTCAAGGAGCACAGTAAGACAAGGTAACTTGCTGATACTGGACACCTAACCACAGTACTCTGGTGAAATGAATCTTGAAATCAGTGGTAAAACATGAATAATAAGGGAGGATGTCCCTACTGTACCTGCCTTGCAGTAAGTGTGGAGAAGCATTGGTGATAAAAGATCACCAGGTATTTTGTGCCCACAGTTGACTGCTCTTGTGGGCATTGGGTTTGTTGCAATCTTTCCTCTCTTTCCTGGGTGCAGCTGGGAGATGTTCTCCAGTGGCAGGTCACCAACATGAATGGAGGAGTGTCCTGCTCCTACTAGCTTTTCATGTGATGATGAGGGAGGCAAATTTTCTCTCCAATGCCTTGGCAGGACAGGTGGAGTGTGAGTGGGAATTTTTAAATGGCTGATGAGATAAAGGAAATGGCACTGCCCAGGGAAAGGTCCTGGCCCACAGCTCTTCACACAGCATAGGACAAACTTGGCTCTATTGTTTTGTTCTGACACAGAAGTCTGAAGTGCTTGGATGAGGAGCAGCACAGTTGCCTGCCACAACTATGACTTTTTAGCTGGAAAATGATCATGTCGTGCTGGCAGTTAACAAGTTTGGTCTGCAGAGTGCCCTCCTGGATCTTAGTCAAAGCTGGTCCTCTCCTCCACCCCACCCTCATGCTTCTACAAACTGTTCTGCCAAACCAGCCAGGTGTACACTGGCCTGGGTGCCTGTGAATGTGGCTGCACCCAGGACCTGTTCTTGCATGGTGGCATCCTCAACATGCCATGAAATGTCTTGCAATGCACTTATCAAATACATCATTTAAATACTATTAGTTTGGATTCATGTAAGTGATTGTATTTGCAAACAGATTTTAATCAAGTGATAAGGAAAACTGTTTTGTAAACAGCATCAGTTTTTGCAGAGTAACAAACTGTCAAAATCTATTCTGTACTTTACCTCCAGAGGAAACTTTTGTCCTTCTAAACTGTGCTCTGATCCATCTGATGACACATTGCATTTTCCCCAGTGAAAGGTGATCCTGCTTGCTTTGAACACAGTGTCTAAGCCACCTCCACTTACATAATAATCATTTGTCAAGTTAATTTCCACTGAACAAAGAGAGAGATGGGAGAAGAAAAAAAAAGGAGTGTCAGTATAAAAGGCAGCCAAGGCATCTATGACTCTCATATTTCAATACTGGGTGCTAAAAGGTAAATATGCTAACACCTTTTCCCTTGTATTTTGTAGGGGATTTAGCAGGAAATTGGTTATTTGAACAAAGTAAGGAATTAAGTCATTCATGATTAGCAAGGGGAAATATGTATCATTTCATGATGCAATTGGTAAAATAGTCCTCTAGTGAAGTGCATTATTGGTCTTCTGTTGCCTGAGAGTAGCCACAGCACTATGCTAAAAAGCTGAGGACTGGTTTAGCCACCAATCTGACCTCTTAAGAAAAGGAATTTCTGAAATACATAGCTTCCTGAAAGCATTTGTGTTTTTAACAGAGAGGAAAATGACCTCCCACGATTATTGTCATAATTCTAGATACCAATCATGAGGTAACACATGAAAAGACAATTTTAGCCAGCTCCTGTCTGTGAGAACCCTTAGCTGTGGAGCAATCTCCCAGGGGAGAAGGTGATGACAGGTCTCCAGCTGGAAATAACTTAACACAAACTGTAGATGTGACTGACTTTTGTCCTCTGGAGGGAATGAAGAGGGTGGAATAGACTGAAGCCCCACATTTGGCTTTCCCACCTCCAGGGGGAGTGGACCATTAGCACTAATGGAGTTCCATTTCATTACATTTCTTTCCCCAAGACCTTGAAGACAATTTTAACTGCAGAGCCTAGCAGTTCCTTTCATAGTATCTGAATTGCTGCAGACGAGGAAGAGCTCAGTTCACATTCATGGACTTTAAAGAATGTTTTCCTGAGGGATCTCTTTAAAAGATAAATGTACTATTTATCTCACCTAGTAAGGAAGCAATTTGAGGAGCAGTATGTAGGAAGTACATGATGGGGCCAAGAACAGAAATAAAGAACAATGACAAACCAAACCAATACAAGAAAATGGCTGGTCTAGGAGTCCCACTGAAACTGGCTGAAGGTCAAAGACAGATGTTAAGAGATTCTTTCCTCCACACCCATGCTCAAAACAAGAAACAGTACTTCCAAAAAGCAGCTTTCAGTTATTGCTATCCTGGATTTACACAGAGAAGTGGTCACAGAATGATTTGTCTGACAATGAAAATGCCACCGTAGGCTTCTCTTACAGCTGGGAGAAACTGGCATAAATCACTTCTTTCTAAAACACATTTCTAAGATAGGGATGAAAAATTAGACCATAAAAGCAGCAATTTCTCTTCTTTGTAAGAAATTGTCTAAGTAATTCAGATGCTACTGTCTATATTATAGGTAGCTGTGAAGGTGAAATCCATCCCACCCTGTGTTGTTTGAAACCACAATTCATCCAGAAAGTGTTTCCAGATAAGCAGGTAAAGTAGTCATGCTTTTAAAAAAGAGAATTCCTCTATACTTGTGCCAGATTCTAGATATGTAGCAATAATTATCATTTTTTCATAGCAAATGCCAAATCACTGTTCAGCTTCAATGAAGTGCTCAAGAGGCTGATAGTAATGAAGTGATTGCTTTGACTCTATCTGTGCACATAATTTTCCTTTGTGTTTTAGTGATTTCTCTATTATGCCTGGCTCTTGGCATCACCTTTATTTTATTTCTATTTAATGGATAAATTAAGAAAGCACAAGCTAAGGAAAGGTGAAATAAAAATGTTTCATTAAGAGTCCTTGGCTGATTGTCTATCCTACATCACTCTTCTAAGCTCATTTAATTCCAAGCATGAAATCTGACTTTTTACCTGTTTTGCCAGTGTTGTGAATGAAAGTATCTTCCAAACTTTCCTTTTCCCAGCCATGGAATTGAAGTTTCTTCAGATTCACATTTACTTGAGTAAGATCTTCATCTATATTGATTGGAGATTGTTTGGCACCATTGCAGGCTGAATATTTCTTTCCCCAGTTCTTTTGGTTCAAAGTTCCTAGAAATCAAAACATTTGGGGTAAATACATTTAAAACCTGAACTGGTATCCAGGTATTTTTTTTTTCCTGTGGGAAAGTTAAAACACAGTTTGCAATATGTGACCAGAGTTTCTGCTCTTCTTTTAGGCCTCTTATGTAGCAATACTTAACACACATACCATTGCATCCTCCCTTCAACAGTTAAGTCACTTTTTGACCATTTTGGACATCATACTTAGGAAGCTCTATGGAAAGCAGAAAACAACCAAAAAAATGCCTCACCAAATATACAGAAATAATAATTAAACCAGAGGGAAAATAAGGAATTACTGCAAATCCCATCTTTCCAAATAAGTCTTTTAACCACATGAATGTCATTAACATTCCCTCTGCCCAATGAAGTCAGCCATTCAAGAAGATTATTAAAAGAAATAAAAGCAACAAGATCTGACACAGAGGAAAATAGGTAAAGTGATTCTACCCTGAAAAAATAAAAGGGTTAGAGATGCTCTGGCTTCTAGAGGAAGGGCTCTGCTTGCTTTGGTCCTGACTGTATGGCCTGGCTTTGTCCACAGGGAGCCATGCACACACACTCCAGCCAGCTCCTGTTGCAGTTGCTGGGTGAGAGCGACCAGGAGGTCCTGTGCTGGTGCAGGGCACCTTCTTCAGGGCACAAGGGCTGCACAGCACTTCACTGTGGCCACTTCAGACACAGACAACATGGACACAGACAGCAAGTCCTTCACCAAAGACTTGATTATTTTCTGTAAGAAATGCTCAAGTATTGTAGAGGTCAATGTGAGGAGTTACCAGCTGCTCTCAGAATGTTTTGTTTATATAATACAGTGATATAAATAATACAATATTTTCTGCATGTTTATATGTTTGCAAGCATAAAAGTGGTTTTTTTTCTGACAGTGAATGCTGGTAATATTCCAAAGAGCTAATTAAAACCAAGAGTAGTCTGCACAGACCCAAGAAAATAAAATTCCTTCAGTTAGCTTCCCACTTACTAGTAGTTAAGAGCTAATATTAGTGCATCCAATGAACACATTTGAATGCTCTTAGACGTGTTGAAATGAGCCAGTGCTCATTTACAGGCTGCTGCACTACATCCAAGCCTGTCAGCAAAAGCCTTGCTGTACTGTACCCCAGGTAAGGACAGCCCTCATACTGCACTCAGAAAACACAGACAGGGGAGAGAAGATGCAGCCAGTCCTGTAACCATGACAATAGGCAGTAACATAAGATGCTTCTCTGGATAGCTAGCTACCTAGAAACAAACCTGAGCTGAATTATTCAACAAGTATCAAGTCAAGAGAGTTAGCAATATCACCAACACATTCAATTAAAACAAATACATTAAAATCAGAGAACTATGATCTCCTTCCAACCTTCCTTGTTTCACATGTTGTGGTTTTGTTATGCAGAATGTAAATTCTTTACTTGCTAGTCAGTATCTGTGCCTCAGGATGTAATATAAACAATCCCTAGCATGAAACTAATGATATTACAACAGTAATGTTAGCTCATCCCAGCAGACAGTGTCCTGCCAAGCCTGGAACCTGCTGTGTTGTCCTGAGCCAGGGCACACAGAGTTACCTACAATGCTGCAGTCTGGTGAGGCTGTGGCCCAACCAAGGAAGCTTGTTCTTTAAGTCTGGATGTGAAGCTTTTCATAAGTATTGCCAGAAAGAAATGAGGGAAACTAGAAGAGAGATGAATAATATTATTTCCTGTCCCCAAGAAAGGCCTCAAACCTTGCTTAAAGGATCTGATAATGTTCTGCCTTTTTTTCCATGTAGAAACAAAGGCAATTAGGTCAATAAAAAGGTTCTCCTTTCATAAAGAACTTTGCTGTTTATGCTTGACTGAAATCTTACAGCACCTATAAATCTTTATGTCCCAAAAGCAAATGTTAGACCAGTGACTCTCATACACCCAAAAACAGTCACACCAAGAAGTTGATCTATGTATATTATATATGAAAAAGATGCAAATACTTTTTCAGCTACTCTCTGGTTGACAAAACCAAACCTGTCATCTATCCTACCTGTATGAATGCTAGCATGAAAACAACCAAGGATAAATTAAAAGAAAAAAAGTATTTAATAGTTGCAGAGAACAAGAGATAAGACTTCCAGCCACAACATGTTAACTGAACACTCCAAATCAATGCTCCTGCTGGCAAAGCTCAATAGGTATTTGACACTTTTTAATGTTTTCTTCTTTGTGGTCCAGCAGCTTCTGTAGCTGAAAAAGCTCCTTAAGCAAAGGATACTGTTACTGCTTACAGTTGCAGAAGTACCTGAGGAACACAGACAACATGGAAGCTCTCTTTCCAAGGTCAAAATGGTACCAAGCTCAGTAGTGAGGAAGAAGATCTGTGGACATTTTGCATGTCAAGGGGAAAAAAATTACACTTGGTGACTACTGAAAAGTTGTAGCATTGATCAAAAGCTACTGGAATGAAATGTACAGGAAATAAATGGCAGGCTCCATCTGGGGAATTCCAGAAGGAACTGGAGTTCATTCATGATGATCCAAATTATATCTGAACAGCAAAATCTGCAGACAATGGTTGTGTTTGTACTAGCAAGTAGCACAGACAAGTGCATTTACAGAGCAAAATACTTGGGGTTGAGGACCAGATATCCATACCATAACCTGTTTCAGAAGGTTTTTACCCCAACCTAGCTCTGTCTGGTCCCATGGGCTGAAGGCTCATTGATGCTGAAGTGCATTAGGTATGTTCCTGCAGAACATCTGTTCAGTGTCAGTTGAGATGAACCCATGTCCCTCACTGTAGATAACTACTTTGCAAACCAAAGCCTGGCAGTGGGGTGCAGCCTGAAGACTTGCTTCAGAAGTCCACTCCCAATCTGAATTAAAGCACTCATGTAAAGGCATCTGATGTAGGCAGCTGGTGGTGAAACTGCTTCAGTTTGCATGAGTTGCAGAAAGCCAAAGTAAAAGTGAAAGAACCAAATGTTTTTAAATAAAAGCAGATTGGTTTACTGTAGATGTTAAGATGGAAATCAAAAATCAGCCCTTTTGAATAATATTGGTGAAACTGAGCTTTGAAAATTAATTCCCTCAAACTGTGCTTTGGAATCTGAGGAGAATGAATATCTTGAAGAGGGCACAGTAACTGACAATTCACAAAGAATAAAAGTGAGCCTAAATAAAACAAATTACAAGTTAATGGAAGATTGCTTACACCATAACCTTTACCACTCTTGCCCAGGGCAGACTATCCAAAGAAAACTGTCCTACCCTTTATTCCTAGAAGATGTTCATACCTAACTGTGCTCCTTAGTCCACTGATACCCCCCCTGCAAAGAGCATCAGATTCTCCTTTTGGACTCCACTTGTATCCACTGCTGTCTTCAGAAGATCTGGCCTGCAAGGTGTTACTGCTCTTCTGTCTTTTGTAAAAATACTTGAAAGAAAAGCATCTGCCAGGCAGTTCTCTGTGTGTCACTGTGCAAGTGGAAAGAGCAAGCAGGACTGAAGCCAAGCTGTGAAACTGAGAGGGCTGTGGTCCTCCCAGCAACTGGCCACAAGAGGGGTTTCTCAGTGTGCTCACACACCGGGACACTTGTGTCTGCTGAGCACTGCTGTCCACTGCCATGCAGCAGGACTGCCTGAATGAAACACACAGGTTGTGAAAAATGGAAGCTATCCTTTTAAATCAATGGAAAATATCCATAAAGAACTTAAAATGTAAACCTCCAGTCCAATGACTGGGATTCTGAATATGTGAAACAAACACTCTGTACCTCTGTGTGGACTGTTAATAATGGATTTGTATTATTGACTTACCACTTTGAAGTGTTAAGTGATTTCAGTGTGGTTTTTTAGACCTTTTATGTTATTCCTTTTACACATTTAATCTAAATACCTGAAAGCTGAAACGAGGCCATCAAAAGATATGGGTACTTCTACTGGGACAAAGTTTAAATTTAGATACTAAATCAAGAGCAAACTGCAGAGCTATTTTTCTCCTCCTTTTTATTTCTGCTTCACTATTTAGCTAGTGCATCCAAATGTGCAGAGAAAGAGATAACAAACCTCAGGATGCTTCATACCATTAGTAGCTGTGGTATTTAGCTTATTACCAGAAGTTGCACAGTACAGTCTCTCATGCTCCAATGCAGAAGAAAGATTCCAATTCACATTCTAGGTAAGTGCACTCCTGGCCCAAAGAGAGAAGAACTGCCAGTGCTAATCTTGTGAATCTTAGCATAGCTTATATTGCAAAGGTCATGACATACAACACTGCATTCTAGGGAAACATTTTGGTCATCAGAATCATAGAATCATAGAATTATCAGGGTTGGAAGGGACCTCAGAGGTCATCTAAAAAAAGGAAAGTTTAAGTTTTACATATTACTGCATAGAAGACAACATTTCTGCTTTGTCTTGATCTTCACTTTTGGGTTTTGTGGGGGTTTTTTTTTTGCTCCAAGAGCTCCAATTACCCTCACAGCCTGTTCATGATCAGTCTAATTAAGTTTATAAAAATCCTTCACATTGAAAGGGGTGAAAGTAGTTGTCAGAGTAGAGTCACAACTACAAAGAAGGAGTTTTGGCTTCCAGGTTTGGACTTAGCTAATTACTATCCCTGTCTCTGTGACTTAATTGCTTGTGGGTGACTGGATTGCTTGTCAACATCTAGATCTGGCATTCAAAATAAAATTATACTGGTTAGGTTCAAGAGCCTCAGCCCACAGAGTAACTGAATGGTCATTCCAAAAAGCTTCAATAGCATTTAAACCTTAAACATTACCAAAAAAACCCCATTAAACCTTAAACATTAGAAGCTCTGCAACTAGATCCATGCAGGCAGGCCACAACATCTAACCTATTCTTTTCTTCAGTGCCTTATTTGTGATTTTTGTACCTAAGCATCAGCAGTATGTGCATGCAAAAAACCCAGTATGGACTTAGAGACAAATATGGACCTTTCCTGAGGAGAACATCCTAAAAGACAGCACAGCACTAATCTGTCTTCAGCTGAAATGTGGTGGATTAATCTTCTCTCTTCCTCATCTGAAATGTGTTGGACCACTTGTCTCTTATTACAATCTAAGATAGAAGATGCATCAGGAAAATTCTGACGAAACATTTTGTTATCTTCAGTTTACTGTATCTCTCTTTCATCTTTTATTTTCTTACCTGAAACATAAACTTTATGCTTCCTTCACATCTGTGGTCATGGAGACATTTCTCAAGAAAATAACCCAAAACCATCTAAGTGAGAGAAATGGTTTGGTTTTTTCACTGTATTGCCACAGGGAAAAAAAAACAAACAAACCCAAAACAACAAAACAACCTAGAACAACAAAAAAAGACCCCAACCAAACCCAACCAAAAACCAGAGAGAATAAGCTACAGTTGATGAGACACAATGGCAAACTTTAATCAGTATTATTAATACAGTGGCTGTCTGGTGATTTTTCTTCCTTGGAGTCAGTATGATGATTCATAGTCAGACTAAGTGAATTACTGAGCAAAATGTGGAGGAGGAGAAATGCCAAAGTACAGCTTTCTTTCAATACAGCTACTGTTTGCTGTTCCTCTTCTTTTATTCCCCTATAAATCTGGACATTGCAAGCTAGTTGGAAAATATAGAATCAAACACTTCTATGCCAGAGAAATACAGATTATCAGAGATGCTCCACTTGCAAGGCACTCACTGGGACAGCTGTTTAGAAAGATTGGGGGAGAAACTCAGTCAACCTCTCAGTATTCCACTCTTCTATTATTCTCATCCAGTGCTCCTGAATTTGCATGGAAGTGCTGCTAGAGTCATGTAGCAAAACAGAATTGAAACCTGCCACATCATTTTTTATGATTAATGTAGTGTTAGGATCTGAGCTGTATTTTTCAAGTAACTGTTGAGGAATGAAATTTGGTACTGAGCCAAAGGGGAAAATGTCTAATAAAAAAGAAACAAGGTCTTCCTCCTGCTTTTATTTTATTTTTGATAATACATGAAGCTCTACTTGGAAGCCCTGAATACTTCTAAGCCTTGCTACCAGGAGTTCAAGTTCTGGCAATGATTTCCTTTACCTTTAGTAATACTTAAGATCATGAAACTGAACACAACACTGTTAAAAGATAAAGATCATTCCAAGAGCACAAATAACAAGAACTGAAAACAGAACTGGAACACAGAGAGCTGATTCACATTTAGGCTAAGAAATAGGCAATGCCTTTTAGCCAGTGCTGAGGAACATGGCCTATGACTTCACTTCATATACCCTATGGTAGCACTTTCTTTTTTCAGTGCTGGGTATCGCAGAATTAGCTGCCACATTTGTGTCATGGCAATGTCAAAGGCCTGTTTGGTCTTCCACAAAACCCACCTGGTTTTGAGCTGTGTAGCATACTGCAAAGAAAGATGAATAAAATGCACTTTCAAAGACCATCAGCTGGAGCAAAGAAAGAGGAAGCAATAATCTACCTCAAGTGAAGCATTTAGCATCTGTCTGATAAGTGATAGCTAATACAGTCCCAAGAGATGAGCACAATGAAACCCATCTTCAGCTGTAAGAAGCCTCACTTTTACCAGAGTACAGATCACCATTTAACTGTGAACTGCAATATGAAAGTCTCTGCTTTCACTCATTATTACAAGTTAGACTCTGCTGTATTTTAGAAATTATCTGAAGTGTCAGAACCAGACACCCAGTACAGAAACAAAATGCAATGATGCATTTTAAGAGAGTATGTACTTTCCTCCTTCTCAGCTTCTCAATGGATCAACAGATCTAACAATATTGGCTGCTGAAGTATACAAATCAATCATAAGTAGCTCCTCTGGGCTTTGGATCAGAGCAGCTGTGCATACATAGAAAACCACCACTAAACAAATACTAGGGGAAATGTGGATGCAAAAATCCCATGAATATCCATGAAATAAGGTTAGTATAACAACATAAACCAAAGCAAGACAAATTCCAGCTCAGTCGATACTATGAAATAGGATAAGGATATAAAATAATATGAATAATAATATGAAATAAGGATTAAAGGCTACTGGATGACATCACTAGCCAGGCAGTCTCAGTCTCCCAGAGCTCATTCTTTAAGGACCTGTGTATGGCTTCTCCCTAACCAGGCTAGCTGTGGATGACTAATGCAGACATTGATTGCAATAGGGGTGGAGAAAATGGCAAAAGATTATGAATTAATGAGGAGATACAAGGCCAGAGTTTCTAGCTAAGGCATATTGCCTGGGCAAAGCATGCTAAAGCTGATGTACTGAATCTCTTGGCATGCTTCTGAAGATATGAAAAAGATTAGTCTCCTTTGTGAACAACCTGCCTGACATTTACACAGGGATTTCAATCTGAAAGGGTTGATCAAAAAACCTTGTAGGTGAATGATAAGATTCTTCTGCATCACTCCTAAGGTAGGGAATGACAGATTAGAAAAAGGTGGGAGCTTGGGGGTGGTAAAGCAAAGCAAACCAACTATGTAAATGAAAGTTCCTGAAAAAATGCAGACAGCTTCTTGCATATGTAATTGTGAACTCTTTTTAACATCATCTTTTCTGCTGTAGGCAGCAACCACCTTTCCCTTCATGAGAATCTGCTTTCTCTTGGAATAATACCACATCCTACCTCCCTGTGGGGAAACATCAAATCTGTAAGACTCAGTGAGTGGAGTTTCCATGGAATTGTTTCTTGCAAAGAAAAGATGTTTTTGACTTCACAGAAAATATTGCCAGTGACTGTGAGTCACAGGAGATCTGTTGAAAATGAGCTCTTTTTTCTAGACTGCCTCTACTTTTGCTAATACCCTGTCACACTGTGGTTCTGACAAATAAATCCTTGATGAGATGTTGTCTTTGAAACACTCTGTGGAGACTTGCCATGCAAACCTGTATTGAGACTCACTCACCCCTGTCATCTCTTAGCTTGCCATGTTCTTGTATTTCCTTCCTTCCCCAGTTTAGTAATGACCTGTCTTTTGTTGGAGACTAAGAATCACAGCACCACAGAATGGGTGAGGGTGGGAGGTACCCCTGGAGTCTGCTACCCAACCCTCCTGCTCTTACAAGGTCATTTACAACCAGTTGCCTAGGAACATCTTCAGACAGCTTTGGAATACCTCCAAGGATGAAGACCCCACAACTTCTCTAGGCAACCTGTGCCACTGCTCAGTCACTCCTACATCTAACAAGTGTTTTGTGATGTTCAGGGGGAACCTCCTGTGTTTCAGTTTGTGCTCATTGCCTTCACTTGACTGCCTCCAATATGTCCATGACTGTCTTGTACTGAATTGCTCAGAAGAGTACTCAAGGTGTGGCTTCACCAGGACTGAGTAGAGAGCAAAGATCACCTTCCTTTACCTGCTGGCAACACTCCTAATGCAGCCCAGGTTACTATCAACCTTTTTTTTTTGTCTTTTTTTTTTTTGGCTGCAAAGACACATTGCTGGCTCATGTTCCATTTAGTATCCACCAAGACTCCCAGGTCATTTTCTGCAAAGCTGCTTTCCAGCTGGTCAGCCCCCAGCAGGTACTGCTGCCTCTGGCTGGCTCTAGCCTGCTGGGGTCCCTCAGCACTCCTCCCAGTTTTACATCATCAGCAAACTTGCTGAGGGTCCACTCTGCCCCATCACCTAGATCACTGACAAACAGACACAATAGTTCTCTTTCCCATTATGCTGGACATTATAAAGAAAAAATAACATGGACTTGTGAAGTCAAGTCAGAAAGAAACCTCTTCACCAGAGCAGCTTAGAGCTCCTGGGGCATTACAAGTGCTCTGCATGGCCATCCTGGTCACCCCATCTCATTTATGGGATCCCAAAAACCTGGGGATGACTTGTGCATACTACTGCAGAGGTTAGAAAGCTATATTATGACCACATTGGCAATGTCAGTAAGCAGAGCCTGAAGAGCACTGCTCCTGCCAGCCTCTGCACTGTCATCCTGTAACATTACTACCATCCCACCAAAGCAAAACACTGAGCAACTCTGCGAGGGACTCACGGTGCTAGCAGTGAGTCTGACATCATGGAGGGATTTTGTTGACAATTGTGCCCTTGTCCCACTTCTTAGCTGAGCAGAATTTAATTAGAAAGACATTTCCTGAGAACATTTGATCACTGTTCAAATAATCCTCAGCTTGCAGGCACAGTACACTAAGGGAGCTTTACTTCCTGCCCTTGCCCACTCTGCATTCGCATCCTACCTGACTGCAGCTGTGTGTTTGTATAACTCACCCCTTCAGGTTAGGGGTGAGAAGTCTCTGTTCCATACTAAGCAGAGTCCACTGAAAGACTGCAAAGCATGATCTTGCCTTTTGCTTTTTTTTTTTTAGTACACAATTTCATTTGCTATCAGGACAAACTTTCAGCTGCATAAAAAACCCAATATTGCCATTACACAAACCACAATGGTTCCCTTGTTAATGCTGCTAAGAATTTGGCAGTTGCATTTCTCCAGATGTGCTACTTACATGGCCATTTAGGATGGAGCATTTCCACTCTCTGCCTTATACAGTTTTATAGTTCTCATCCTTGTACATAATGAAATTGTGGGAGCTGACACAGAAAACAAATGTACCCCTTTTCAGCTGCATTGCTTTAATGAATGCTTAAGCAATACCTTAAGAGGGAGCTAAAGAAAGGAAGAACTTGCATTCAAGAAGGTTGATTAGTGTTGTGGGTTCCTGTGAAGCATTAACTTGTCAGCCATGCACAAGTCAACAGTATTTTTCTTCTCTCTACTGGGGGTATTGTTTCAAAGAGGGTCACTGGTTTGCAAGTCTGGCATCTACCTACATTGTTTAAAAAGCTTACAAGACTCCCATTAGAATAATGGCTCCTGACACATGTTTCCTAATTTGCTGTATGATATAACTACTGTGGACAACTGTAATCATACTCCAACTGCTGCTTTAGAAAAAATTGCTCCATTGATTTGAGATGTAATCTGCATCTGTGATGGTATAAACAATATGTCCTGTGGGATGACATTAATATTTTGTTAATAACTCCCTGCATAGCCTCCTGCAGCAGCTGTGGAATGTAAACACAACCTTCATTGAAGCAGAGGGTGAAAAGTAAGAAAACTTTAGACATTTCAACATTTCATAAGCTGCATTTCTGCTTAAGATGTTGGCTTTTAAACTGCAGGTCTGCTGCCTTGCATCACATTTAAAGGATGCTTGCTGCAACTTGAAACCTCATAAGTCATTTTCAAGAAAATCAAATGACTTGGTTTGAGGGATCACATTTGCCAGCCTTTGAGCTTTGACAACCACATTGCCTGTTTTTAAAGGATGTTTTTCTCCTGTGCACCTACCTGCTATAGTTTCACTCAAACAAAAATGGAAAATGCACTGAAGTGTTTGGCTTTCTCTCTCTGGCAGTGAACAGGCATAATGCAGTACAGCTCATACAACTGGTGAAATATGCTTCACACATGAAGGTAAAAGGACTTGCAGGGGGAGATTCAGGGTTCACAAATCAAGTGTCTCTCTCTTCCCTGGCTATATTGAGGCAGGCTCCTTTCAAAGGGCAGGCCAGTCTGATTGATTCTCTTAATGGTGATGAGTGTGGTGGACACAGATAACATACCCCTGCCTCTGCACTGGTGGTTAGAGCACTGAGTGAGGAAGAAGTGAGCTGAACTTCCTGGCTTTAGTCTTCCTAAAGGAGTTATGCTAAAACATTAGAAAAAGGCCTAGCTGGTAAAAAAGAGAAGTGGCCATCCTTTCCAAAAAAGCTGGGCTGCTGTGGTCTCTGGGCAGCAAGAGATCTCAGCTCTGAATAAAAGAAGCATGACTTTAACCTTGTGGTTATAGCATTTAGTGGAGGGGATGGAGGATGAGGGAACAGCCTGAAGTCTGGTCTCTACTTCTAGGTGTGTTTTTTGCCTTTTATTCTGAGACAATATAGTTTGAGAGGTGGGGAAGCTGCATATGGAATCTTAATTCCAGTAGTCTGGGCTAATTTGCAGGGGAAATACACCATACTGCAGGAAGAAGAAAGGAGCTGTAGAAGGTTGGATATTTACATGTGGGAGCTTGCAACTTTGGAGATGCATGGCTGTAAAATTTGAAGTGTGTAAGATGGAGTGTGCAAATAGATAAAAAGAAAATTGAATGTATTTCCAAAGGGTATTTTAACAGAAAAGTATTGTTAGACTGTATACAGCAGGGGATGCTTCCTTTGAAAAATCAAAAAAAACCAGTGATCCTTGAGCTTGATGAACATGATGCCCTTCTCAGGCAGAGACAGCCAGCCCTGCTCCTCATACACACCAGCATTTCCATGCTCTGCTTCCAGAAAACAAGCCAATGATTTCTGACAAGTAGAATAGCCACTTCATGGGTTATAGAAAGATATCAGAGGGATGAAGAAAGATGATTGGATAGTGACAAAGACATTTTTTTCCTCAATGCATCTCTGTCTTTAAATCAGTTGAGTGCATAAGCCTGTAAATTGTGGTGTCTTCAGTTCCCAGTAACCTCAAGGGACTGCTGAGCTAGAATCAGATCCTAACTGTGTTTTATTATATCTTGGGCTAAAAGAGCATCTACTTAAATGTACTTCTATACTGTGTCAGTTTAATATAAAAGCATAGACAAAATTTACATAATTACACCACTGCTCTGGGCTGCTCAGCAAACAGAAGATGGTTTATGTTTTAAAGAACATACAGAAAGGTTGAGGAGGATATGCAGGTGCAAGCCTGACATTTCAAAAAGTAATTACAAATGTTTTTTCTAGATCTGCTGTTGTTGGGTTGCTTTTGTTTGTTATTCCACCTCTAGGCATACCTTCTGGTATCATCCTCCTCCCAGGGACACAGATTCATCACATACCACAATGCAGTCACCTCTGGGAATATTATAAGGAATTCATCAGCTATCCAGAAAGCAAAAAAAGTGTGACATGAAGGAAACTGATTCACCAAGGACAAATGTATGACAGCCAATGATGCACTGTGCTGCTTGAAGGAAGCTGTGGTAGTGTTCTGAGACACCATGCTGGCCAAGCTCATTCCTCATATTATCCTCATAAGGTAAAATATGAATGCTAAGGCAGGCCTGCAGAAGGCTTGATGAAATAGGTTTTGCTAGTCCACACCACCCACAAATACAGAGAAGGCTAAAAGAAGTACAAATGCAGAACATCTGACCCTCAAGGTGCTCTGACAGAAAAGTCAGCAGGTTCCAGCTGCTGACAGTCCAGATGGTCAGAGCTGCTCAGCAGCATAAGAAAGAAAATGCTGCCAGACCTCAGTGCTCTGCCATAAAGAACTTCTCCCCTCCAACAGAAGCAGTGAGCATGTATGACTGCAGGCTTGCAGCAGCCCAAGAGACAGAAAATGAAATCAGTTTAAACTCAAATTGTCTGCAACAAATGTCCAAAGAAAAACAAACCACTTTTTAATGTTCACGCAAAGCAAATGAGTTTGGGCTTCAAAAAGGGATCCAAAAGCTTTGGAGGAGTGATTGATAAAAACCACAAAAGGTTTTGAACTGAGAGTCACAAGAAATCTTCCATGACAAATCTGAATTGTAGGTGCAGATCAGACAAGCCCTAGAAACAGGTCTGAGTGGCTAAAGAGGTCACAGCACTCACACACAAGATTCTGGCCCATTGGATCCTACTGTATTGCCATTCGAAATAATGACAGTAGTCTAAATCACTCAGCATTAAATCATTTGACACATTTTATCTCAGTGCAGTTTTAAGATCTTGCCCAAGAAACACTTGCCCTAGACAGAAGGGGAGCTGATAAAACAAACCTACCTCATCCTTCCAGGTTCCAGATCCAAATGAAGGGAATATTCAGGGTTTCTGGGGAAAAGAGTGCCTTTTTTTGTATGTGTGTGTTTTCATTTCTGTTTGGTTTTTGTGGGGTTTTGTGCTTGGGGGTTTTTTTGTGCACATGTGCTTTGGGGTTTTTTTGTGTGCATGTGCTTTGGGTTTTGTTTTTGCTTTGTTTTCAGAAGAGAGAGCTTACACTTTTCTGGGTCTCCTTCTAAAAACCAGACTTTTGACTGGAATACTCCTTGCAATCCTCCCTCCCACTGCCTCAAAGAAAAAGGGGGAAGTGACCTAGCATAGAAAATAATTTTCTTAGACACATGGTTCATGATTAACAAAATAGCAAAGGACTGAAAAGCTGGGTAACTTCAGGAATGTTTGTTAGCATTCTCTGTCTGCATAACAACATGTACTCTAGGTGCTGTCTGAAAGATGATTAAATAGGGTTTTAAGTTGCCCAAACATCACAGATGTGTAAGACTGGAAAGTCATATGGGTCTTTTCCTTCATTAGAGGATCAATTATAATTAGTCTATGCCTCACTAATGCTTGTTTTCCCATCTTTTAACCTGAGGTAGGCTGTTCTCACAGTCAGTTTTTCCTAATAATGCACCTAGACCTTCTCTTCTGCAAATTAAATTGATTCATCCTTTTCACTTCAGTGGCATGGAGAGCAACTGGTCACTTAAACAGCCTATTGAAGGCTATTATCATAACTCCCTTTTCTATGCTATCTTGTTTCCTTATTATTTTTCCAAGGAGTTTGGGCTTTCCTAGATCTCCATCACTCTTTTTGTATCTTCTCTGGACCTTATCTCCACTTGTCACTGCGATTTCTACAAGTGTGTGGCCCAAAGATGAATACAGAAGTACAGCTGAGACCTTGCTAGTGACAAGTAGAGCAGAATAATTGACTCCAAAGCTTTAGACATCATTCCTGTTAATTCACCTCAAAATGAGATTACCTTTTTTGTGACAACAGTATATTGTTAATTCAGATGTAATTATAGCTAACTGCCATGTAGCCACCTAACCACAGTTCCCATTTTGCATCTGTATGCTTATTTTTCTTTCCCATTTGGAGTAGTTTGTGCTCACTGTGACAGCTGCATTGACAAATTCTATTTGATTGATTTCAGCTCATTTCTCCAATTCCTCAAGCCCATTCTGATTATCTCACCCAAAATTCCTGCAACTTCCAGCACAGTGTCCCCCAGGAATTTGCAAATGCCCTCTCTTTTCCTCTGCCATCCAAGATACTAGTGAAATTACTGAAGAATATCATATCCAGGGATAAGCTTTGTTGGATATATCTTGATAGGCTCTATGAAATGATTTTACATTTTCATGTTACCAATAATTCTGTAAAAGTCTCCATCATTTTTGAATGAGCAGAAACAGCTGAACTCGCATGCATACATTTGGATCTGGTACTACCACAGGCTGAAACAATAGGTCAGGAGAGTGTAAACTGAGCCATTCATCTCAGTGTGATATTAAATATGAAGCTTCAGGACAATTAAATGTCAACATTAATTTTCACTGATGATCAGGCTTGTAGAATCAAGCTAATGCACTTGTAATTTCTCATAGTGTAAGATAATGAGGGTTCAGCATAGGGACAGCTAATTGCCATTGGGCATTATAGAGTGATTCCTTACCTAATTGCCAAACACTCCCTAGCTTTGCTATAACAATTTCTCAAATACTTTTTAACAGACTGAAGGTAAATATTCACTATGCATTTCTGGGTATTTTTGCTACCCACTCCATCACTGCTAAAATCCATACATTTCAATTTTGTTTAGAAACACTCCCTTTTGCATGTGATATCAGTTGGTTTGTAACTATAAGGTAGGACTGGTTTGAAGTTCAGTTTTACGTTAAGGGATATCTTCTCATTGATTTTGGTTGGCTTTAGTTCCAGCTGTTAGACTGAAGTTTGAAATTAGAACATAGGTAATTAGTTGTGCTTGCAGAATTTAGTACTCACACAGCAATAATTAAAATGTTATTTAGGTACGAATTTATCAAAATGGGATTTAACTGTGGCTGATAGCATAGCTGCTAACTGGCTCATTAATATTCATGCAAGTATTTATTTTAAGACTATAAATCATTGCAATTTAATGATGCTTGAATAGCAAATAAACCTTCAGCATAAGCCATATTCAGCCTAGGATACAGAGCACATTAGAAGCCAACTTCCTTATATTGCCTCATGCTTCAAAAGTCAATGGAGTTGAAGCCAGGCTGAAGTCGCCTGCAGAATGTGAATGAGAACGTAGCCAGCTGCTCAGCTGGGATCCAAGTTTGGGTACTGTGGGAGACAGACAGAATCCTTTCACTTGGTTAGAACATATGAGAGGTGAAAACCAGTAAGCAGTAGGAAATGGGAGGTACTAGACTGTGTGTGTGTAGGAAACCCTCTGCTGATTTCCCCTAGTGATGACATGAGGTGTGAAACCACACTGTCACAAGAGGTCCGGGACTGCATGTGGGAAAACCAGCTGACCTTGAAAAGTGAAGTAGTAAAAATGGCATGAAACTCAACAATGCAATTTGCAAAATCATACATTTAGAGGCTAGTGGGAGTTCTTGTTAGTAATGAGAATCTCACCAGAGGAGAAACATGGGGGAGGAGGAGAATCAGACCATGTCTGACAGTCTCAGGAGACTGTAAACCAACAGTATGATGGAAAGGCAAGTGTGAGCTGAAGCTCCAACCAAGCAGCTCCTAGTAAAGCTAGGAAAGTGTTCATGTCTCTGCACAAAGACCAGGAGACAGTTTGTCTGGAACAAGTGAATGAGATGCTGGTCACCCATGTTCAAGACAAAGCGACTTGAGTTGAACCATGGGTGAGCAGAAAAAGTACAATGATCAACAGGGGACAAGAGACTACACTATCCTGGTTTAATTAAAAAAAACCAGCCCAAACAACAAAACAGAACAGGAGAGGGTTATCAGTGTAGGTAAACACTGGCAATAGAAAAGAAGTCTTATAAGACTAAATTAACCTATTTTATCAGAAGAACCAGATGACCTCAATGATCCACTAATACACCTCCAGAAAAGGCTTAAAAGTCAAGACTGAGTTTCTGACATAGTCTTTCAGTGGAAGTATGAAGCAAAATATCACAACTACCTTTAAAATGAAGTTTGATTAAGTGGATGCAAAACTTAAAGTGTCATAATTGTCTGTGGAGTTGGGGAGTCCATATCTGGTCCCAGTAAGAAACACCTGAACAGCTCAATGAAAGGAACTTAATCACACTGGAAAATTCTACTGACTTCATTCAAGGGCTAAAGCTGAAGGAAGAATATTTTGATTCTATGAAACATTTAGCAGGGAGGCAGACCAACATACACTGCAGTTCAGAGCTCTTCTCTGGATGATCACTGAACCTGATGCAGTGTGCTTCCAACCTACCCAACCATTTGTTGAAGAGAATACAACCAACTTCACCTGAAACATGACTGGAACAGAACTTACTGGTAGCTTACTACTTGAAACAAAGGCATTTATTCACATTTATGTTTGATATCTGTTTATGAAGTGAATGATATATTTTAGAGACATCAATATGACTCAGTTGCATGAGATTTCAAAGTGAGCTTTTAAATCTGTCAGCATTTTTAAAAGGATTTTGCTACTGCAGCTACAAATCTACCTACAGATTGCTACCTATAAACCTGAGGTTTAAGAAAACTTTTTTCTTCTGATGGCTGGATGCAGGATGTACTTTTTTTTTGCATGGTGACTGTCACACCAGGAAGCCATATAAAAAAAAGTCTTTTGCTAATATTTCAGATTGAATAATAAATGATAAGGAAATAGAAAGCACCTTCAAATCTTCTTTATAGAAGGCAGTTAATAAATACAGCACTGTGGAAATGTCACTGTTCTTCATCAGCATTTACATTTATGTAGGAACCTGTTGAGCTGGCAAGCTCACCAGCAGTTTTGATGTATGCAATTTGTAACACATCTATAGATACACCAACACTCTCACACAAATAGAAGGACAAAGAGAATACACTTAATTGACAGATGGTTTCTATGGTACCAAATTAGGGCCAATCTTATCCAGAATACACACCAAAAGGCACCTTTGTTATTTTATGATACAGCAGGGAAGTGCCTTCCCTCATCTTATTTCCCTATCAAATGAGCAGTCAGTGTGCTGGCTTCGGGCTCTCTTTGCAGGCATGTCACCTGCATGCACCATGGTAACCATACTGGAGAGTGGCCCTGAAATTTAGGAGAAGGCAGCTGGGAGACACTACAAGACAGTGAAGGAAACACTCAGCCAGCTCTTTCTCCACTAGTCACTTGGGAGGAGAAAGAGTTTTCTCCTGGAAACACAGGAGATACAGTGGTAAGATGACAGTTACTTCATGAAGCCACTAATGAACATCAGGAAGAAGCAGGCAACAAAACCCTTACAAACTCTTAATGGTGAGAAAAAGAATTTTATAGAGGGAAACAAGCCATAGCTGCACCATCAGAGAGGACATGAGCCAATATGACAAAAACTGTCAAATGGAAAGCTCTTTTTTAGTACAAGTTCCACAGCTTCTCTAGGCAAAACAATTAATTCAAAGGGAACTTCAGATGTGTGATCAAGCCACTGCAAAAGGTTATCATCAGTTCCTTTTATGCAGAGGAGAACAAACGTTGTCCTCATTTTGATCAGATCCACGTGGTTTGGTCATATTAGAACTGGCAGGTGTTCAGGTATCTTCCTGGTAGTTAAATGTGCTTGCAAAGATTAGTTGTGATAACTTACTGAATCTGTTTGAAATGGGTACCTACAGCTGAAGGAAATGAATGGTTGCACCATTTCAGGCATGTGTCCCCTCCCAAAAAACCCCATGTTCTATATTGTCTATTGGCTGTCTGTGCTGGTCACCCAATATCTGTTCTGGATACTCTGGAAGCAGGTAAAATACAGATAAAAGATCTGATGTGCTGGTGCTCCTGTTCAGAGAGCTCTGTTCATACACATCACAGCCCTATGGTAAAGCTAGATTTCAATAGGATGTGTTTGAAGAATAATAACAGTAATAAAATCTCTGCTTGCACTACTTTATTGACTAGCACTCCAGTCATAAATGTTTGCTTTCCTGAAAACTAACAGAAAAAAAATATAGCTGGGAAAAAAAGTGGTCACAACATGTACAAGCAGGCAGAAAATCCACTCTGTTCTGAAATAGGAGAAAAGAATTTATGAACCCTTGGCCCAGCATTCCTCAATACTCCAGCAATAGTACTTGTTTTTTCCCTTAGAGTTACTCATGCAGAGTAATGCAAGGTGGGCTTTTTGTTGCTGTGTTTGTTTAACTCAGTAAAAAGAACTGTTGTCCATCTATGACCATGCTCCCACAGCTGAACTGACTCCTTACATGTCCTTGCATGTAAATGATTCTCTTTTCCAGCATTCAACACACTGTCCCTCTCTTTCCTTTTTCTAATATCTTCCTTTTCTGAGCCATTTTTTAAGAATGTCTCTGGTTAACAGAGTTCTAACCAGATAAAGCTTACTGACACAGAAACACCCCACTCTGAAATGGGAAAACAGCTTAGCTCTCAAATGCAACATCTGTGATAAAGAATGGAAGAAGACAGTTGATTGTTTGTGTGGCTCCTAAAATAGGATCAGAACAAGCCAGCTGAATTTTTCATAAGCTCTTGGTAGAGAGCAGAAAGAGGACACCACAGGACAGACATGGAGCTTGTTGCAAGCCCAACTGTTGAAGTATTGCAAGAACTAGCTAAATAACATACATAAAATAATAATAGACACAAAGGAAGGCAGGCTGTGAAATTCCAGAGCAAGTAGAGAGGCACAGAGCCTTAATTTTGGTCTATGGGATCCAAGCAGCTTTTTGTCATGTCCACTATTTCTGAAGGGTTGTGTGGAAAGTCTCTTATCCTGGCAGAGAAAAAGAACACAGACTTCTTCAGGAAAAATTCCTAGAGCAGATCTCCCCTTTGGAAAGAATGATCTGTATAACACACCAGTGTAATTCAGGTTTCTCAGAACTATGCTGATGTGCCAATATAAGCCATGATACTGCATATAAGCCAACTGTATATAAATAAACACCACATATCATCCCTCAAACTCTTGGCAAAAAGTATTCTGCATACAAAGAAAGATTATTTCTGCCCCTGGCTAATTGACTTCCTTGATCATGAATTACTAGCACTTACAGCAAGCCTGCAGTCTGAAGTAGCAATTGCTGACACCTGCACAGCTGCCTGCCCTGAGGAAGGGTGAGCAGGTAGAAAGAAATGCAACAGTTCCTTCTAGTGCTTCACAAGACAGCATGGGGTCCAGCCACCAAGCTACAAACTGGGCTGGCTCTAATATGCAGCTGAAAATATGTAGAAGCTTATTTCTGCCTCTGAAGTGAGAAGGTGACATGCTCTACACAAGGCAGGGGCAGACCTGGGGAACTGAAAGTGCTATTTCTACAAGTTAACTTCAGAAAAATTAGGTCTTTTCAGTGATTTAGGGCTTTTTCTTCTTCCAGCATATGCTGATTCATCCAAACCACAACTTGCTGATGGGTTTCTCCAGTTTCTCATATTGGAAAGTTCTAGAAAAAATATACATTTGTGGGGAAAGTTGTTTGTGGGCAGCAATATTATAACATTTTACAATGAAATTCCAAAGTATAGCATGACAAGGTGGTTTTTAAGTACATTTACAGTAATTTTGCAGGGACCTAGCATTCCAAATTTAGAAGCTGAAATAGTGTGTGCTGCCTCTCCTGCGTTCTGCTGAAGAAGTCAGGTGCACTTGCAAAACACCAAGCATGAATCCCACACTGAGCTTGTGGTGGTTGTGGCTTCAGGGGCACCTAAGCCTCCATGAGAGCTTTCTGCTGTCAAAGGGGGAGGTCCCACCCCTCTTGTCCCCTGCTTGTCAGGACCCTGCCTCTTATCTTTCATCTTCCTTCCCAGGCAGACTTGTTTAACCATGTCTTTTGGAGGACTGTGTTAACCCTTATTGACCCATGGAAAAACTACCCAGAAGGTTTTGTTTTCTACTGAATTAATAACTTACAGTAGGGTTGTGAATGGCTTCAAATTAGTCAGCATGTTGCACAAAAGTAATTATTGCCTTATTCAAGTACTTTAGCAGACTGTGCACACTGAAATGCACGGGGTTTGAACACATTCAGAAAAACAAAACAAAACCAAAAACCTGTTATAAATACAGCAGAATAGCCTGGGAGTTAAAATGATTGCAAGAAAGTCCTAGTTAAGTAAGCTGCAGGAGATGAGCAAAGCAAGGCTCTCTGTAACTATAAGCAATGGGAGAATTATTTCTTCATGGAGGTGATGATGATCTCAAAGCAATTATCTGCACATTTTGTAAGCAAGTAGTCCTCAAGAACATATCCTTTCCACTGCAGCACAGATTCAGTGCACTTAGAAATGAGAACTCATTCAGTAGTATATGCATGAGGATACTTTTATGATCATTTTGAAGGGCAAAGAACCTTAACCAGAGGCTGTAGTCTACTGTGAGACATCTGCAATCTGCTTTTTTTCATTTTACTTTGGTATATTCCCAATGGCAGCACTCCTAAAACATCTTTTCATTTCCAGAAACATTTACTTAATGAGTAGTCTCTACATCTTTCTGACCCCTGGCCAGACTTTACCAAAACAGCAGAATGCAAATACCCTATGCAAATCCCTCATGCTTGATTTCCACACTTCAGAAACCACACCTCCTGTGTTGGGATAATCTAGCTGATGCTCAGAATGAGATGCTGTGCAGTTTCTGAAAATGACCCAGCTGTTTCCTTTGTTTATAGCAATAAAGTAGTGAAATGGAGGAAGGAAGAGGCCTTACAGAGCTCCTTATTAGGAAATTCTGGCAAACAGATGACTTAAATCTGTATTGAAAGAAAAATGCTATAGTTTTACCATTGATGAGCCAAATTTGAATACCAGCTTGCAGGTCTTCATACCTCTTTTACAAGCATCCACCTTTGAAATGGCCATGAATAAGGGGTCCAATTCTTCCACCTACTCCCTACTGCTCCCTTGCAACAGTCTTCCACTCAGTTTAGCCTACAAATATTGACTGAATCAAGCCTAAATGAATTGCACTTTGCTGCTAGTAGCCTTCTACTGCTCAAAGATCAGCTCTCTTGATTGAAAACAAAGGATGTTCAAAACAGACTCTTGCAAACCATATCACTTTATATGAATTAAACATTTTTCTGCTACTGACATGGTAGTTAGCTAGCAAGAAAAACATTTACCTTAATTTGGTATGCATCATCTCCCCAGGGCCTGGTTTTCATCTAGCCAGTGAAGGCAGGAGGTTTCATCAGCTTTTGGCCAGAGCTCTCCAGAACACCTCTCCATTTGGTCTGGTAGAACTGTCCATTAAATCAGTTGGTTCTACAGGCAGCTCCTGGATCCCACCTCCAGCAGGCTCCTGCTCTCACACACAGCCCAATCATCAGGAGTTGTCTGACAAAAAGGCTCCTCTATTATACTCCACCCTGGCCTGAAATGGGTAGGATCCAGATCCCACATCTCTACTCTCCAACTCCTTCTGCCCTGATCCTGCAGCTGTCTCATAAGGAGCATGCACGGGTGCTCACAGTCAAATACTCCTCAGCACAGCTTCCTCTTCATTGCAGCTACAAGGCATCAAGCAATGCCTTTATGCCTGGCCTTGCCCATGCTCCCAGCAGACAGCTGCTGAACAGGGAGATAGGGTCAGGGAAGCAGAGAGCCTGAAACTTCTCTGTTTACCTGGATCTAATTGTGGGGTAACAGAAGGAGCTGACATTTCACAGAATAAGTAGAACTAGCTACCATTGTTAAAATCAATCTCTTGAGCCACAACTGAGATAGTGCAGATCCTTGCTCACTTTTAGGCTACACATTGCAGAGTCCAGTTTTGAGTCCCTCCCCACCCAGTATGGGATGGATATTAACAAACTAAGGGCCACAGAGATGATCAGGGGCTAGGAACACATCAGGTACAGGAAGAGGCTGGGGGAGGCATCTGCCTTTGCTGGGGCTGGAGACAGGAGGGGGAACCTAGCTGAAGTCTACTGCTACAAAGAGTAGGGAGCAGTGCACAGGAAAAGGAAAGAGGCAAGTCACAGGCTGCAATAAGAGAAAGAAAACAAATTCTTCCAAATGACAGTTGAACACAGTGCCCAGGCTGCAGCACCTCCCTCCTTGGAGATTTTCAATACTCTGCTGGACAAGGTCTGAGCAACCTGTTTCAGCTTTGAAGCTTCCTCTGCTTTAAGCAGGGGGTTGGATCAGATGATCTCCAAGGGCCCTTTCAAAACTCAATTTTTCTGTGATTCATGATGCTTCACCCCAGAGAAAAGGAAAAGATGATTCACATTCTGTTGTAAACAACAAAATTGTTCCTTGAATACCAGGAGACCAAAGAGTTTATACTAAAATCACCCTGTCCTCAGGATCAAAGTTGCCAGTAGTTACAAGGCAATTGTGTAGCAGTGTATCACATAATGAATGGCAGCACAAACTGAACTTAATGCTCTTGAATGATGAGACAAAGAACACTGAACTGGCTGTACAATTCATTTATATGGTAAATTCAATTCTTACAAACCCTCAGCTTTTGTAATTCCTGGAAGACTGTTTAGAATTTCTTGCTTTTAACAGAATTCAGCTCTTTGATTTTCACCTAAACAATGTAACGTCTTTGTTGTGAGCAAGAACCCAAATCCCAAGAGTAAAAAGCCAAAAGAAATTTCACTCAGAAAAAAGATGTTATTTATGTTATCATTTGATAATTCTACATGTGAACATTCAGACCTGGAGTTTCCACAGATACTGTAAATCAACCAGGTGAAGAAAAAAAAACAAGCCAGAAACCAGCATTACATCACTCCTTCTGGCAAAAAAAAAAAAAGCAGATAAACAAATCATCAGTAGAAAGTAATTGTTCATCTCAGTTCTGTAATTGAAGCTCATACTGCTGCTTTATGTTTTGAAGTAATATGTGATTGCTTAACCTTAGTGGTGCAACTAAATAATGCCAAAATGACCTTTGGTTATCAATTTGAGGAAATTAACTTTCTCAGTACACTTGTTTTTTCTACAACAGAAATGGCTGGAGTCACTTTTAGTAGGAGACATCATTTCAAAATACTCATGACAAGATGAAATTTTTATTTCTTACACTGTTTTAATGAAAAAATACAACAAAAGGTAGTTAAAATAAAGTAATTTTACTGATAAACTAGCTTCAGGAGCCACTTCTTCCTGAAAAAATTGGATGCAACTGTAATAAGCACTTGTGCTTTCCACTCCTCTAACACTGTATTTGTTTATGCAAATATATGCAAAGTCAGGAGACGAAAAACCAAAATCCATGGTTGCAAGTGCAAGATCTGTCTGTGGCTTAAAGCAGATCCCTGAGAAGTACTACAAAGGAATATTTATGCCTTCAGTAGACTTTTACCTAAGAGTCAAAATCTGATGATGACTCACATTAATTTACAGTATGTGAAACTGCTTTATTATGAATCTTCATGCTCAGAAATTGCATGATTTCAGCAGGTAAGATTCAAGTGTTTTCTCTAGTTCCATTTTACTTTCATCTCCCAGCACCATCCTGGTAAAGGAATGTACTGACACACTGCGGGCTAATGTATCTGAAATGTCTTATTTGAGAGAGAAAATGACATCTGCTCAAACTCAGATTAGTTTACTCAGCCAGTTAGATTTTTCTTAGTTATGGTGCATTAAAGTCTATAGTTGCAGGATCTCCAGGCCCACTCACAACACAGAGGCTAAGTTTTCAGGTCCTTCAGTGAGCAGGTTATAGAACACAAATACAACTGGTGTCTGAGGAAAGGATGTCCTGATATTGCTTGCCCCAGGAATAAAATAATGGGATTAAAATAATTTGTTATAAATGAATGAGATCAAAATCAATATGCTCCAGGCTCTAGACTTCTGGGCCTCCAATACACAATATTAAAATCTGTAGGTTTTCTTTACATTCAAGAAGACTGTCTCTTTTTAAGTGAAAGCTGAACTCATATGTTTCCCTTATGCCATGAACCAAGTACCTGGTATTATGTCAGGAAAACACCAGGTACAGTTGCCAGCCCTGGACCCCAAGTACCCAATTTACATGCAGCCCCCTCAAAAAGCTGTCAAAATCCACACCTGCCCACAGGTGCAGCCAGCTGTGTTATGAGTGCTGGGGGCATATCAAGCCCACAAAGCAGAGGACTCAGTGAAGCAGCTGCAGCAGGGGAAGGATGCTGCTCAGGTAGGATGCTGCTAGACTGGGTGCAGAGTGCTGAGTGGGGATCTTCTTGAGTTCAGCCATGCTACACACCACATACCCATGACTATAAAGGTCTGCATGGGTAGAAAGGCTTTTCCAACAGTAGAGAGTCACTAGGGCAAGTGCACATGAATAGATATGGCTATGCTCTTGTGAGACCCCACCTGGAATATTGTGTCCAGTTCTGCAGCCCCTATTCCAAGAGGGATATGGGGGTGCTGGAGCAAGTCCAGAGAAGGGCCAGGAGAATGATCAGAGGCCTGGAGCACCTCTGCTATGAGGACAGGCTGAGAGAGTTGGGGTTATTCAGTCTGGAGAAGAAAAGGCTCTGAGGAGACCTTATTGTAGCCTTCCAGTATCTGAAGGGGGCTACAAGAAAGCTGGGGAGGGACTTTTTAGGATGTCAAGTAGTGATAGGACTAGGGGGAATGGATATAAACTAGAGAATGGTGGATTTAGATTGGATATTAGGAGGAAGTTCTTCACTGTTAGGGTGGGAGACACTGGAACAGGTTGCGCAGAGAGTTTGTGGAAGCCTCATCCCTGAAAGCTTTTAAGGCCAGGCTGGCTGGGGCTCTGGGCAACCTGGTCTAGTGGTATCCCTGTCCATGGCAGGGGGGTTGGAACTGGATGATCTTTAAAGTCCCTTCCAACTCTGACAGTTCTGTGATTCTGTACAAATCTATCTCACATGGTTAAGGGAGGGAAGCAACAGGTCTGGATCCTCCAGCTTGCAGAGTCTGCTCTGGTTTGCCATCCAAAACATCCAGTGAACATAACCCATGGCTGCCACAGCATCTGGGTGCTCTGCGCAGGACAGGGAAGAGCTCTGTGCTCTGACATCCTATGCCAAATCTATTCAGTATTCTTTAAGGCAAACTCATAAATTGCCCTCTGGTCACCTGTAAATCTGGAGGCATTCCTCTAACTGCAATATTAAAAAGATGATGGATTTTAAATGTGAACAATTGCATTGACTGATCTTCTGCTTGGATTTTGCAGTACAATGCCTGCAAATGGGAGTTTTCATTCTAAATCTAATTTTGAAGGGTTTATGACTAGCCTGTTTCAATTCTCCCTAGGCTCAAAACTTGTTAGATATGTTTTACCTTGGAAGATAAAAACTGCCTCAAAAATGACAAAGAGAATGAGAGGAAAGGAATTATGTAACTTTCTTTAACTACAGGAACACATTTTGAACCAAACATAAGAAAGACAGAAAGTTGACAGCCCTTATTTCTTTTCATAAATTGGTGGGTTTTGAAAAAATAACAAATTATTAAAAATGCAAGAGTCTATGGGCATTCTCAGAAAGTCACCTCTTATATTTTGGGTAAAATATACCTCTAATTTAGGGCAAAATTACCTTTTCAATATAAATGAAGGTGGCTTGACTTTTGCAGATGAAACAAGGAGGCTAACTGAATTTCCCATTCAAAGTCCTGGGAAAGGTCCTGCAGAATTAAGGGTCTGTCTTGCTTACTTATGCAAATGAGAGAGCACAAATAACTGATTTTTGTAGGAGGAGCAGGGTGGGACCTGGAAAGGATGCTCAGGTGTTCAGAAGCAAAGTGCAGTAGTTCATATGCAGTATATGGATATATTCTTGCCTTCTTTCAGTGTTTCTGTCTGCTTTTCAAACTTTCCAGAACAGAATCACAGAATGGTAGGGGTTGGAAGAGATCTCTGGGGATCATCTAGTCCAATTGCCCTGCCAAAGCTGATTCACAAACAATAATATTCAGATGACAAATAAGCATCTAACAATTTATTATTGGCCCAACCTTCAACAAGTCATTCATGTCTCAGGTTAAGGTTTTAAGGATGAGGACTTTCTCTTTTCAGAAGTAACAGATGTAAGAAAGGAAAATACTCTCTTCTGTTGTAAAATCCCTGCAAGTTTTCAGATCTCATTTCCTACATTTTCACTGTAGCAGTTGCTTAGTCACACAGTAAGTGGTATACAGATGTAACAGGCTCTTGAAGTTATAACAATAAACATGAAATATCAAAGTGAAATAAGTTCAACAGTTTTGCTTACCTGTATATGACCAATCAATCTCTTCAATCAATTTCCTCTGCTGTCTGTAGTATCCATACACCAAATCTGCAAAATAGAAATGAATTTACAATATAAACACCAGAAGCCTAACAGGAACATAAGGTGTAGATGACACACACCCCTCTAACAAGATAATCACTGTTTTAATTACTGGTGAATTGTTGGCTTTGTCCTTAGCTTGGACCCTGAATAGTAAATATTGGTTAAACAGAATACAATCACCATCAACTTGTAGCATATAAAGGACACAAGCAAAGAGAGGTGATTCTCAGCCCATTTTCCTTCCCTTCCCTTCTCTTCCCTTCCCACTCCCCCTTGAAGAAACCGTTTTCTGTAATGCCCTTAAAACCAATCTATATTACTTGAAAGTCAATGTAAGTTAAACTTCGTTTCAATGTGGATAGGACTTCACAGATTTTCTCTAACTTTGTACTCTTCATAACATTTAAAGATAGAGAGCAAAATATTCTAAAATGTCATTGCACTGTGTACTATCATCAGCAATATTATAGCTGAAGTATGTGCAGTTACTTGTACCTCCCTAAACTTTATGGGGAGAGAACACTAGATATTAGACACTTTTTAATGATATTATGTTCCTCTAGAGAGAAACATCTAACTGCATATATACTTACTGATTTATTCTGACCACTGAATAACCTTTACTCTTTTTATGCCAGTGCACCTCTAGTAACACTACAGATCTGTGCAAATAGAGGACTGTGCCCCCTAATATTTATTCATATATGTAAATTGCAGATACAGGGGTTTTGAGACTGTCATTTCAAAAGTCATGTTAACTAGCTTCACTAAATACTGATCTAGAGAAACACAATATAACCTATTTAAGAAATAATTGCATATGAGCACATTGAGCACACATAAGGATTGTTTCCCTGAGAAAGGATCATAGAATTCCACTCACATTCTGCAATAAATACAACTTAATGAAACAGTTTCTTTTTCTTTAATCCAGAAAAGTATGTAGTGCTGATCACAGGATGTTAAATCATAATGCTACTTGCAAGGCTATAAACGTTCTGGGTCTTACAATGTCTTTCTGCTACCTTTCTGAAGTCCATATGTTTCAGTAACTTCATCAGGACTTATGCCTCCTCCATGAAATTGCTACTGTCCTTAAATGTTTTTCTCTTCCCTCTCCCCCTCTCTGCCAAAAAAAACCCCCAAAACCTTGCAACACTTCACAACATTTACTCATGACTAGGATTTTTACAAACAGATCAAACCTCACATATAAGTAATGGGACTGAAAAAGTATTTTCATGCACCTGCATGGTCTTTGGACCACATTTTCAAGTCACTGTGCCTTGTGCCCTCTTCTTTAATTAATTATGTAAAAGAAAGCTGTTTGAGTTCTGATTCACAGGTGTTAGTTGTTGTCTCCAGTTTCCTCCTTTATCCAGTGTCCTCCTAATTGTTACTTCAAACAATTAGTTGAGCATTCATATGCTAACTAAGCAGGGTTTGGCCGTGAGAGCGTCCCACCACTTTTTAAACTCCACATGGAGGTCTGGCGGACAAGGAGTGATAGCTTCAATGAACAAGAATAAAAGGGGCAAGGTTCACTTTTTTTTGGTGCATTACACACTTGCAGACCCTGTAAATATTATGGAAAGACTTTGTAAATGCCAGGAGATGTCAGGAGTTCATACACCTTCTTTCCTCTGCTCTTCACCTATTGTGCTCCTGCTGCCCCTTCACAGAAGCACACTCACAGCCATCTGCAAGGATTGTTAGTGGTTTTAGTTTTGCTTCTTTCCACTACAAATATATGGCAAAAATTCACTTGACAAAGGAAGTGATTGCAGAACCATAGCTAGCATAGGTGTCAGAGAAAAGCTGTGTGTGACTGTATGAGGATAAGTGAATGGGAAGAGTGGCTGGCACACCAGAGGGCTGTGCTGCCATCCAGTGTGACCCGGCCAGGCTGAGAGTTGGACAGAGAAAAAACTTCTGAAATTCAACAAGGGCAAGCGTAGGGTAATGCAGCTGGGGAGGAATAACCTCATGGAGCAGGACAGGTTGGGGATTGATCTGCTGGAAAGCAGCTCTGTGGAAAAAGACCTGGGAGTCCTGGTGGACACCAAGGTCACCATGAGCCAGCAATGCACCCTTGTGGCCAAGAAAGCCAGTGGCATCCTGGGGTGCACCAAGAAGAGTGTGGCCAGCAGGTCGAGGGAGGTTCTCCTCCCCTTCTGCTCTGCCCTAGTAAGGCCACATCTGGAGTCCTGGGTCCAGTTCTGGCCTCCCCTGTTCAAGAAGGACAGGGAACTTCTGGAGAGGGTACAGAAAAAGGCTACAAAAATGATGAGGGGACTGGAACATCTCTCTTCTGCGGAAAGGCTGAGAGAGCTGGGGCTGGTTAGCCTGGAGAGGAGAAGACTGAGGGGGGAAGCTTATCAATGCTTATCAGTACTTCATGGGTGGGGTCAATCATTTTTCAGTGTGCCCAGTGACAGGACAAGAGGTGACAGGCACAAACTGGAATATAGGAAGTTCTGTATAATAAACATTATAATAAATATATAATATTTATTTAATAATTATATAATTTATATATAATAATTATATAAATTTATATAATAAACGTTATAAGTTCTTTACTTTGAGGGTGGTAGGAAACAGGCTGCCCAGGGAAGTGGTGGAGTCTCCATCTTTGCCAACATTCCAAACCTGCCTGGATGTGATCCTGTGCAACCTGCTCTAGGTGACCTTGCTCTGCCAGGGGGGTTGGACTAGATATCTCCAGAGGTCCCTTCCAACCTCTAATATTCTGTGATTCTGTGAGTGCAGCAATTCTTCCCTTGAGCTACTTGTGTAAACTGCCCTGGAAAAACATAGCCATGCATCCCATAAACTGTCAGTGTTTACCAGCTAACAGTGGAGACACCAGCTGGAAGGAATTATTATCATTATTATTATTTAGGGTTTACAAATTGACATCCCTTTTGCTCGTGGTATGTGACAGCAGGTACATCTGTTTAAATAGTGTATTTAAATTCCATACATAAGGAGAACATCTTCACAAAAGAGGAGGCATGTGGCATATATGTATGATACTGACACTTGAGCTGGACCACCCCAGTGCCTGAGGCCTGTGAAATCAGGAATAATGGTGGCAGATGCTCCTCTGCTCATGAGTGGTAGTGGGACCAACTGATCTGTGGCTGATCTTGTCTCATGTTCAGTCACAGGGGCAAACAGAGAAGATGGGTTTCTGGTTAAAGCATAGTGCTGGGAGTAATAATATCTTGCAGATATTTTTCCCCATTTAAATAGTACAGATAACCAAGTTTTCTTCTTCCTGACATGAGTCTGATATTCCTTTTACATTTACTGGCTTTGGTTGAGTTGCTTTTGATTTACTGCTGTGAATGAAAGAGTCTGATCCTTAGGGTGCATTTATTCATAAGTAACCATAAAAAATTAATAGCTTTAATGATTAACAGAAAGAAATTTCTGTGAGGGAAAAGCTCTTGATTTGGGACTGTGTGCCAGCAAAATGAGGCAGAGAATCAGAAATGGGATCTTAAACCTCTCATTCTGACAGGGAAAAATCCTCTCCGAGATGCTGAGGCAACAAGCCCTAAGTGTCCATCAGAGACTCCTCTCCTAAACCTTGTTAAAATGGATATTCTGAGAGCAGTGCCCAAGACACAAAGCATGTTTGAGGATCCTGCACCCAACATGTTGCTTTGTTCTGTGGGATACCAGCTCAGGTGTAATCTGGCACTGTAATTTACACCAGGATGCTGTAATTTTACCAGCCCTTTATGTCTCTCCTTTTCAAGAGGTATCAGCTGTTAGAGTCAAGAGGACAAAAGGACAACCTCCTTATGGTTTTACCTCCACTCAGCCTGAACCTGTGATTTGCAACAGCAGTGAAGCCAGCACTTATGTGTTCCTGACATCTGAATGACTTATTTATGGGAACTGGTACACTTTAAGTAGTGTCTGTGTTTGTGAGATTTGCTACAAATGGGGCACTGATTTTCTGCATGTACAGTAGGGGTAGGTACTAGTAACTACACATGTTGATTGTCAACAGAGTTTGGTCCTGGGAAGACAGGTGTCATTTGGTATTCTCCTCCTGTCCCAAAATGCAATTTGGGAGCAAAGAGGATAGATTCTACATTCATAACTGTTGATCTAATATAAGTGGATATTAAATTCATAAGCATTCATCTAGTATAAGTGGATATGACAATGTATTACACTCGTGGAGATAAAGGCTGTGCTGGTATGAAAACTGATGGGAATTTCAATTTCCATAGGCAGGATTCAACCCATGGTTCTTAGGCCAAGGAAGAGCACAGGAATTCTCAGGATGCCAGCAAGGATGTCAGCAATCACTGAAAATATGTGATAGTTTTCTCTTTGAGAAACACAGAAGTTCCTGTTTTAAACAATCTGTGTCTCATGAGATCTCTGCTGTGTACACTTGTACTACTGGCTGCTGAAAACTGGAAGCTGTGAACACCAGAAGCTTACACAAGTTTGGAAAAGATTTCAAAAATCTGTGAAGGAGAAATCCATAAACACCTCTTACACACAGCACCATAATTTTTTGGCTCACTAAATACCTTGAAGAAATTGGGAAGGCTATACTGAGACATTCTCATTGCATATTTGCCCTGGTTTAATGCTCTTGCTAAGCATTTGCTACTGGTTATGGTCAGAGACTGGATATCAGACAAGTGGCTTGAACTAGCAAAGGGGTTTTAGAACTTTTATTCAAATACACATTCTGCTTCCTCAGACACTCAGCAAACTGTTTAGAAGGATAAAAGGCTATCTATCCAGTTCATATTTCCCACCACACATAAAGACCCAGCTCCACTGAAGTCTACCAAGATGCACAGACTGATTTAGGTCTAAATGTGAGTGTCTTCAATGCAGCTCATTGAAACAGAGTCTTCATGCCCTACTTGATCTACTCTCTCATCAGCACTTTTATACACTATAAAACATTTTGAAAGTTGTTATTTTTAGATTAAGATATAAGTGTCTTCACCAGAGAAGAATTAGGACTTGGAGAACAAACTGAAATGGTATGGTAAGAATAAGAGTTGGACAGGGTAGCTGAAAGAAATCTGTACATGGCTAGTGGCTAAGAAGTGGGACACCAAAGTTGCTGCAAAGAAGTCAATGAGGAGAAGACAAGTTGCAAAATTGGCACCATAATAAATATATATATAAAAAAAATACATGTGATCAGCAAAATAAATGTTCAGTGGTTTTCAAATAGAAAAAGAATACAATTAAGTAGATTGGACAGGCTTCTATTATGCAGGTTCTATTTCTGAAAGTAAACATAAAACCTTAAACACAGCTAAAACTGTGCAAAATCACCTCTGACAGAGTGCTTCTTCAACAATCATTTCCTTGTGTTAGCTCCTTCCATTGACAGCAAGGTCACAGGACCTACTTCTATACCTTTCATCCCTGTTAGGATGGTGTAGCTTCCTTGGTTCAACTGAAATAATTCTTCATTTATACTGATGGATAATACCTGCTAATAATCTTGAAGTTCTAACTGACCAGAACCATGAATAAATACCTTTGAGAGGATGATCCACATTTGCCTAAGTTATCTCATGTGGATTTATTTAGTGTTGTAATGGCATCTGTAAAATCCTTAAACCTGCTAAAAGTGCTTTAATAAGCCACCTCTACAATTTCATATATATTCCTTCTTCCTGAAAGGTCTAAAACTTTTCTCAAGATGGGACCAAGAATTCTCACAGCCTTAGAGAAATGTTAAAGTCTTTTCCTACCCCCAGTTCCTCCTGTGTAAGCTTATTTTAGGCACTGGTACATGTTTGGACATCTTTATAGAGTGAATTCCCTTCATAATGCTAGAGTTTGGGCTGACCATTCCCATCCAGACTGACAAAGTGAGACTTCCCTGCACTAAATACAAAGCCAAAACAAAACTCCTCTGACATTTGACAACTGTCATGTGCAACAAGGACTCCAGTTTGACCAATTTAGGTTCTATTCCATTAGAATTTTACATGCCTGGGATTTTCAGGGCCCCTGAAATTTCTAAGCAGCCAGTGCTTAAGTGGGAAGGATCTCAGGATGCCACAGGGTAGGATCCAAACTGCTTAAGTTACCTGCTTCCACCTTCACTCTGACTACAGTAGGAAATGTTAGATGTCTCTTTCCATTTGTGATCTTGTGCACCTAGACATGATCTGAAGATGGAGCAGAATGGTCTGATAGAGTTTAGGTTCCTACACAGCCACTAGCAGTTAGTTGAGGCATTCACTACAGTAAGTGTTAAGGGTTCTCTAGTAACCAATGTAGCATTCATGTGTCTGCTCACTAAACCCAAGCTGGCAGTACAGGTTTTTCATGGGAGGTGGTGCTTATCTTTCCAGAAAGAAACATTTCTGAACATGCACAGGTTAGTAACATTAAATGCCTGTGAAGTTCTTGGGTTAAACACAAAGATATCTCAGTAATTTAAGCACCTACAGAAGTAAGTAACCAAGAAAAGCTAAATGACTGGCTTGCCGCTGAAGCACTTAAAAGGTGTCAAAGCCAAACCCAGAAGAGATTTGAGGAGTGTAATCTCCCCAAAGATGTCACACTGTTGTCCCATGAAGGAAGTGAGGTAAACTGGTGTTTATGCAATTAGAACTATTCAAAAAAGCAGGTATCAAGTACTGATTCCTAGGACACTCTGCTGGTACCCAGCTTCCTTTCCCCATACTCAGATAGTCTTTTAATGCAACCCCTCTAAATTCATGGAATCATGAAAAGTAAATTCAGACAGGAAGCAACAAAACTTCAATCAAGTCAGTGAAACTATAAGCATTTGGTTTCAAAATGAAAGTACCAGAGAATTTGGAAGGAGAGAAGAGTTGAACAGAACTGGACTTTGTTTAAACACAAATAACTCAATTTTGTTTGTATGATCCCATTCAACATTCTGGATATTCCATAAACAAGCTTTTATGTTTTTAATTTCTAACAAAATTGTGGTCAAGAAGTGTAATGACTACAGTTTAGAATGAAGAATGTGCTTTACCTCTTACATTTAGCACCTAAGTGTAAAAACATTTGCCACCATTTTTACACTTTCTTTCCAGCAAACAAGAAACACTGTGACAGACCTTGCAGAAGTGCAGTGAAAAAATGAAACAAATTTAACTCCTCTACAAGAAGTATGAAGAGTCCACAATTAACTGGCTTTTGGAAATATTTTAAAGTCTTTATTATGTTTCTCCAAAGCCTCTCTGCCTGTTAGCATTAACATTTGCACTAAAGCTCTCCAGTTCTGGTACCTCAGACTCTTGAGAGCAGACCTTATGCAAGTCATCTCAAAGGAACATTTACTGAAAGAAATGCTTTTTAGCACAGTAGGGGTTGGGAAGTCAAGCTGTTAGCAGCTCTCTCTTTTGCAAACTATTTCAATAGTTAAAATCATCTTGTGGAGCCTAATGAACAGCCTTGGACTGAATCAGATGAAGCTGGTGGTGGGGGGACATTGAGAGAAATACATTCTCTAAAGGAGGAAGTCTTTAATTATTAAGTATTTTCCTTTCCCATTTATTTGATGCTGGAATTGCAAATTCTTCTCAACCCTTATCCCTCCAGTCATGTCACAGTAAGTGACTCTTTAGATAGCAATATCTTCTTTTGCTTCAAGGACATAGTTGAAACATTTTGCTGAAATTCTTCTCTTCAATAACAAAGGGGAAGAGAGAGGTTGCCCTGCATGATTTCTGAGTATTCATATAAATCTAGGGAATATGCCACATACCTTTTACAAAACCATACCAAAAACATTCTGCTCCCTTGAGGAAGCTCTACACTTACAACATCAAGACTAACAACTTTGAAGGCTTTGAAAGGATTTCTGAAAAAGGGGTACATAAAGATATACACATACAGACTGCACTTTCTAATGGTGGAATCATGTTATAAAGTCTCATGTTTATTCCTTTCCTTTAGCCATTTCCTTATTGCAACCAATCACATAAACTGATCTCATTTGGAAAAGAAAATTAAGTGTCCTGGTTTTTGGAGGATTTATGGAAGAATGGTGTCTCCACAGGGAGGTGGACAGTCTGGGCTTTCCCCCCTGCTTTGCTGGCTCCTGCACCAGGTAAGCAGAGCACCACACCTTAGCTGTATTTTCCTACAATCCAGGCACCTAGTGCTCTCACAGGCTCTTGCTAGCCAGCATGTTTCACTCTTGTTTTGAAAAGCCAATGGTCAGTATCTGGTCCTCTGCTTCATCAAACATACACAGATGTATTCCCCAGAACAATATTTTTACTTTCACAGACTGCTCAAAACAAAAAGATGTATTGATTGCACCTGGAGGTGATTGTTTATTGTAGCTAACTACAGCAACAGATTAACACTGGAGTTTTTTCTCCATCAGATTTCAAAATTAAATAAAATAAACTCATACCAACTTAAAATCTATTTTCTTCATATTTCCTTTCTTGCTTTCATTTTCTATTCTCTTCAGTACCTTGTAACCTATACTGTATCTCCCATTTAATGCAGTTTTGAGGTCAAATTCTGTCTCATGTTGTATATATGTCCAAGAGAGTACCATGAGGGAAATAAAAGTCTCATTCTAGTCCTGTCTCACACCACCCCAAAACTGGAACCTCATTGAAGATTTTGGAATTTAGATACTAATAATATTTGGAAGTAGAGAATCAGATGTTTTGCATGATCCATACAGTTATGTATCCTGCTCGTTTGCATTTAACCACTGTGCTTTTCATCTCTGAGGGAATAGGAGAAAGAAAAGAGCTTTGTGATGTCAGAAAATAACTCTATAACCTTGTTCCATTATGATCTTCCAGTTGTAATCCCTGCTGAATTCTGTCTGCAGACATAAAACCTGAACAAGGTTTGACCTAAAATGTCAAACCAGGAGGATAGATACATGATTTAATCAATCATTGTAAACATGCAACTTCACCTTACTGCCAGAATCATTTCCCTTAATCATCCCACCTTTCACTAGGGTAGGAAAAAGCCTTTTCCCAGGTCTCAGATGGTGGTGGCACTCCATGAAAAGCCTTCATTTGTACAGTGAACCACAAAATGGAGATTCTGACCTCTTCTTCCTTGCAGTCCTACACTGAGTATATAACAGCTTGAACTGAGAATCTCACTGCAGCAACACTCCTAGGTTCAGGCTAGTGCACTACAACTGAAAGTTCATATATTGTGGCAGGCAGCTGTCAACACTCAAGAACCAACTGCAAATTGACTGTGACTCTCTAACAGTCAGAAATTAATTTTTTTCAAACAAAAATCAGGAAGCCTGAGAATGTCATTATGAGTCACAGGCAATTTTTTATGACAAACTAAACACTGGAACATGAAGAAATTAAATACAACCTGCCTAACCATTAGACTTGTTTTAAGTTAATTGCAATGACTCATCTAGCAAGATTAAATGATTTTTATTGCCAATTAATAAAGTAATGAATTGCTCTGACTATTAATGGTAAGTAGAATCAGGGGAAAACTTTATCTAAAAATGTATAATGAGTTAAGGGTTTGAGCATGCTTAAATCTTGTCAGTAGGTTTCAATGCACCTGGAGTGGCTCATGAGCTTGCACCAGGTCTGATAAAGTCATTCTCACATTGGGAATTCACCTGCCTAAACTCTTTGCTGATCTGGATCTTACCTACCAACAGAACTAAGGGGTTTGGGCTCTTAAGTGATGAAGAATTAGTTCTAGAAGGGATTTTAATAGGGAAGTCCCATTGCAGGCTCCCAAAATACTCAAAGCCCTTGATAGACAGACACTTGCCTGTGGTCTAGGTGGAGAGCACTAGAACCCTGGGTAAAGGCATTAATCAGAAGCCTGTGAAGTGTGTCTGCCTCTCTCTCTCTCTCCTATCAATATTTTATGTAAAAGTTTTATGGTATGAGGAAAAACTTCAACAGGCTAGACTCAGAGTGTCTTCTGTGAATATTCTTTGGGCACTTATTTAGGAGCCTTTGTCCTAGAGCCATTTAGACACTTCTGTCATTCTCCTAGGGAGGAAGCCTGACTTACACTGTCACACCTAGGAAGGAAGAGTTATGAACAGATCATGGCTTGGAAGTTTACCTACAGATACAGAAGGTCTCTCACTGCCTGTTATCTTATAAATGTTTCCAATTAGGGGTGCAGGCCCAAACAGACAAAATGAACAATGTGCTAAAACTCCATTCCATGAGTGAGCAAGGAGGGTTTAAACTTCTAGGTCTTTGAGAAAATACCTTGGGGAAAAGAAAACTGCTGAGAGGAGAGGAACATAGATAGATACAGCTGACTCTATACCAGAGCAAACTCTGAGCTCTAATTATATGTATTTTTATATATCTATATATGCTTATAGCACAAAGTCTAGCAAAGAAAAGCAAATTGAATTCCTAAGGGGTTGCAGGATGAAACAATCAGCACAAAGTAACAAATCAGCAAGACTTCAATGACCATATGTAAAATGCCCAAATGGCCCAGCAGGACAAAGCTTAGAGAAACAATGCAGGTTTCTCTAAAAAGTAGCTCTTGAATACAAATGAGCAGAGGCTTATCTTGAGAAACTCATATAACATGCACAAGTCACCTAGTGAACAGCAGATGAGGGGTTCAAGAGCGAGGACTGCAATATGATTTGAATGGACATGGAAGAGACAGCAAGGGTGCAGGGTTAGGACACCAACACCAACCTTTAGCACATAAAAGGAACAAGTTTTTTTTAAAAGATTCCCCAAACAAAAACATTTCAAGTTCTGACAGCAAAGTCACTTTTCAGAAGACTTCCAAATGTCTACTGTTTTTTCCAGAAAGGGAAAGAGTGGTGGAAATTAAAAGACTCAAGAGGATATGTCAAAATGCTGTAATGCACTGATGTTTCACTTTCTTTGGACTGGGAAGGACTAGGGTGTGAAGGAAGCTCAGACTCTTATTGACAAGCAAGGTAAATGTGTAGCAACTTCACATGATGTTCAGCTGTGACACACACAGCAGCCGAAAGAATTGAAAACAGGCACTGGGAAAAACTAAACTACTTTTACTTTGTAAAATCAGCTGAAAGAAGAGACCAGGGCATCCTGGACAGCTAAATAATGTTCTTTATCCAATGTATAGCTGGAGTTCAAGCAGGAATTTGGAAATATGTCTGAAAAGGTGAAAAAAAGAACATTATTGCCTCTTACCACAAACCATCAGTGTGGGTTCATCTAGAAAACTGCATTTTGGGCTAGTCTGGCCTTCTCCAAAACAAGTAAGCACAGTATCAGAAGCAAGAGAGAACACTGATGAAAGTGACCATGGAAAAGCTCTAAATAAAGGAAGATGGAAAAGGCTAAGAATGCTTATTTGGGAAAGAAAACAAATATAAACAATAATGAATGTTGCTTAGACGAAGACTGGGGACTTTTGTTCTCCCTCTTTTGAGAAGAACAAGAACACCCAGGAGCATTAATAAGAAGGCTGAAAAGTAAGAAAATCAGTGAAAGGACACCCTTTTTTTTTCCCCCCACATCTAGGCAGTTATCACTGCAAGAAACTGCTGAGGCTAACAGATAAATGAAGAAGGAAATAGCTCTAAAGGTATTTACAGTTATTTCAATACATTTAGAAAAGCACCTGGCATAGATGAGATGTGTAGAAAAGACTGGGGAAGCATCTGTCTTCTGCCTATTATGAGATTTCATGTCTGTTATTCTGAAGCATCAGAACTGGCCTTCCATCCAAGGAAGCAACCAAGTTAACTTTGAGAAGTAGCCTGGAACAAGTCATATGACTGAAGCAAGTCCTGTGACTAATTCTTGCTTAGATTCAAGGGAATGTGTCCCTAGATGCCTTTTAGCAATGTCTGCCTTAACAGCCTGAAATTCCAGCAGTGACAGCAAAATATGACTGTGAATTGATATAACTAATTAACTGAAAAATCTTAGCTCCATCAGTGGCAGCTTCCTTCCAGAACTGGGGATTATGTGACTCTTGCTTTTGTGTGGCAACATCCACAATGTTCAAAGCCCAAATGCTGGCTTTAGACAGTACTTCCTTTTACTCCCTTCAGAAGAGAAGAGGATAGAACAGATTTTGGCCTAACCAGCACTACAGAGTACACCTTTTATAAATTCATGAACAATGTTATTTTCAAATGGCACAATTTTGTGATTCCTCACTGTACAGTTCATCCTCCAAATCCAATTCCTCTACAGAGGCTTACTTAGGTGGCTGCTGCTACTATGAATATTGCAGCTTATAAGAAAATCTGCTGCTGTTGTCTGCCCCTATGGAGAAAGACAAATGTCCAGTCAAAATGCCAGCCATTACAGTACTTAGGTAACTGTTCTTCTCTGTCTTGATGAGATGATGTTGTTGCTTACACTGTGACCATCACTGGTCTTTTCCCTTAAGTCTTGAGCAGTTCCTATGTTTCCCATTATAGTTTTAATGTTCAAACATCACCACTGGTGAACATGCACAGGGCACAGTAGCTCTTATGAAAATAATTCCTGGATTTTACAGCTCTTAAATTGGATTAAGGGCAAGTACCATCTGTTCTTCCTGCATTAATCAGAGTTCTGCATTGAAAGATCTGCCTCTTCCCACCAGAAAGGTGTTGGGAAATGCCATTTTCAAGGAAGGCCAAAAATGTAGTTAGAATGCTTTCTACATGCAGCTTCATCCAGCAAATTCATTTAGCAAATATTGATATACAATGTTCAAACAGCACTGCACAGACACTGTAAAAATCTTACATGAATTATAGACACTGAACTTTTAATTTCCTTACATTAATTGTACTGATTATTTTTAACCTTTTCATCCTCATCTTCAACAAAATCAAGCCAACCCTAAAACAAGTCTACCATTAAATTGTGGAAATATCCTGCAGCAAATTAATTGAGCTATGGAGTAGAAGGATCTTTCACTAGCTGAAACAGATGAAGCTGAAGTAGGTATTCAATATTGCAAACTAAATCTCTGCTGAATAGCCAAATAAACACAGGTTGGCTAATGCTATTCTTTCTTGTATGGTAATTTAATGCAGAAGAAAAACCCAAAGGAGGCTGCTACATATGATATCTTCTGGGAAAGGTAAGGGGAAATACAGTCTCAGTCACCTTCTTACCTTAGGGCATCTGTACAAGTAGAAGCATTTTCCTCCTGTCTGAGGAAAAGCAAGATGAGGTGAGGGACTAGACCTGAATTCTTGATATGTCCTGTGAAGGTTGACACAAGACTGTAATCACCACATTTACTCAAGCTCCTCTATGTCTTGCCTCTCAGGTCTGTTGGCCACCCCTGCTCAGGCAGGACTCCCCCCACACCCAGGAAAGGCAGTGAGGACTGATGCAGCTCAATTTCCATTCCTAAAGAAACACCATGTGAATTCATTCAGCTCCCAGTGGCAGAAGGAAGATAATGAGCCAAGACAACTATGGCATTTTCATGCTTCTAGATGCCCAAGCACAGCTTGTAAATAACTGCAGGATGGTTTTTTTCTTTGTTTCAGGGATGTAACCATTCTTCAGCTAACCGTTAAATTTTTATGCTCCTTTACAGAAAAATGATGTATTTTGACTGTAGCAGGTGACCAGCATTAAGCTCTTTCAGAGAGAAACCCTTAAAAGAAGGATGTCCAGCTCTGATTAAGTTGACTATCTGAATTCAAAGCATGTCTTGACTGCTTTCCATGAAAACAACTGATCCTTTTCATGGGTTAATGCCATTGTAACTTCCTCTACACGCTGAACAGATTACCATGGACACAAATTCAGACTCCTTCCATTCACACAAGGTCCCTAGAAATTTACATAAGTCTGCAGAGAAAACAGGCAGCCAAGCTTTCACTGGCATGAATATTGTGATGAAACTTCCAAACAAAACATACTTTTGTTTCCTAACTTACAGTTTACAGTAAAAACCTGCAAACTAGAGAAACAGTAAGGAAAAAAATATTTCAGGTAACAGTTTCATGTCTCAGTCTTCACCCACAAGCATTACAACCAAAATGAGATATGAACCTTTAACAGCTGTAGACACCTATGAACAAGGTCTGCCAGGAGAAACTGCACCAGCAGCATCCAGTGAATATTGTCAAAAGGAAGCAAAGAGTGCTTGCTGTGGGTGATTTTCTGCTGAGGGGCACTGAGGTGCCCATCTGCCAGCCTGACAGGGAATCATGAGAGGTATGCTGCCTTCCAGGAGCTAAGAACTGAGATGTTGCCAAGAGGATGCCACAACTTGTCAAGAGCACAGACTATACTATCCATTGCTACACTTCCATGTGGGCACAAGTGATGTCCCAAGCTAGAACTTGGGCAGAATCAAGGAAGACTACAAAGTAGTCCTCAGGATGCAAGAGAAAAGTATTGGTGCCCAAGTTATCTTTTCTTCCATTTTATCAGTTACAGGAAAAAGTGCAGCCAGAAGTAGATGTATAATGCAAATCAATGTCTGACTTTGTGGCTGGTCTAGAAGAGGCAAGGAAAACATTGGCAGCAGGCTGGCTGAAGTGGTGAGGCAGGCTTTAAACTGAAAGACTTGAGGGACAGGGTCCAAAGTGGCAATGCTCAGGCCATCACATCCAACTGGGGAATAAGCCAGGCCAACCAGAACAGGGACAAAGGTTGCTTAGATGCCTCCCAAGATGTGAACTAGATCAACCACCTCAAGTGTTCCCCACACAGCCTGGGGAACAAACAGGAGGAACTGGAGCATCATACCCAGTCAGAAAGTTACAGTATCATAGGAGTAACTGAAATATGGTGGGAGAGCTCACATGACTGGAGGGTCTCAGGTTGTTTTGCAGAGACAGACAGATAGGACAAGGTGGAGGAGTCACACTCTATTTTAAGAAGAACCTTGAATGTATAGAAGTCAACTAGGGCAATTGTGGAAGCCCTGTCAAATGCCTCTGGGTCAAAACCAGGTGGTTCATCTTCAAGGGGGATCTCATAGTAGGCATCTGACACTCCGCTCCAAAGCAAGATGATAAGGCCAATGAAACAGTATCTGGGTCACTCACAAAGAGTTTTCTAATGGCCAAAGTAATTGCTCTGGCCTGCTCTCAATGGCTATCTCTACCCCAGAGTAGGCAGACACCTATTTGTGTGCATGTGTGGTGTGAGGGGAGTGCAATAAGCTCAGTGTGATAGGAGTAAGCTGCTCAGCCCTGGCAAAAATGACAGCTAAGGGCAGGCTGTTGCCATCAAATCCTTAGGGAAAGCAAGCTGCCAGCAATGGACTGAATGATGGATGAATCGTTCTCTGAGGCTGCATGTAACACATACATTATTCCTCCAACATTCCCTTTTGCTTGTATCAAATGGAAGCTCCCCTTTTCACCCATATATTTGTGCCTCAGCCCACATCTCAGATCTGATTTACCCATCATTACCTTCCTAGTCCCCAGGCTCTCATTCAGATTTCATAATTTACCTTTATCTTTATGGTTGTCTGTTTTTCAGCATACTCCTCTTACACTGCTGATTCATAGGCTGAGATCTGTCATCATCAGCAAAGCAAACTCCTTCATATCTAAATCACTGCTTTATTAATTGTCATGCACTTAATTTCTCAAGGCTTGTTATTAATTTTGTCATAATTAGACTAAGGCTGAAGGAAGATCTTATCTGTGCTGAATGCCAGGTAAGTGCAGACTAACACAGTAACATGACTTTTGGTTTTTTGGGGTTTCTTTAAAGTAAATAATGGCAACTCCATCAGTATGAACTCTGCCTACTATGAAGGCATGCAAGGAAAGAGAAATTAGAACATTAATATGAAGAAATCCCATTCTGTATTCTGTCTAGTGCATGTTTGCTAGTTCAATATCAACTAATTGCTAAATCAAGCAGAGATGAAAGGGATGCATTTTTTAATTTATCCAGCAATGCCTGGCTTATTGCCAAATGAATGCCCTCCCTGCTCCTATACTGGCAGTATACTAGTTTATTTATGTTAGGATTCATTCACCAAAACAGATCTGGTCTCTGATGAACTCCATATTAGCACTGGAAGGAAAGGAGATGGAAAAAGGTAACTGTAGGAAAAAGGCTGTGGGTTTTTTACTGGTATCTTAATTTCTACTTTTATCTTTCTAGTGCTTGGGAGGCTACATTGGGGTATGCTGAATAATAGGTGGTTCTCATTCAAGCACTGAACACTCTACACTTTTGGCCATGTTTTGGATAGTTTCCCAAATTAAAGAAAGCAGATGCTCATGTATACTTGGAATCAATACTCTTCTTCAAATGTACTTTCCTATATGGTCAGTTGCTTTGGAATTAACAACTTCTAATTTCTTCCTCAGCATCTGAGTCACTCAAACCCAACAGTAGCTCTTGGATACTTGTTCTGACCCTAATATTACCTTACTCCTGCAAATGTATTTCTTGTATAATATGTGTCAGAAAATTGTAATGCCTAATGGATGTACATCAAAAATTTTATGGACAATTTAGAATTGAGCAGAAGAATTCCTTTCGATCAGGATTTGCACTAGCGTGCCTTTTTTCCTGTCAATATCATATTAGATTGAATTTTTTTGCTATAGGAAATGACAGCTGGTTCCTCTTTTGATTTTTTTTCCCCTGTAAAACTAGAATATTCATCACAGCCATCATGGAATTCTGTCTTGGAGTAAAAAGAATAAATATATTCCCTTTAGAGTTGTAAGTAGAACATCAGTTTTATGTTCTAGAGCAAATGCAGTCCAGTCAAGCACAAGTTTCTTCATGTCTACAGCCTTGGGTGGATTCTTAAAATAGCAGTCATGATAGATATTGCATCAAGAAGAATTTAAGAGCTGTTTTCTCCAATTAAAATAATTGTGAAATCTAGCTGAAACTTATTTCCAAACATTGTCTTCCTGAAAAAGAACTTCAACTTACAGAACTTCCATGCCATGCCAGCCTGTTTCCCCTTGCAGGCTAAAACTCTTCTCAGCCACAGTCCTTGCAAGCCCAAGGTTTTTACCTCTTCTTCAGATGTTTCTTCACAAAAGTAATTATTACCAAAGATCTACACATTTTGATGAAAACTAGCAACACCTTGTTTGATCTGTAATGCACAACTCTATTGTGTTCATAGAGGCAGCAGTGTGGCATGCTCAAGAGCAGTGAGCTGTACTGTCAAATCTTGGGTTTGCATGTTGTGCAAGAAGGCATTCATTCCAAATGAAATGTCCTGTTCCAACCAAATTGCCTTTCAGCCTAATAATACACATTTCTCCTTGGAAAACAATAAAGCTCCTTGGGATTTTTTTTAAGGGTACAGTGGTCATTATAGCCTGAATATCACTGTCAGCACTCACTTATTAACAACTATTGTGATGATTTATTTGTAATATTGCCAGAAATTCCACAGAACTCTACTGCTTTGGGACTGTGTATTGTATAAACAGAATTTCAATTAAAAATTCAGATATGGATGTTTGCCCTAGGCAGCAAGTGACACCCAGAATCTGCTTTGCAAGAGGCCCTCCTCCCCTGTCAGACAAGAACTCTCCTTGCCTCTAAAAAACCAGTATTTTCTGAAGGAAAATCTAGGTCACATCCAGATGTGGGGCTGGGGAAGAGAAGGAGGGGAAGGGGAATGCATAAGGTCCCCTATAAGCAGAAATGAGGAGGGGCTATGGGTCACCCACAGAAAGGTCAAGGCAGCATGGAAGTGTGGGGAAAGGAAGGGGTGGAAGGGGTGTCTCCTCCTTCCCCAAACCCATCACTGCTCTTCTCATTGTATCACTTAACTTCTTGCAAGTGTCAACAAATGTCTTTCTCTAATTCATGCATTATGTATTTGCTGGAAGCATTACACACCTATGTATCTTTAGAGATCACTGTGGTGATGATGCCATGGAAGTTACACAAACAACTCCTGGTAAAAGAAAATATACAAAGGCTCATCATCTCTTGCTCTGAACATTTTTTTTCCCCTCTGTTATAATGAATGAACATCTCAAACTGCTCTGCAATGAACTCCACCTGGCTGCTTTAAAACAAAAAAAGTAACCACAACAAAAAACCCCAACAAATCAGTAGCATTACCCTCTTCATACTCCTCAGTACGTGGAAAAGAGTCATTAAAAACAACTGAGACTGAAAGCTTGGGGTTCAGTCACTTCATTTCATTTCTCTCTGACTTTGGTGATGTGATGCCTGCAGAAGTCACAGCAGGAGAAATTTAACTCCCTTCTCCAGTCTCATTTTCTTGTAGTTACAAGTGGCAAATAGTTGTAGGCTTCAGTAACAGCAGTAACTTACAAAACATGAGAGAAACAAAAGCTGCCCAAGTGCCAAGTGTGTCTCATTTGTAAGCTTTGTCCTTCCTTCCTTCTTCTCTCCATTCCTTCCTCCCTCCCTCTTTCTCCTTTTCCCTTTCTTTTTCTTGCTCTTCTTTTCCTCCACTTGCTCTCTTCTTCTCAGTCTCTCTGTGGGATTTCTATGAATTCCAGAATAAGGACTCTGGAACCTACCATTAACACTTCTGTCCTGTCAGTAGAACTCACCATATTTTTTATTCTCTCCTCCCTTCCCTCCCCCCCAAGTCATCATTTACTGGAAGACAACAGAAACCTGAAACAACCCTTTTATTCATTTTAACATATGGGTTTTTTAAGGAGACAGTAAAAAAGAAAGGCAAGTTTTAATCTGCTGCTTAGCTGTGCAGTTTAAAGCTTTTGTCCATGTCATTATCTGTCCTCATGATCACAACTTAAAAGACAACATTTACTTCTGAATTCCAAGACAGAGAGCAGCACCTCCTTGAAGCCAGAATCAGAGACAACAACAGTGTACCTGGACACTGCTGTGTGGTAACTGGCAGCACACACAGAAGGGTGAACAGTGACCCATGCAGATTTTGACAGGGGAGTATGAAAGGCAGAAGAGAGAGAAGTTGTAACAATTCACCACCAGGGACCACCTAGACAACATGGACTGCAAGACCTTGTGGAACTGAGGTGACAGCTAATGGAAAATAGCTGCCAACAGCCACCAGCCCTATACCCAGGTTCCCATGTCCACCTTCATAGCATGAAGAATGATACAAGAAGAAGAAGAATGACACAGGATATTATTATAATAATAATAAAAGTTGCTTGTGGATCTGCTTATGGTACTGACTGCTACACATGAGGAAAACCTAACTTTTTAGGATGTTATGACTGTCCTACCACACTTCTAGCTATGCACAGCATGCAGCAATTAGATAAAATAATATCACTGGTATTCATTATAACTGTTTCTTTTGTGAGATGTTGGAACTTTGGTTTATACAACAAACCCTTCCCAGATTTTGCCACATTCTCCACACTGACTGTCAGGCTGGGACCAGGAGGTAACAGCCCTTGCCACAGTCCACAGCTTCTGGCACCACCAGATAAGAATTTCCACTTACCATGACAAGCAGAGAGAATCCACCATAGGACAAACATTCAGATCAGCTGTTTTGACCCAAGTTGCCAGGTGTAAATGTACATGCAGTCTCACCTAAGCAAAGCCATACACCATTAGGAAAGCTGTGCTCATGCTGAAAGGGCTATCTTGCCATCAGAAATAGCATAGCTTGGCTCCTCACATGCCAGTGCTCACACTGTACCATCTGTGCATCCTACTATTCACACAGTGCTTTTGTTTCTGAACTGACTTCAGAAAGTATGGGAATATTGTCTCAGCTTCACAAACAGCAAACTCAGGCAAAGAAGGTAAAATGACAGCTTGAGTGGACACTGCCTGCAAGGTTCAGTTCCCAGGTTTCATGATTTTCAGTTCCCAGGTTTCATGATTTTTGGTTTCCTACTGAAACACCAGAATACATCAGGTCTCCAGGTGAATGCTTCTCTTCACCTTTAAGCATTGCCTGGGGCTCACATAGCACACAAGGAGATGCACCAGGGGTTCCAGTGACTGCAAACTGTCCACCTGCACACACCTGATAGCTCCCATGGAGACTGCAAAGGCTACCTGCACAACTTCCTCACAATGGGACTCTGCCCTACAACATAAGCCTTGGAGTTAACCTTTTTTCTCCTTAAAGAGAAATGTGAACATGCTCTTGTTCACACAAAACACCTCTCAGGAAAGTATTACTACCTCTATCTTGCAGATGAGGAACAGACCCATTCAGTAACTCTTGGAAAACTCTCACTCACAGGAATAGCTAGAAAGGAGATGACAGATAGCTGCTTCACCAACTCAATTCATTTTTACACTGACTAACATGGGGTTTTATTAGCAGCTTTTCTCTGTCCTATCAGCTTCTCTTTTTGTATTTTATTCCTATATTCCCTAGGGCAGGTGTATTCCTGCTCTATGTTCATATGGTGCCTTATGCAATGAAACCCTGGTTACTGACAAATGCACTTAGATGTTGTCAATAGATACATAACAAATGACAGCAATCTCCTGCTTAGACAGCATCTCCACATGGCAGTTAAAACTCAGATCCTATCTTTGGTTAAATATCCAACCCATGTAAAAGTTCAGTCAGAGTATTAATCATGGAATGAAGTAAGTATCATGTGTAATTTCAAATGGCTGCACTTCCCATAATCAGTCATATGTTTCTCAAAGGTTTGAAAAATGTCTAAAGCCTGTTGGTAATCCTTCTGTGGAAAGCTTATGGACAAGCAGGGAGATAGAGTTTCCCCCTCATTTTACTTGGATGCAACTTTATTTTGTTATTCTGATTTTTAACCATTATAATAATATTATTCCTTCAAGAAGCAACCTGGAGAGTATTTTTCACTGTCCAAAACATCTACTAGGAAGAATTTATTAAGTAAGTGATCAAAGTAAATAAAATGCTTCTGAAGATGCCCACAACAGGTACACATTATTTGAGGAGGTGTAGGAAGTTTACAAGCAGAGAGAGTACACTGCCTTATACCAAAAAACCTCTTACATTTGAATCACCTCATGAAAAATTGGTAAGTTATGGATACAGCCTGGTGGATCTCGCTGCTGAACCCACAACCAGCACTAGTTAAGTAAAAAAGACCAAAACAGCTTCACATATTTTGCTCTCAGAAAACACTATGAGAAAATCAAGCTTCTAGACTGCAGTCAGTTAATTTCTTTACAAAATATTCTTTTTTTTTTTTTAATAACACAGGACAGATCCAAATATTTTTAATTAGTTTCCCTTCTAGCACTGTATCAGAATGTAGGCTTGTAATTGCATAGAAATTTAAGAAAGAAAAAGTGAAGAGTGTATCAAAGTAAAATTCTTCAATTAAGTCTTATCTTCAGAACAGAAGTACATGCAACTGCAGACTTCCTAGGACTTTCACAGTCATTTATGCAACACAAAACTACTGAAATGGCTTCAAATTGAGTTTTGGAAGGAGCAACAGCAAATCTTCCTCTGGCCCTCTGCCATGCCAGTGTATTTAGCAGTTTGCCCCTGTTCTGTCACTGGATCTCTCTGCACTTGAAGTCAAGCATTTAGTTCCTGCTCTGGTGTGAGTAAAGCTTTGCCATAGAACACAGAATATTTTACAATTGCTAATTTCAAAGGTTCTTAGGAAGTTGCTTCCTAGATTTAAAATCATTAGCAATAGCCTTAGTGCTCATCTAGTGACATATCTTCTAAGTGTACCACAAGTGTTAATTAACTAGAGCTTTGACTAAGCCTTTAAGGCTTTGGCTGTCCTGGGAGCTGTGTAATATGCTCCACCTCAGCTGAAAGCCTTGGAGAGATATGGGGCTTTATGGAAGATTAGTGACTCACCAGGGAAATCAATCTGCTGTCTCTATGCCATCTAAAGCAGCTGATTAGCTACAAAAAAAAAAGGAGCACACACTATATTTTCTTCTAGGACACTGCAGCTGTTGCTCACTCAGTTGCCATACCTGCCTGCAGCATAAAACTCTCCTGCTATTCCAACAGGGAGGGTGCAAATGCATATGTTTCCTACACTAATGATACAGCTGCACAGTTTTCTTTTCTGGGAGAGATAAAATACACTTTTGTCTCTAACTGGTTCAGTTTCTGCAACATGAAAAAAAATAGGAACTGGTACAAGACTCAAAGATGCAAAGAATCCATGGAAAGTAGGTGGCTATTCAGAGATGCCCAGAAAATCTGGATAAGCACCAGACCAACCCATCCAGGAGATGCAGTAGCATTCTTTAGAAGGTTTCAAAACTACAGGAGACAATAGTAATTTTGGTGGTTTTTTTTACATTGGGTAGCAGCTAGACAAAAGACAGAAATGTTAAACCTGACAGGGACTAGAACTCCAGGTCTCACTCCTTTCACTTTGAGACATAACCCAGCATGTTCCAGCTGCTGACCCAAGGCTTTAATCCAGCCTACAGAACACTTTTTCTAGCCTGTCTCCTTTTCCCCATGGCAGACAGAGTGGCCCTTCCAGCAGTTTAGGCTGCCTCTGCAGCTAAATGCCTTCATCCACTTTTGCACCCATCCCAGCAGAGAGATGGTGATGTGGGGAAATGCTTCTCTGGACCTCCTTATCTCACCCAGTAGACTGGAGAGGTAGGTTTTCTCTTTTGTACATTTCTACCTTTCCCATCTTTAGCCTGGGTACCTTCAGCCTGAATCAGCACTGTTGCCCATCCTCAGCCACTGTGCTCTCTCTTGCTCTCCACAGCTGTGGTTCAAACCCCCTTATGGGAAAGGTTTAGGATTGTCATCTCCTGTTTCTCTGCAAATGTTGTACTATCAGATGATTATGAGAAGTCTCCAGTATCATCCAGTATGGATGTTTTAGGTAAGATCAACAAGTCTGAATTCCAAGGTACTTTTTTTCCCCAGTCTAGCCATCTAAACAAAATTTTTTCACCATAGTTATTCCCAATATGTGGCTTTAAGAGGCACTTCCCACTTTGTTACTTTGTTTATACTTCCTTACCTATACTGATCTTTATTCTATCAGCCAGGCTTGCATGTCCCAACACTGGACATGCTGGCTGCTATGAATCCCAGTCTAGGTGCCTTTAACTCTTGCACTCTGTACATGATAAGCAGGATGCTAAGCACAGCATTTTGAGTTCCGGTGCAAGATGACTAAACCTCTTCTTTGCTTTAGCCTTAAAGCTACTCTAAGTGGGTCAAGTTTCTGGTTACCAGTAGATTTCAGGGGAACAGGGTTTCATATGCTTAGAAAAACTCATGCACATCCAAAGAACTCTTTAAGGGACAAACCCCCCTCAATAACTATCATTTTCCCATGAGAAACTGGATTATTGAAATGCACTGTTTACAACTCTGCTAGAGTATGTAGAGCATATGATAAAAAGCTGATTAATTCATATTACCTTATTCACCAAAAACAAGATTACCTTTTCTGGTTACTCTGTATACATTTTCTTCTCTCTCACTCAATTGCACATCATCTGAAACTATCCATTATGCTTCCCTGCCTTATTAGCTTCACCTGATTTAGCTGAACCTGTCTTCTCCCATTCAGCTGGGCAAGAGCAGTACTTTTAATCTGCTCCAAATTGCACTTGCAATTTGTTTTAATATGGTTAATTTCTTTTCCTACTGTAAACACTTAACCAAGTTACAAAAGCTAATCAGATCCCTTCAGATGTGCTCATATTCCTAATGAACAATATACACCTGCTCCTAGAGTTGTCTTTTCCTCTATGAGCACAGACATGACTCAGACAAAATGTTTCCATGTGGCAGAAGTGTTCACTGTCTGCATTCTGCCACATGGAAACATTTTGTCTAGTGATACACAGGTTACAAATCCCCTAGTGGACAGCACAAACCAGGAAAGACTGAACAAAACTCAGATTAAAGGATAGCTTACCATAATCTTGGTGTATGGGTACATTTTTCACTAATGGATTGAAAGAACAATTTCTAGTCTAAGTATTCCTGAATGAAGGCTGTTGAATTGACCCCTGCTCAAATATATGTAGATATATTAGATACAGAAGTCTCTTTTCTCTCTTTTATCAAGAGATACCAAAACCTAAACCTTTGATTAAGTGATTAGATCATCATGCAGAAAATAAAACTTCCCTTTACTTCCCAAATGTAATAGGAATTAACACTTTTTTAACCACTGTTTGGTTTGTACTAGTACATATCACATTGATTTATGTGTTTATGGGTTTTTTACCACACAGATAAAGTAGTAAGCAAAATAGGAATGCCTTTTTTCTTCATTCCAATTAAGGAATGTGAAATGTCCCACAGACCTAACAGCAGTGCTCCAGGAGGCTGGCAGAAGGCTCCTTAGCCTCCCAGGAAGTCCCAGCCTACCAAGTTTGTTCATTATCATCCTTGCACAAGGAAATTACAGAAACAATTGACATACACTTGGAACTGAATGTTTCTTCCAAATGGCTAGAAATGGATGAAACACAGTTGGTCAGTTTAGGGCTGGAGCTAGAAGACAAACTGCCTGTAGTAATATTAGGTCACTGCTATAAAGCCAGCTGTTACTCTGATCATTAGCTATTTGGTCTAAGCAAGCAGATGTTTTTCTTTCCTTTTTGGGGGGAAATTCTGCTGCAATTATGGAGTTCAGCATATTAAGCAAATGAGGAATCAAGGCTTTTAATAAACACTGTTTTAAGGCTTAATTCTTCCTAAAATATTTGCTTTGTGTTTCAGTTTCTTCAATATATGCCCTGGCAGAACACTACAAATTTGGCTTTTCCATGACTGTGACAACTTGGAAAAAAAACCTGTTACCTTGTGTATCCTGGGGACTGTAAAAGTCTAGAGAAGTAAATACTGCTCTTTGTGTGCCAAGTAGCCAAGCCATTTATAGCACCTTTCATGTGCTGAATCTGAAGGTGTAAACAATAGATTCAGAATCCTACTTACATAAAACTGCAGATGCAAGATGGCATTTAGCTGCATCACTCACCTCTTAGGCATTAGCAGTAGGCTCCTATGCTGTCTCTAGGTAAGCTGGGCAGCTGAGTGCAATCACAAGCATCTGGCTTGCCCAAAGAAGCATTCTGCTGCCCAGCACAGCTGCTGTCAAATGATGAATTGATGGAAATCCATCTGAGCTCTGCCCTCCTTTGGGAGTTTGAGTTCTTCAGAAGTACAGCCTACAATTCCCTTCTGAGACTTATCCGCAGCTTTTCAGAGCACAACCAGAGAAAAGGCAGTGGTAGTGATTTAAGCATTGTATCCAGCAAGTGGATAAGAAATACTAAGTAGGAGCAGGCATAAAAACCACATATTTCCTCTCTTGCTGTACTATCCTACTAATTCAGAGTCCTGCCTCCAAAATCCTGAAGTAGATGCTTAGGAAACAGTTAAGAAAAAGGCAAACTTACATGATATGCTTGAAAAAATCCTTGTAAATTCTCCCAGGTTCTATTTTCAGCTGCAGAAATTCCTGAAATGGACGTGGTTTCTCTTTCAAGAGCTTATCTAGGAACCCATCAAAACGTTTTGTTCTCAGAGCAACCAACCTACAGCTGTTTTCACAAGTCTGTCACTTGTTGCAGAAAGTATCACCCTTCTATTTTAGTTATCTTAAAATCTATCTCCTACCACCTTCATGGGCTGTTCCTTTGCTCCTCTAGTGGAAGAGTCAGGGAAGAATCCACTTCTGTCCCTTGTGAGTTTATAATGCTCTACAAAACAAACTTCTAAGTTATCTTTCTTCTTAACAGGGAGCCCTATCTTATTCAAGCATTCTTAAAAACAGACACCATGCTACCATTCTCCTGCTTTGCCTGAGTTTGCTGTGCCTTTTCTGAGATAAGGGAACTACAAGTGTACATAGTATTCAAGAAGAAGGTTAGTTATGGTTTTATGGTGACATAATGATATTTGTTCTTCTCCCTAGTCCTTCCCTGTAATTGAGCCCTTTTTTTTCTTTCTTTTCTTCTTTTTTCCCCTTTTTTTCAGGAAAAATGCCCCAGCTTAAACAAGAAGTAGGAAGAGTCCTCTCATCTGACAAAACCTAATGTTTGGAGACAGGTGACTTAGCTTCAAATCCTGTTAGCTCAGAACAAGTCCTCCCTTAGTAAAATGCTCCAGTCACTGGGCCACAACATGAGAGGGTGGCACATCCACTGCCTTGTCCTTGGTCTTAACCAGAAGTAGCAGCAGCTATCAGATCAAGACACCTGATCCTGTCAGCATATATAGAGGCAAGCCTTATCGACTTAGGGATCAGGGAAGTCATCTTAAAGAACATTTGGGTTTGAATCCCTACTAAACTTGGGAGGGAAACAGGCACTGAAATGCACATAATAGGGTCAGATAGGGCATATGTAGAAGAGGAGCTGGACCTGCCTGAAAGCTTCCCTGGAGGACCCTAATGCTGAGTCAGGGACCCTTTTAATTACAATTTTGAGTTCATGCATCTAAGTTTCACTCATGTCCAACTTTCAGTGCTAAGCTTTCCTTTGCAAATTTAGCATCATATTTTTGTCAGCAACAGGCCTTTTTCCAAAATAAGGATTTCAGAAATTAGCTAACTCAAACTATAGCTCCTGGAGTCTTTGATTGGTAATAAACCCCACTGATTTCTAGGGTGAAATACAGCTACTTTTGGTGGATCAAAGGAGCATCTGAGACCCATCTAAAATAACTCAGGACACTTCTACACAGTGACTGCTTTTGTTTAAAAGTCTATTATAATTTCCCCTCAGCCAGATAGTGCCACAGTATCAGCCAGAGATGCAAAACAAATAAAATAAATCCTCACCTCATTTCTAAAATCTCCAGTTATTTCCACCTGAGCCTCAAGACTGAATTGGCCAACACCAGTAATTTGTATTCAATAAGCAACCTGCACCATACCTTCCTACAAAAGTACTCTGCTGCCAGCAGTTCCTCAACAACCTGCTGGAGCCAAGTTTCATTTACAGTCCTAGCCTCTTTGAAAAATATTGTTTATTGAATACTGTAAGCCTTTTTCTTCCTGTTGATTTATCTCTCCAATGCAGAAGTCCTGACATATTCAAAAAGGTAACTTTTGTCTTTATGGGAAAAGAAGCTTATTGAATAGCCAAAGGATGTCTCATACAGGAAAGCCACATAAATGGTGCACGAAGCTGTGAGAATCAAGCTGTTAAATGAGACCAGGGGGCTCCGGAACTGCTGCAGACTTCCAGGCCCTATGGCAACACTGAGAAGCACAGCACGTCTGAAGAGGAATTGAAAATGTCACTGAAAGAACAGAATCTGTTCACCCTTAAATTCCTAATTAGAGAACTCAGAAAGGGAAGTGACCACTTACTTGATGAGCACAGAGAATGAAGGAAATCTCCGTCCTCCAGACGTGGGCAAGTGCCTGCACTGACCAGTTAACATCCTGATCTACAATCAAGATTATAATTGTAATACTTCCAAGTTATCACCTTATCTTTCTATGGATTATTTAGTTTCTCTGCAGGCATTCAGACAGGGTAGTGTATTTGAAGATGAAGTAATGCCAAATACAACTTAGAAAACTCACCTTATACATTGTATTGACTCAACATTGGAAACTACAGCTTTAAGTATTTTGGATCTGTCCTACAGGCTGCTGTGCTGAACAAATATTAGGATTCACTGACATTAACTTTTAAAATGTCACCTACTTCTGCACAACTTGTAATAGCTGCCAATATCTGAACCTAAAATAAATCTCTACTGTATACTTAGATTTTGGTATATATCAAGCTCTATAGTGCAAAAATGCATAACATATAGATGGTTATAATAAAGATGGTTAAAAAAGATGGTCCTAAAATTTTCTTTTTTGTATTTTAGCTCTTGTGTTTTAGGTCTAGCATAACTACATTTCACCATAGGAACTACATGTCATCATCCACAGGAGCATGTCCTCTGCAGTGTAAAATATACTAAAGCACTAAAACTAATACACAGTAATACCACTGAGATGTAATTGGGTTTGAAGGATGCCAAGTATCTGGCCTGCAAAAATACTGCCAAAATAAGAGGTCAGTGCAAAACCAAAAGATTTTCATGTAAGAGTCTAAGGGCTTATTCAATCTAAACATGTGGACATGAGAATGAGCAGAAAGTGTGACTGGATTTAGACAGCTAAGCCAATGCTGGTCTGCAGATTCTCATTATTATTATTTGGGGCTGTCCAGTAAAGAGTGCAAAGAAGTTGCTTTTCTTCTTGATAGTGAGAAGTATGCTATCTGCTAGCTTGGAAATATTGTCCTGATATCAGTTGTATAATAAAACTTGGAATATTTAGGGAAATATTACTACAGTGTGAATAAAGTCATGATACTCGGATGCCAGAAACAAACTAAAAATAAGAGAGAGATCTTTTCAAGATTTTTTTTTTTTTTTCTATCAGGGAATACTTTTTCAGTCTTGCCTAAATATTTACACCTCTTTGATTCAAATTTAGCCACAATTATAATGTAATTTGTTAAAACATATTCCTTTTTCTAATAACATTTTCTTGCCTACACAGATTCATAAATAGTTTACTTACAGAAAAGACTCCAGATATTTTTTCCATAAGCACAATGAGACAAAAAGCTACAAAAAGGGCAAATCCCACTGACTTTCAGGAGGTTATATGGAACACTTCAGTAAGCCAGGGTAGAATTTAAAATGGTATTTTCAGCCTGAGATATATGCAAGCTGAAGATTCCAGATTCATGTATTTCTCATTTAAAATAAAAATGTAAAAAAAGCAAGTGAGCTCCCCATAGAGTTTTTTCCCCTTTAACTTTAGTAACAGAAAGAAGTTCACAGGAAACCTCTATTCTAACTACACTGTAGTACCTACAAACAACCACACAGGACTTCTCCTGTGCCCTTACTTGCGACCAAATAGCATCTCACTCCACAAGCAGTTCCACTGAACTTCACTGAATGGAGCTCACTGAGAACACTCAGATAATACCCTGCTTCATAATGACATCAGTACTTGGCTTCCTCTGTGGAAGAAGGTGCTATTCATATCTTGGCAGGGATATCAGAATCAAGCCCCTAAGCATTTCTTCAATAATACTGTCTTGTCATTCTCAAAAGAACTTTTTGCCTCTGTCTGCTCTCATAGGTTTTTCTTCAGTGAGAGTGATCTGACAGCCTTGTGTTTTCTGAACACATAGGAGAACTCATCATCTTTTGAAACTACAAGCAAATGAGGCCACAATCTACACATTGCAATTTGGAGATTACACTTAGTTGTTCAAAGCTAGGCAAAGGCAGACTGCCATGCTCTTCAGCAATATCCCACTCACAGAACTCCAAGCCTGGTTTCTTCCATACCAGAAACACCTAACAGTAAGAGCCAGCCTGTCCTATACGGTCTTCTTCTCTCACCAAGCTCTAGGAAACACATGCCTGTAGTATGCAACTAATTACTATATTATGAGGAACAAAAAAAAAAGCATGTAAAAATCCTAACCAAATATTTACTCCTATGAACTAATACTAGCAGATGACAGCATATTTAGTTACGGATTGATACTCAAAGAAGAACATATTCAAGTTAAATGTGATTAAATCAGCCTTTTAACCTGCACAGGGTATTCATTCTTGGGAACAATTATGTCATTGAGCACACTGAGCAGTCCAGCTCATTGAGTCTTCAGAGTGATTGCAACCAAATCATCCATCACATCTAGAAGGGTGTCTCCTTCAGGTCAGGTTTGAAAACAATACTGTATCAGTCAGGAGGGAAAAAAATTAGCTGCACTTATATTATACTTTATGTGTGAGTGAAAAACATTGTTCCTGTCAGATCTTCTAAATTCAGGAATATAACAAACACATGCACACCATGTATTTGAATCTTGTGTTACACAAATCCACCTTATTTCTAAAAAGTCATGAGATTAAATAATTAAAATACAATGGCTTCCTCACAAAAGTTATGTTCACATCTTGCATTGCTTGAAATGTATTAGGATCACCTGGACATGGAAGTTTGTCCCAGGAATTGAATTGTGTGGCGTGACATTATGATCGTATCACAGCATACCTGATCTATACCCACACATTTTCATAGACCTCCACACACATACACAAACACCTGCCAATTTCTTTCCCTTTAAATAGTTTTGGGAATACACCCAATTTTAGGAAACAGGTTGGCAATGTAAGAAAGCCTGTATGAGAATCTATCAAAAGTTTTATGACAGGCTATTCTTTGCCAAAGTAGCATAGGAGAATGATATTAGAGTAAATACCCTCTTTTTAAAAATAAGTTAGTTTAACAGTAACAGTAAAATGCAATTAATGCCCATATAAATATCATACTTTTTAATTAAAGGTCAGTTACATTCATCACACTTATAGCTGAAATATTCCACTATACTTTCAGAAAGGAGGCAAAAATATTTTTCACCTGACAAAATTTGAAGAAGTTGTTTCCTCTAACTAGCTGAACTAGGTGGGAAATTGCTTTCACTTCAAGTAACCTAACACCCATCTTTGTTCATAGAGCTCATGGTCTCAGAAGCAGCACCATCTATTGGGTGAAAAAAGTAGGTTAGTGCCTACTTTATCACGAGAGACCTATTGTAAAACTGGTTCTGTAATGAGCTGAAGCTCCTAAGTTCCCCATATTTAAATATGAGCAAACAACTAGTATCTTCTAGCCATCTATTTCATAAAAGCGTATAAATTGAAAATGATCCGTTCAATACGATACAAACCCCACCACCTAAGCTCTTAATATTTGTCTGACAAAGTCCTCAACACAGCACTCCTAACAGCATCAACTGGTTAGCATGCTAGTTATAACAGCACTACCAAATAACAGAGCACTGCATGATTTTTAGGGTGCACTTCATTTGCACAGATCTAAATGAGATGAAAATTAATTTGGTTATGTAAGTAGTCCTACTAAAATCTACATATGAATCCATATTGTGCATGCGGGCTTCCACGTGAACGAACGACTTGTATTTTGCTTTTCGAGGCAGCAGTTACATCTCGTTTTAAGATAATCACTGACGTTGCCCGTTCCCGGAGAATGAGTCTTTTTGTGGACTGAAATTCTGCACCTATCCTCTGTTCTCTTCGAAACACCTCATGCGAGAGACTAAGGCGTAATTTCATATCCCACGTCCACAGAGAAGCTTGGCATGGGTTTCCTCCCTCCCTCCTGTCACAGGCGCACACTTCTCTCTCCCTCCCGGTCGCGGGCGGACCCCGGGGAGGGCTGGGCGGGGAGCGCCTCGCCAGGCGCGGCCGCGGGAGATGCGGCAGGGCGGGATGGATGGATGGATGGATGGATGGGTGGATGTCGAGTACCCTCCAGACAGCCCCCCAGAGCACCCTGCCAGTGCCGAGGGTGCAGTGAAGGTACCGCGCACCAGCGGAGCCGTCAACGGCAGGCACAGGAGGGAAGAACGAGCAAAAGAAACGTTCCCACCCGTGGCGCTGACAGCGTGTTCCCACAGTGTGGCACAGCAAACACCGCAAAAGAGATCAGAGCGAGACACCCCCACCAGAGCCTAGGGAGAAAAGTTGCTCTAAAACCCAAAGATGAATTCATGCAAACATCACTCACCCACTCTGAGGATACAGGCAAGCTGGATGCAGGCAACCAAGGGCCCTAGAATGAGCATGTCCAAATCGTCCTCTGCCTCCTCCCGTCCGCCTGCCTGCCCGTCCGACTGCCTCTCCCCTCCCGCCTGCCTGCCTGCCTGCCTGCCTACGCGGGCAGCTGCCTCTCTCCTCAGTGGGGCGCCGGCTCCGCGCCGCGGCCGCGCCCGGCGGCCGCCCCCACGCCACGGGCGAGCTCAGCGGCGCTGGGTATTGGCCGGGCCGCGGCTCAGCGCATGGTGGGGGCTCCTCAGGGCCGCCCTCCGCTCCGCTCCGCGCAGCGCTGAGCGGCCGCGCTGCCCGGGCGCGAGTGCCTGCGAAGAAGCGAGCGCGCGTGTTGTCTGTTTGTGTGCCCGGGCGTGTGCGGGTGTGCGTGTACGTGCGGGTGTGCGCGCGGGTACGTGTGCTTGATGTGTATGTCTGTGTGCGCGGGGGGGCGGAGACCGCGCGCTGCTGGGCGGGCGCGCACGTGTGCGCGCGTGTGAGTGTGCATGCCTGCGAGTGTGTGGGTGTCTGTGTATGCGAGGGGCGCGCTCCCGCGGTGAGAGGGGGCAGAGTACCCACCTCCCTCCCCCAACAGGCAAGAGAGAGGAAAGCGGAGGACGGGAGGGGTTCAGGGGTTCGCTTCGCTGCTGACAAAGCCCTGAGGTCGAGGACCCCGCCGCAGCGCCGGCACTGGGGGAGAGCGGCCCCCCGGGACACCGCTACCCCACCTAGACACCGTCACCCCCCCACCGGCGTGCCAAGGAAAAGTTTATTTAGGAGGGGAAAGAGGATGTAGGATTTCCGGGCTCTCGGGTGGCAACGAAGTGAGGGGCCGGTCGGTCTGACCCCAGAGGCGGGGACCCCTTTCAGAAGCAATGGTCCCGGGGCTGGGTCCCAGCCGTAATTTACGGGCTCGATTTTGCAAGCGCTTACGGCTGAGGACAACCGTGAGAATCCTCGCGGGGAATTCGCGGGGCTGGTATGAGTGCTACCGGCCCGTAAGTAGGTGACGTTCGCACGCTGGTCCCCGCGCCGGCAAGCGGAGGAGATGGGTGTTTCCTGGGAACGTGCGGGGGGAGCGGGGAAAGGGGGCCGGAGCAGCCGAGTATCATTATCCGCCCCAGAAGTGGGTCAGGGCACGGGCACTGGCACCGTTTCTTCGGGAAAACAAAACAAGACTAAAAAAGCAAAAACCCAACCAAACCCCAAGGCACCCAAACAAGAAGAAACAAAAAAAAAAAGAAAGAAAAGAAAGGGAAAAAAACACCGGCGGTGGCGGGGACGTGAGGGGAGAGAGCGGCAGGGACGCGGGGAGCCCCAGCTGAGACCCCCCCGATCCAGGGTGAGCAGGCACTCTGCTCTCGGGCTGGGTCTGCCTTCCCCACAGCTTTCCCACACTGAGCTGAGCACTCCTGGGTGTTCTGGAGTGAAAAGGTAGGTGGGGGAGTAGAAACACCCTGGACAAGCACACTAGGCTTTGGGAGCATAGGATGACACATACGATTGTCCACTCCATCCTATGTCTGCCCAAGTGCAGGCCAGGAGCCATGTGAATGGTTTCTATGTTTGTGGTATTGTTCCCATCTGTGTGAAACCATCTACTCAGCAGGGATGTGATGCGACTTTTAATGGCAGGCAACTTAAGTGTACAAACGCTTGGTGCTCCATAGGTACCCTCTTAGTCTTCAGGCACAGGAGCTGCTTCTACCAGCTTGTCCTTCAGGAAAACAAACAAACAAAATTCCTGTGTCAGTTTTTCATTTCGATGTCCACCTGCTTTCCTTGGCTGTTTGGGACATTATGAGCTATCTTGACATGAAACAAATTGGAAATTTCTGAGTGAACACAAGTTACAGGAGAAAGTGCCGAGATGCTCAAGCAACTAATTGTATTTTGAAAGCAGACTCCAGACGTGTCTTCCCATGCAAGGTCAGCATCTTTCAGGGTTCTACAGTTTCCATACAATAGCATTTGGTTCATTAGGGGAAGGATTAGCTTTGAATGACAGTTCTTGTTAAATGAACTTCTAGGATCACGGGAAGAAACCAGTTCCATGTGCTGAGCTCCACAAATCAAAAGCTGGTTTAGGATTGTATGAAGGGATATCAAAACGTGGTACTGTAGCAAACAGACTTGAAAAGGACTTGCAGTTAACATTGCAGGTTTCTAGTTCTTTAAAATCTATTATTCTTATTGATGACTTAGCATTGAAATTAGGATGTACTTTGATCACTGTACCCTTTAGGAAATATTTTGTAGATTTACATAAAGCTTCTCTTTCATTACATAATATCTCTACTTACCCTTTTATGGAATATTAGCAAGTCTTGTAATTTTCAGTCTTCTTTTACATTTTCATAGGATATGGAATATTTCCTTTAAAACTTCTCGTTTTATCTAGAGTTACATTTTTCCCAAGCTAAATTAACCTCTCCTCAGTACTGATACTCCATCTTCCTTTGTATTGTGACAAACTTGTTATCTTCCAGGATGAGTCATTCTGTGTCTTGTTCAGCTTTTTTTTTCTAGTTTGTTTTGAGTGCTTATGGGTTTTTTTTTTCCCCAAATAATGTCAATTTCTTGTATTTCTCTTCTGCTCCTCTTGTGGTAAATGTTTTCATTTTCAGGGCTGTCCCTGATATTTGTCAAATCTTTTGGGGGGGGTTCTATGCAGTTTTTATTTTCCTTTCTTTCCTATATGAAGGCTTTACCACCAGTGTGTCCCGATATGTATGGTACAACATGTTAACAAAGAATCTGGTGAACTTTCATCTTTAGTTTCTCATTTACTGGAGAAATCCATGTGTCAATTCAAAACATTAAAAAGGTGTGTGCAAAAGCTCTGTTGTCCTGGCAATAGTTGTAACTACTGTCATTAAGAGTAACACTCAGATATATAATAGGATAACAAAACCCAAATGTATTGTGTCATGCTGAAGTCAAATGTCTCAGATCTGTTTAGAGTACTGTTTTTTTCAGAGAAATTATTATAATAAATAGTAAATGTTAAGGGGAGTATTAGCATAGGATATCAAACCTTTTTTCTTTCTGTGGGAGGCATGGTTATGCCATAAAACACTCTAACTCTAGTTGCAAATCCCTTCCTATGTTCTAGACAAATGGATATGCCTCTAGGGGCATTTGGTTATTTTCCCTCCTGCTATGCAGCAACAGAGAAAATGAAAATAATATTTCATACTTCTACTTAGCATTTCTATTCATTTCTGCTTGGATTATTAAATGGAAAATGGGGAACACAAAGTACCACTATGACCACAGTAACACATCAGCTCATTGCATAGTTACCTGTTAGCAACACAGTAGTTTCCCACAGAGACAGATTAGGCTAACCCCTGAAATGATAAATAAGGAGTCAGAAGGAGTGAATTATTTAACATCAGATTCCTCTGCAGTCCCTAAACACAGGGCAGCATGACCTTCTGGGAGATCTTATTTTTATTCCTCTTTCTGTGGAGGAGCAGGTAGAAATAGGTCTGCCTGAATGCCAGGGATGGTGGCAGCCTGGTGCAAAGCTATTCCTGGCTCCTCCACAACCTATGCAGGCACTGAATTTGGCCCTCCATTATGAGGCTCATGAGAAGCCCACAGTCTTTCATCTTGCCCATGCAGTGATTTATAACTAAAAGTAACAATTTCAGAGGTTCCCTTCCCCTCTGGCTCTTACAGCTGGTAAAGATCTTGGTACGGAGTGTGAAGAAGTGGTTTCTATCCCAGTGAAGAAGGTTCTTTCAAGCCAGTAGCTGCAGAATAAGGCACTGTTTTCAGTGGTGTTGATGATTAAAAGGCTCTTTTTCTTCTGCCTTCTTTTTAAAGATAGCGTACATCCTGACAGGAAATTCAGATGAGTAACCCCCAAATGTATACTTATAAAAGCAGCAAGCCAAATTAGAAAACTCCAGTGCATACTTAATCTATGTATTAAAGGCATGCATAAACTCAAAGGTTTGATCATGCAGAGTAAACTGACAGTTCCTAGCTATGTGGTAGGCTTTAACAATAGCCCATTTCAAAATAAACAAACAAATAAATCTCCCCTGCAACCAGCCACTAAACTGAGATCTACCAGGTCAATTCCAGACAAAAGCAAGTTGGTTTGGCTCATTTGCAGATCTAATCAGGCAGTATTTCCTACATTGACATCACTTTTACCAGGTTCTTTTCTCTTCCATTTGTGAATCTGGTGGCCTTCTTATCCCAGCAAGTGCTGACATACAGACACAACAGAGATGCAGTCCCTGGAGCAATGTGATGTAATCATCATGCTGAGGTAAACATTGTTAATGATGCTGCATGGAGGAGTTTTCAAATACTGCATATTGGATGTTAGGAACACTTCAGTGCTGCCAACTGAAGCACAATATTTTTTTTCCTTAAATGCACATTTATCAGTTTTTCTGCATTTCTTTGCTGATCACAGAATCACAGAATGTTAGGAGTTGGAAGGGACCTTGAAAGATCATCTAGTCCAACTCCCCTGCCAGAGCAGGATTCCCTAGATCAGGTCACACAGAAGCCAGTTCTAGACAGTATGTTCCAGTTTTAACTGAAGCTGAAAGCAACTTTAGTATTTGACTAGTATTTGACCTAGTGTCAAGGGTTAGGGCTGGGCTGGCCACTAATCCAGTGACATGTGTTTTAATGGCTTCTAAAATCTCAGAACATCTACTGCTGGAAAAAGTAACTTCTGAGATTTGAACAAAGTTTAATCAGAAAATGTATCTTGGTTTGCTATTAAATCTTCAGAGCTGCCTGTCAACTGTCACCACTGAAATACAGAGAAGTTGATATACACAGAGAAAAATGTGATGCATACAGAGAAAAGAATCTTAGATTCTAATGGAAGATGATGAGATCTGAGATTACTCTTACCACTCAAGAGTGAGAACTGGAGTTAGGATAGATATTTGTATGAAAATATTAGATAAGTACTTGGTGTATGTCAAAAAAAGGGCAAAAATAACCTTAAAAATTATTAGAAAGTGAATAGAGAACAAACCAGAGCATTACTTGTGCCACTTTGCCAATCTCCTCTCCTGCCACTTCTAACTTAGACTGAGCACAAAATAGTCTTTTAGGATCTCTTTTTTTTCTTTTTCTTCACTACCTACATGATGAAAGATAAGGTGGGATGGTTTCTATGTCTAAGAAACAAGAAGGAATATATTTGAGGGGGAAAAAAGAGACTGGGATTCCTCATTCTGGAAAAGAGAAAACCTATGAGCAAGGTCTGTAGAACCAGACCAGGCCATGGAAATGATGGATGGGGAATTACTGCTCACTTGTCCAACAGAAGAAACTGCTGGCAACAAAAGAAGCTAACATGAGTCAAGTTCAAACAAAACCTCCAAACCCAAAGTTCTTTCCATGATGACAGTCAGGCCTGTGGAAATCCTTGGTAATGGTATTCTGGTCTGGTACCCTCCAGTCTTTGGTGTGCAAGGTGGCTACCTTAATAGGGCAGGGAGGACAGAAGGATGGAGGATTGTGAGTGTCTGTGGAGTACACCAAGCCACCAAGCTCCAACACTTTTTTTTCCTTAAATTTTGTCATCTCAAATTAGCTTTCAGACTCCAGCAACAGTCACAAATATGGGAGGGAAAAAAAAAAAAGTGATAACAGAATTCCACTGTTCTTCCCTTACAACCAGAATGGCATGAGTTGCTTCTGCTGTTCACCCTGAGTGACCCTGAGCTGGACAGGCAGTCTTGCCAAGGCCTCTCTTACCTGCTAACTATCCTGAAGTTGGGAGCAGCCTTAAAAGACTTACTAAAGGTGTGCCAAATTTCATAACTAGAAGAGTTAGAACTCTGAAAAAGAGATCCCTTTTTCACACTTCTTGAGTACATGTTGAAAGCTTCCAATTAAAGCAAAGACTGAAATAAAGCCTGTGGTTTGCTATGTCAACTGCTCAAAGCAACTGAAAATGTACAAGTTGCTGTCATATCAGAAACCTGAACTGAGAAAATACCTCTGGTATTTTTTATTAAGATGAAGATAAGTATCACCACCAGTTTATGATAATGGCAAGCATGCTTTTAATGAAACTAATGATTTTTTGTAACTCATCTCTTGTGGTGCTGGATTAACTCCAACAGTCACAGGCAACAAATGTGTAGTAGATATAAAATGTCTTGGATTTTCCTGGAAGAACTGTTTCATAGTTTCCTGCTTTACATGGTAAGTAAAGGACCACATCTGAAATATTTGGCATTCAATTTCTTTTCTTCTCAGGGCATTGTACAATGGGGGATATTCTCCCAGATGCTTTGTCCTCCTCAAATTTCTGGGGCATACATGACTGCCATACTTGTCAGCTGGCTGTGAAACACTCCAGAAGCATGCACCATGATGCTTTAAAATGTCACATTACCGCACCTGTCTTTTGTAATAGGTGTACTATAGGTCAGTTCAAAATTTAAAGCCTAATTTCTTTCATACTTGAACCACTGACCTGTACCTGTCCAACCAAAGGACTTGCTCTAGATGATTCTGGGAAGCACATAGATTACTCCTTCTCAGGATGGCTGGATTTTGTGGACTATACTGTGTAAAATTAAAAGCCCAGGTTCAAAGGCTATTGCCCCTCATACCTCTCCCCCAGATGCTAGATGACTGGTGCTAAAACAAAGCAATCCTTTTAGCATGGACTGTAACTTTATGTTGCTGTCTCTAATTAAAGTCTGGGATGTTCAAGTCATGGTCTTTCTCTTTCTAATATTTCCTGTATTATTCTACATAACCACCTCCCTTTGAGGAATATTCTCACAAGGTTCAGGCAGGACAATGGCATGGGCAGGATCTGTGCAGATAAAATACTTCTTGTCTAGTCCAGAGTGTAGCTGTGAAAATGCAGTGCGTGGAGTTTTAGGTGTGGGATTGGCAGTGCTGTAGCACTATGTCTTCCCGCTCCAAATCTGTCTTCATTTCCATTCAGATAAGAATATTGAGTCTTTACAGAATAATGTGCATTAGGACAATTCAGGCTCAAATCATATGGAAGAGAGAATTTAATTTCTTTTATGGTATTCCATGAGAATTAAATCCTGGCCTCTGGTGTAGTCAGTGGTGGGTTTGGTTTAATCTAATCCTCTGCACTTTGTAAAATGCATTGGTGTACTACAGGTTCATTTTCTTCAGTACTTAGAGATTCCTGTTCAGCTTTGAAATTGTTGGTAGAAAAGGTGCTGCCCTTATGCTTTTAAATGCTCTCATTTCCTTTTGCCTTCAGAGAGTCTAGGTGTAAAGGAAATGGTTTTGACAGCCAGATTGAAGAGGCAGAGAAACAATCTCTTCAGAAGAATCAGAGAGGCAGACCCATACACAGTGAGACATCTTGTTGTTCTTTATCAGCAACAAGTGAGAAAACACAGGAAAAAAACTAGTGTAATAATTAAAACATGTAACACTGAATATATATGTTACCTAGCCCACCTCCACTCTGAAATCTGAAGGGTTCATTTCCCCAGTATCTCTTAAATACCATAGACAATTCTATCAAGTTTTCTGATCTAGTGCTGTATCTCTGTTATTGTATCTTTAGATGCAATTGGATTCTATCTAAAAACAACTGTAACTCTACACTGACTCTCTAAAACAATTATGGAAATCCTGAAGGACAAAATAGTCTTGAATTGTGTTCATGTGTTAAAACACAGGATTACTGAAAGAGCTGAGGGCCCTGAAAGTTTACCCTGAAATGTTTGACTATCCCAGTACACATTCAGCCTCTGGTGTGTAATTTGTCTGGCATATATAATAGCTTCAAGAATATACAGAAAAGAAAGAGCTCTTGATCAGCACCTTTTCTTTCACCCTCTGAGAAGCTTTAAAGAAATCATACCTGCATCATGCAATTCTAAAATCCTTGTAAATTTAGGAAATAACTAACTCTTGCTAAGACTGAGTGAAGGAAAACCCTTTGTAATTTATTTTTATATCAAGAAACAGAGTTTTCTCCTAGTGCAAATTTAGGGACAGCAGTTTTTTCCCAAGACCATTCAGTTGTTGGTAAAACATGTTATTTCTCTCCACATTGAAAGGAAATACCTATGGAATCTGTGCAGTTTGCAGAAACTGAACCCAAATCATATTGAGTCTCAGAAAGATTGACTCAGCATTTGAGGAAGAAAATGCAGCAGATGGTGATTCAGGTTTTTTAATCTTAGACTAGAAGTTATAGTCTCTAAATTGAACAGGATTTCACCCCTTGTGTGTACACACATGAGTGCATGTGTTCCATGCAGGTACTTCATTGGATTTTCTTCTGAGTAGTCTGAATAGAATTAGCAAAATGCTTCAGCTGCAAGTCGACAAATGTGTGGGGTTTAAGCCTTCTGTCTCACTAAAGGCCAAACTGTGCAACTCTTTCTCATGCTAATGAGAAGTTGAAGTCAGTGAGACTTGACATCTAAGTGCTCAACCACTTCAGTAAAGGCTTCATAATCTGGCCCTAAGCGTTTTTGCTTTGGTAGATCTCTGTCTCCTTGTCTTGTTGTCTCTCTGTCTCTTGAAAGCAGGTTGTCTCTCTAACTTTTGCTGGTGATGTATTGTGAGAAGAGACCTCAGTAGGCTTCCTGCCACCTGATGAAAACCTGTTAACAGTACATATTGCCATTTGCTCTCAACTTTTTGTTAAAAATACAATTTCATGTTGATTTACAAGCTCCATCTGCCAGTCCTGAGCACCATAATATCAAGGTATCTACAGCACCCATCAGCATGACTGACCCAGATTAGGCAATTGTGCTTTTTATCCATGAGGATCCTGTCTCTGAGGATACTTCTGGTGCAGTGCAAAGCCAAATAAAATGCAAATAAGACAGTGTAGTCTACTAAAACACTGAAAAAAAAAAGTTTCAGCATCTTTTTGTGTGTGTTTTTATAAAAGAGACTCTTTGATCTTCTTAAGAAGGAGGACAAATGTTTCGGTAGCCAAAGAGGGTCCTTGAGAGGAGAAAGGATGATTCTGGCCCTGGACCTATATGTTCCTTCTGCATTAATATCTTACCTATGTGCTCTGTGAGACAATAAAGATGAAAAAAACAAAACAAAACAAAAACCCAACCAACCAAAACCCACCAACCAACCAAAAAAACCCAAACAACAAAAAACCCAGTAAAATTCACACAGATATCATGACACTTATTCACTAGACAGAAATTTTCCCTTTGGGCCCAGGGAACTAAAGCCTACTCTGCTTACTGAGAGGCAGCTCAGTCTAACCCACAGGACTAAGTGAAAAACAAAAGCAATTTAATTGATAGAGCCTGCAGGTCAGACACATGCATCCCCCTTCCCACACAGCTCTTGGGCTCATGTTCAGGTAGCAGTGCTTCACCTATGCACTGGAAGCCTACAAAGGCAGTGTTTTATAAACCAAATCATCAATGAAAAGGCAACCTTGCATTTTGCAAACTACAAATGGCATGCATCTGTATTGTATGCTCTGCACTGCATGCTTAACACAGGGCCTAAATATCATTGACACTAGCAGCCAGAGATGTTTTGTTATGATGAGATTCAACCTAACCTCCAGATGAACTCCAGATTCTTGGCTTCTCTGTTTTACCCCTTCCATTGTGGCACAGAAGAACAGCTGTTGTTGACCTTGGACTGGGGTCACTGTAGTGCTGTCACTATTAGTTCTCTACCACTCTCTTCATGCAGTGGAGCTTCTGGGACTCCCAGCCACACTGTAGAGCAGCTCTAGGTAGTCTGTATTCACTTCAGTCTGTTCTTGTCCCCTCCCTTTACTGGAAAGCAAGGCTATAGTTATCACCTGTATCTCCAGACATGGTAATCTCTTTCTCAGTCCTGCTGAAGGATGTATGGTCAAGCCCTAGGGACACAGGGCCTGTACAGCAAATATTTGAGTATATTGCATTGCTCTGCCAGAGGTGACCAGGAAGAAGCAAGAGATGAGCAGGGCTGCAGCTGATGCTCAGCACAGTTTCCAAGCTAATGTCACTGTCACACTACACATCTGCTGTCAGCTGTAGCTTCTGGGGAAGGAAGCACCACACAGCAATGAGATTTAAGGATTGCTGTAAAGTGTGTGTCTGGTCTCTGCTCAGCAGTGCCTAAGCTGTGCTGCTTCTAAACCAGTTTACTGTCCAGCCCTATCCCAGCCATCCCTATGTGGTGCTGCATATGTACAGATACTGATGCATCAGCTACAGAATTAAAATGCAGAAACAAGATAAGGTATCAATAGACTGACAGCCTTGAATTAAAATGAAATGACAAGAAAAACTCCTAAGCATCACTGATACTTATCTTTGGAGGAAACCAACCCAAAAAACAACAACAACAAAGCTTTTCTACTCCTTGGGCCTTTGTGAAAGTTTGATTAAGGTGTGTCAAGAGATTTGAGGGTCTGAAACAGGGCAACCTAAATGTCCTGAGCATTGAAGAATGCCTCTAATTATTGGATATTTGACTTCTCCCAGAAGTAGGATCAATGGGAACTTTGTCTACTTGATAGTTCAGTAATAAACATGAGTCAAAGCTAGAGTCAAATGACAAAATAGTTTGATTAGAAGATCCCAAAAATAAAGTTTGCCTCACCAAATCATAGAAAAAAAAATCATAGAATCATCATCAACTGTGGAAGATGAGTTATATTTCATTAGTCAGATTATTTTTAAATGCCGTCCATAAGATGCTGCATGCATTTGTTTTGTGTTTATTGAAATGAGAGTAACTAGAAAAGCTTTCTGTGAGCCATTATGGAAACAGTAAAGGTCCAAGGGAATGCCTCCAGAATGTGAACTTTGATGGTATATCTCATTTATTTAGTAATTTAGCAACTGAACATTTGTATAAAGCTCAGGTAGAGCTATTCCTGTGAATAATCTTGCACAATAACATCAGACAACTCTGCTAATCCTACAGAACATCAAAAGCAATGCTGGCTGCTATTCAACACTGGGTTCAGTGCCATGACAACAGATGGAATTCATGGCTGAGGGGTAGAGAAAAAAAAATTCCAAACCAAAACACTTCCATCCTGTTGTCACTTTTTGTAAGAATCCCTAAAAAGAAAATTATGCAAATTAGTAGAAACTAAATGAAGAACAGCAATGCTTGTAAATGTCTGCTATCTGCATTTACCCAAAACAGCTTATTTGTGAAAGAGAATCTAAGTGGTAAAATAGATATGGAAATCTTATTTAAATTCCTGCAAAAGGCATAGTGGAGGGGGAGAGAGAATGGGCTAGAATTCTCTTCCTCTGAGTTTGGGGGGAGCAGGCTGAAATTCATAATATTGTGCTCACAGAGAGATGACATAAGAATGATTTCTGATGTTGTTAAAATGTCTTCTATGTTCTTTTGAAGAGATCATTCTGAGACATTATAATATCAATATGTATATTTTGCAGTAAAGGTTTTTTGACATTGTTAGATATCTTTAGTTTGAACATTTTTGACATTATTCTTCTATAGTATAAGAAAAGTATAAATGAAAACCTAAAAGTTAAAATTACTCCCTGGTTTATATCAGCCCATTAACAAGAAAGCTGTTGAGATAAATGGGAATTGCCAGGATAAAGGAAAAGAGTTCTTGGACTATTTTCTTTTCTCTAGTTAACAGCCCATGGAGTTCAGGTGATGAGTCACTTGTGTGTATTATGCAGCTACTTAAGACCACTGCTGCTTCAAAAGACCAGGCAGAGAGGCTGATCAAATTCAGAAGACAAAATAACTATACTTTCTGGTGCACAGAAAGGTCAAATAACAAAAAGTTCATTCTTGCAGGTAGAAATGAGAATTCTGCAAACTAAGATGAAAGTGTTGAAAGCAAATGGAGTCCTAAGGGTTGGATCTTAAGGGCAATGCATTGGTCAAAAGAGAGCTTTTCCATTTGCCAAGATGTTTGCATGACCAGATACTACATGGGGAGCAGAATATAGAATAGAAATGGCAACTCTTTAAAGGTACTCCCTGGTTACCTATCCCTGTGTCTAAAAACAGCACAATGTTCCATGAAAAGATTTGCAGAATTGTCTTCATGTTTTCCTCAGCAATAAAAATGTGCTTTGCATGATGCTGCTCATCAGAACCATCTGTAGTAGGGAACAGAAGCGTAAGTCAGAGCTAACCATAAGGTTCTGTGTGCATTTGATTTTGGAATGCTGGTTTATCAGATAACTATTATTATAATATATCTATAATTATCAGATATTGGAGGAAAAAAAGGAAAATTGTAACATTTCTTGGCCTAGCTACAACAGCTGTGGGCAAAGGTGCAGTGGTCTGCCATTGCAAGAATGCATCAGGAACAAAAAGCCTGGCTAAATATCTTATGCCTGGATCCTTGACCTTTGCAGAAGTTTGGTTCAAGGTTTTCTTCTTGATTTGTGGCCCTGACTCTATATTACTGATAATTTTCTTTTACTGTCAGTATATGGTAATAAGAAAGGGCCAGCCTTTGATAATAGCTGCAAAATTGGGGTTTATTTTCTACTTATTCTCTACTTTATTGTCAGTAGCCATGACTCTGAACTACCACTGTGAAACTGTTTTCTGAGATATCTGGTGCTTGTGTCTGGTTCTTTCATCTGACCTATGGCAAGGAACAAGAGCAGATATGAAGGACTTCTTTGCCCAGAATGTTACCATTGCTCAGCTGTGCATTGTTGCACTGAAGAGCATTTAGTTGCAGATGTTAGATTTAAGGGCCATGTTGAAATTGTAGTTAAGGGCATAAATTATGTGTCAGCCTCAGTTTGGAATCCCAGTTCATGTACTATAAATCATTTACTTGGCCTTCAGTAAGGGATACTCCTCCTCCTGATGTTTTACACAACATTTAGTGTATGAGTAAATCAGGCTTGTTAAAACTGACAATCAGCCAGGTGGAAACAAAAATGAACCATGATAGACTAATAGACAAAATTACATCTTTTCAGGGCTCAGGGGTAATTTAATGTGCTTGTTAAAAAAAAATATTCACTCCCAAAGTTAACATTCTCATACAATGGAAAAATTCCCAGTTCTGTGCTACACAATGAGACACCCAATTTAGAAAGGGTCAGTGAGTTTCAGAGGTCCCTCTCCTCCTTTCTGGAGGGAATAGGTTCTTTGGAAACCCACCTTTTGAGGAAAGGCTGGAAGGCAGCAAGACCTATTGAGATGACAATGAGTTCAGAAAAAGAAGGAATGATTATTCAAATCCCTCTGAGAAATAAAAGCCTGAAGTAAGAGCTGAACCCAAAAAGGAGCATGCAGGGTGGGGAGTGGGCAAAGGGGAATGAGAAGCAGAAACTGAATGCAGAGGGCAAGGCCTGAATGGGAAGCAATGAAAGAATTAGGAATTGAAAAGGGAAGGAGGAGGGGAAAATAGGGCTGAGGAAGAGAAGAAAGCAGAGAGAGGGACAGCATGGTGAATGAAGCAAAGATTATTCCTCTCAGCCTGTAAGAACTCTTTTGAATACTTTATATGATGGCTATATGGTGCTAAAACACAGTTTAATTGTATTGCTTGTCCTGAGGTCAGATTTATCAAAGTTTCCATTTCTACATCTGTTGTTGAGTGAGCCACACTGGTGAGGTACTGTAAACATTCAGAAGGCCACGAGACAGCACATCCAGTTCTCTTCTGGGTTGCTTAGATACACCAGTGAACTGTATTAGGAATGTCTCACCTCACATTTGAACTTCCCTATGTTTCAAGTATTGCACTTCAGATAATAACATGAGCAGACTACAGGCATGCCAGAAAAAAATAAACCTTTCATGAAAAGAACTACCTACAACAAAACTACACCCACAGCAAGCATTTTATCAGATAGATTTGTTTCCTTATTTTTCTAAAATCTTCCTTCTACAACCTCTGTTCTTTCTTCTGAATCCCCTGCAATGGCCCAATCTTGACACTCTGTATGCTTGAATAGCCTTCAAAACTAAATTAGAGCAGATTTCACTGACTGAAGAATATAGCTGATGGTGGGTGCCTAGAAAAGGAGTTGGTGATTAGCCCAGCAAAAAGAACTGATGACTTCAATGTTCTACCTATACCTTTATATCAGGGCAGGAAGCATGTAGCAGAACACGTTGTGATATCTCCCTAAACCGAGCTAAGATGTTAGCCTGAAACTGCAATCTACAAATGAATTTTTACACGGAAGTCACAAAACATGTAAGCTTTTGCATGCAGAGTAACTCTTAATATGGTTAGAGAAACACAAGTACTCAAGCAATTGGAATGACTCTGACAATAATGTCTTAAACTTAAAAGGAGGTTAAAGAATCTAATGATGTGCACTGATGGATGAATGTTAAGCTTTTTTTAACTGTTAGCCCTTAACAGAATAACTGGATTTATTGGGTAAAACGACAAAATCAGGTTATCCGTGAAGTGGAGACACATTACTAGATTTCTTTATAAGTAGTTCCCAATTAAGGTAAAATACTGTCCATGTACTTATGTCTAAATTAATTTAAATTTAAGACTCTAAAAATTCCATTGATGTATTAACTAAATAAAAGATAAAATTATCCTATCTTAACTCTTTTCTACTTTTTGAGCCTAGTAGTCCAGCTGCAAGTGCAGTTTCCCTTTTGGTATTGACACGTAATAAGCTGGGAGTCAATGTCACCATAAGCATGGGCCATAGCTTATAGAGGTCCAACAGTCAACACACAGAAGACTTATGGAGAGTTAGGTCCTTTTGCATCATTTTAGCAAAACTTGGATCAGTTTGAGTCTCTTTTTGGCTGCATAAATTTCTTTGAGAGTAGGACTTCCACCTTCATGGTTCCAAGAAAGGGGAAGACAGAAAGAGAAAGAAAGAGAAAGAGAAAGAGAAAGAGAAAGAGAGAGAAAGAGAAAGAGAAAGAGAAAGAGAAAGAGAAAGAGAAAGAAAGAATGAAAGAGAAGGAATGAGAGAAGTGGGAGCTGAGCATTTGTTCCAATGGAGTTTGGCTAAGAAAAGTTACAGGGAAGCTGATGGATTGTTTGGCAGTGAAAAGCCTCTTTTACAAACACTTAAATCTTTATGTTTTGTTACATCCAATGAATTTAAGAAAACACAATAAAGGAAACTTACCCTGTTGTGTTCTTATTTATTTGTTTGTGAAGAACCTCCAATGCTGTGATACTACATACTAACAAATTAGACATAGATAGAAAAATATTGAGTAATATAACTGTGGAAATAATGAGATAAAGTGAAGTCTTTGATTAAATACAGTCTCTAGAAGAATAACATATTTTGAGCATCCTGTTACAATCTCTGACAGGAAGGAAGATAATAAACTGTAGTTATTAAATCAGAAAAACTGATTTACTGCAGAAGGGGCTGGAGAAATAGAGTCTCTCACTGAGGAAGTAACTCACAAAGTCAGCTCAGCAAAAAAATAACTTTAAGTCAGACTAAAATATATTTTGCCACAGGTAAGAATACAGTCTCATGTGTTCTGCAAGTTTTGAGGGTTTTTTTCCTCTAAATTTAGTTAAACTGCTTAAAGATATGTTGTGCAATCAAGTTCTGCAAAGAAATACTGGGAAGCTTGAGCAAGGTTTCTGTCTATGTAGATTCCTGAAAATAATAGTAGGTGGCTACACCTGCAATTTTTCTGAGTTCAATTATAGCAAAGTGCAGATATCAGTGTTCTGCACTAGAAAGTGTGATTCAAAGTGCATCAAAGATCAGCATCTGCAGACTTTCTCCTCCCTGTTAAAGAAGTTGGCCCATTTCATAATATCATTTCCAAAGAAACTGGGGAGTTTCTGTTCATTCTGCCTCTCTCCTCATGTAAATGCTGTACTCAACATCTCTCTGTTTCTGTGTGTTCATGACCCTAGAAAGGGAGAATCCTGACAGGGAGTCTAAACCGTTTGTTAAGCACTCTTTATTAGCTTACTTTAACACGTATTTAGATGAAGCTATAGCTCTTAGCAGAAATAATTAATTGTCCAGAAGTTTCAAAAAGTTCTGGGTTTCTGTTTTTGTTTGTTAGTTGTTTTTTTACAGCAGGGTGTCTTTATTGTTTGTTTCCTATTGCTAGCAGGCATTAATGAAGGGGTAACTAATACTTGCCTCCAAAGAAATACTATCCTAAGTAGAATTCCCCAGGGCAAAATCATTGTATGCCAAAGGCTCCACTGACTTTGTGCACACCAGCTATAGGACTGCTGAATGGTCACTCTGCAGTGGCAACAGCCACCATTGAGAGCATATGTTAATTGGATCTCACAAATTGCTGGAGGTTTGATAAGCCCTACACAATGAGGTCCCTTCTGTCTCTTCTGGCTGAAAGATAGACACAAAACACCTTAATACACTGCTTGGTTGGTTTAATATTTGGGCATTTTCCTGAGCCAGGGAGCAGTTTAAGTGATTTATCTCAGAGACATTCAGCAAAGGTATTATGACTCAGAGCTTCCATCCTTCATCATGTTACTATATTCAACATTTGACCAAGCACTAGCTGAGCAATAGTAATTGCCTATGTACAGAGCCTGGGATAACAGAAAAAAAGCAGCATTAGTTGGCTTAGGCCCCAGTGAAAGAGGTGCAAGTGAAGTTGAAACATCTAATGCTTGCCCCAGGATCAGAGAGTGCATTCTGATCAATACAGCTGCTTGACTGATGAATGAAGAACTGTGCAGCTGAAGTAACCTGAACTTGCATTCAAACCCTCAACTTGTTCTTGGCTCTTGGAATTGATCATTTGCAACTTCAAAGGATGCAAGGCAGATCTCCTGCTCTGGCCACTGAGGGGTAGGTGTTGGACTCTAAAAGAGTTGTCTTTGTTCAGCCTGCTTCCCCTGTCCTGCTCTCGGAGCAAAGAAAGAGGACATTATGGTCTACAACAGGCTTGGGCTGAAAACAACACACACAAATCGGATCTCATTCTCCAACTCAGCCAGGCAAAGACACATCCAACTTTCAGAAACTTTCTAGTATTGTGCAACAATTTATATCATTTGGTTGCATAAACCTATATGCCTACCAAGGTTTGGTCCTTAAAAAGTCTTTGGTAAACAGAGCTTGCCTACTTGAGAGGATGCATGTGTCAGAATTCAAAAAGAATGCTTAAATTTTGTGTGTAGTTGTTGGAGAAGAGATGTGACTCAAAACATATGGTTAAGGAATGGAAAGGAGGAAAATATTTATCTAATCAATGGCAGTTTGCAAACCTGAAAGGAAAACATCAGAAGACAATATTTGGAGAGAAAAAAGTTGAAGCAAAATTTAGACAATCATGAAGACAGAATGCTGAGGAGAAAGAAGAGCTCCTGAAGAATGAAGAGCTATTTTCACCTCCCTTTTAGAAGGTAGACAAGTACATATGAGAAAATTGGAGGATTTTTTAATGTGTATTTTATTTTTATGTCTAGTCCTGTTAGGGTCACCATGGGAAAAAGGTATAGAGCAAGTCATGCAGTCTGTCTTTCCTGTGTGACTTCCATAAAATCCATATTCAGCAAGTCTTGCTTTCCAGCCAACAATGGGACATTCAGCTTATATGTGAGCAGAGAGGGCATTCCAGTGAAAAGAGAGGGCACAGAATGGGAAAGAGAAGCAACACTGGCACAAAAGAGGCAAAGAATGCCAATTCAGAAGGCGGGTGTGAAACTAAAATCTGCTTCCATGCCTGCTACAGCATATATTACACCACTGGCACTTACTTGGCAAATCACCCACTCAGGCACTGACCTTGGCAGCATCACAGGGATAACCTCTATGTGAGGAGGGACTGTTCTTCAACAATGTCTCCACAATGTTTGGCACTGAAGGACTTTTTTAAGAAAGCAAGCATTTCTTCCATTTCTTATTTCAGTTGAAACCCAGCATTTTCTTTGGGCTGGAAAGGAGACTTCCTGTCCGTGACTTTGGGTATATTCTTCATATAGTGTTCCAGATTATTTGATATTGCAGGCAAATGCCATTGTACAACCATCCCATTTTGTAGATGTTCCCATGTTAGAGAGCAATAGATGTATTCAGAGACTTGCTCAACTTAAATGATCTCCTTGTTAATTATTTGAGGAATTCTGACAGAGTGCTTGGGGCTGCAATGCCCTTGTATAAAGTCTACTGAAGGAAAAATGGAAAGCATTCCAAATGCTGGTGAAATGGAGAGGTGTTTCTTCCACTGACTTCACTGTTCTGTCTTGCACACCGTACTGAAAGAAAGATTGGGGATTTTAGTAAGAGGAGTAGTCCTTTATTTCTTTAAGAAAGTAAATCTATTCACCTTAATGGTTTGCTGGAGGTTACATACTTATGTTATGTGCTCAGACCATGAAGAAACTCGGTGCCAAATTCTACAAAGATGGGAATGAATGCAGTTAATTTGTGTGAACAAAGTTAGGAACATGTTCAAGGCATCACAGTGTATATATGTTTTAGACAGTTACTTTAAAGAGGGATGAGATGACATGAATCCTTCAGTGGGGTTGGTAAGTATTTCTAAGTGCACACCAAGGATGAAAATCAGTCTTCTGGTTAAGAACTTAAGGCTCTCGAGGAAACTTGGGTTGAATTTTGCACACGATTAGAATTAGGATTGCTAGAGAGAAACAAATGCCTCAGTCTCCTAATTGGCAAGCATGGAGGTGAACCAAGGCAGAGATGTTTATTGCAATGCAGATGAAATGAATTCCTGCAGACTTGATTTGTATTCCCTAAAGAACAACTGAAACCTTTCAGTGAAGTCAAAAAGTAGAATCACTCCTTGCTATGCACAACAAATCCCGAGTCTTTGAATCAGGAAAATGAAAGTTACCTAGAAATATGCAAGGATTGTAAGAGGTTCATGCCCTGTTCAGTGCCTTCTACAGAAAGCCTGTTTAAGTGGAGCATGGTAACATAGTAACTCCTATGTTACTTTTAAGTAATGTAGGAGTAAATACTGTTACGAGTTCAAAAGGATTCAGTCATTCTGAGAATTGTTGTTGCTAGGAAAGATTGCACCAGTGAGCTAGCAGATCTTTGCAGGTAAACGTTTTAAGAAGCCTCCTAAATAGTGTTTTGCCCATATGCATCCTCATGCTCCCTACCAGGTGGCATAAAAATGGCATCACATGTTGATCTCTATCTTTTGCTTCCACTGTCAGTCACTTAGATGAATGGAGGGTCACAGCCAAAAAGACAAACTATGACAAATGCCTGGGGCCCTAATAAAGCAACAAGAGTCATTTCAGGTCCAGACTTGACCATTTTAATGATGGTGGGAAGGGACAGGAAGTAAATCTGATCAGATGGGATCTGTAGCTGGCTTTTTAGTCATTCCTGTGTCTTGTCACTGTGGTATCTGAGTGGCTCACAAGACTCCCATGAGCAAAGCAAAGAATTGTCCCAGTTGCAGGGGGGAAAGCAAAGGCTGAGAGAAGTGGCAGTCACACAGAGCATTTGCAGAACAGCCAAGAACACAATCCATCCTTCCTCCCCTTTATGAGCTCCTCATCCTTCCTTCCTTTTACTAGACTGTTGGCCAAATAAATATGTGCCTTCTATCCCAAGGTCTTTCTCCTGGTTTTATCATCATGATTGAGCTAATTGGGAGCAGGAGGGTAAATGAGGCATAGCTGATGTGCATGGCGTGGTGCCCAGCTGACCCTACTATTAAGCTGATGCCGGAAAAGTTAGGAAACCCTAGCCTGGCACTGAATAATAGACCTATTGCAACTCAAGTGTGGGGCAGAGAGAGATTTTCTTGCAGCTGGCACCTTGTCTACACGTGGTTTACAAGAGAAAGTAATGAATGACTTGACTCTTTGTGCTCCCTACGTTCATTTTACTGCAGTTCATCAGTCACTCATGGGTCTGACTGATGACTCCATGGAAAAGGCAGCAATCATTTCCCTTAAGAGAAATGAGTGACAGATGAAGAATATGCTGCAATTCTAATCTCCTTTTTCCTGGGTTAGGTTGTCAGTTTAATAGACTGTGCTCATTAACTGATTTAAGTTCCAATTCCCTGTTTTTATATCTGATGTGAATATCATTAAGTTAAATGTTGCTTGTGATGCATGATAACAGCTAACAGCTAACATCATAAATAAAGAAGGAACACTGGAGATAAACTAAACTTTCATTTCAAAATCCATTTCTGATAAGGTACCTGGCACCTCACTCAGCACTTTTTCCATTAAAAGCCTGTGTTTGCCCAAAGGGGAGCATCTGTTAAGATCACTGCTGCCACATGGAAGCCTTCTCCCATATGTACTGTATACAAAATGAAATGAGGACATAGCATTTTTCATCACAAATGAAATGCATGTGTTAAGCAAAAGAGAAAAACCACTAAGTATAAGCCAAATTCTGCCAGATAAATATGGGTGAAACTTGCCTTTTTCCCCAGCTACATATAGTCTGATCTCCAAATATGCTGATCTGCTCTGAGTACCTGACTTTGGACAGACAAGGCTGAGTTTGGTGGGTAAGTCAATCAAATCACCAAAGATTTTTATGAAGCTTCAGAGCTATTAGTGAATATGTTACTGCTTGGTTGGAAATGGTGATAATTTACAGGAAACTTGTGGATAATTAGAAGCTACACAGAGCTGTAGCCAATAAAAAGCATTTCTTTACTATCGATTAGCATATTATGGTGAGGCTAATTAAGCAGAGGAACAATTTATTCTGAGTTTTGATAGATTTGTCATTGGTGGGAATTTTCATTAAGGTTGGCTGCCTTTCTAAAAGGTACATGCACAGTCAAACAGGAAATCATAGCTGAAATGCTCCTAGTCTTCTTTTGTAAGGGATTGTGTTTCAATTAGCACAGTCTTTCCTTCTGTTTTATTCCTTCAGTGGTGTTAGAAAGGTACTAGGGTTTTGTATACTCACAACAAGCCATTGCAACATTTATTTGGATGGAGCAAACCTCTGGTAAAGGTTTATTCTTTGATGCTGATCTGTATACATGTCCCTTTCTCCCTCACCACAAGTAGGTGCATCCAGGAGGGACAGAAGAGTGGAGACTGAGAACTGACTCATGGCTCCTTTGCCCTGCTGTTGGTTGTACATTGCAGCTAAACCATCTTCAAATGGCAGAGCAATATATAGAGAATATCCAGATTAGGCACAGAACTGGCTCTTGAAGGGTATTTTCCTGTCATAAAAGCACAGGAGTCATCTTTGAAAGTATGGAAGGGCAGAGGACAGAGGCATGGTAGAGCCAGTTGAGATGCTTTTGGGTCTTCAAAAGAGTCATAATCAAAAAAATACCTCTATGACCTTGCTCCACTCCACTCCAGTGTCTGGCAATAGTAATTAATTCATATTCAAAACTCTAGAAAGAATTATAGCTTTACTGGCACTTGCCACACCATCATATTTTTCTATTCCAGGGCTTTCTTAGTGTTTCTCTGTGCCTCAGTCACTTCCAGCAGCTGCTGCTGCTGCTGCAGATTTGCAGCTGCTCTTTCTGTGTGGACTCTACTGCCACATGGTACCATAATTCTCCTGTGGTACCTCCATTCTTCTGTGGGTAAGCAGTTTAGTTGATCTGTCTCTGTCTGGCCTTTTGAGGTTTTCTCTAGTACCAGAGCACTCAGAATAGATTCAGCCAGAGATGAGAATGAAAAGAAGCAAATGTAATTGTTTTTTTTTCATTCCTTCCCTACCTTTTTGTTAAGATACCTCCTTCTGCTTGCTTCATATGCATGAATAGCTATGAGCTGTAATAACCTCCCATTTCTTCTGCAAAGACCCCCAATTAACAGCACAGCTGGATAAGGCACATGGACATGTGCTTTTGCCTCTCAGAGGCAAGGAACACTGTCCTTGACCTCTCATACCCTATGGCCTTTTCTAGGAAAAAGGAGAAAATCCTGTGTAGCTTTAACACTACCCACCAGAAAAATGAGGCCTGTTATTACATTAGAGAATTTCTTGGTTTCATTCTGTTGACTACTGCAAACTATTCACTCAAGAGCAAAAACCCTATTAGGCCAAGAGCAACAGCTCTGAAGGCCATGGGATTGAACAGTTAATCTTTTATGTCCAGAGTTGCAGGATGTCAACTGATAGCATCTCTGCTTTCTGCTTTGTTGCAATGTGAACTGCCTCACATAGAAAACCAGGATGGCATATGAATAATAAATATTGCTGAGTAACAGCTGTAGCTTCTCAGGGTGCCTATGCTCCCCTCAGTGAAATGCTTCCTTCTATAATTTAGGTGGTGTCTCTCATTAAAGCAGAGATGGTATATACAATTACAACTAACAAAATGATACCTCTGAGCAAAAAGGGTCACTGTGTTGCCTGGAAACTGTTAGTCTTGAAACTGAGTGCCTGCTATTGCAGACCCATGGTAATTTGTGCTGCTTGTGAGCTAGAGTAGCTGTGGGAACTCAGCCCAAAAGTGAGACACTTGTTTGTTAGCAGGAGGAACCTTGCCTCCTTGCTCCACGTGCAGGGTCACCTGGACAGGGGAAATGGCATTTTACTGCAGACCATTTGGAGGTAGATCCTGAAGTCTCTGTATGTGGGAGCCAAAGGACAGCAGATGTGCTCCTGATCCTGCAAAATATTTCTAGAGATGATGTGGCTGTTGTCACTCTGCTCTGAATGCTGTTCCCTTCAAGAGAGGCACAGCAGCAGGCTCAGGCTCTGAGCAAGAGGCAGGGGTGTAGCTTGAAGGTAACTTCTCTGCATATGTTAATACACTTCTTTCTTTGATTTGGTGGTGGAAGAGCATTATGGACTTCTTCCTGTGGTACAATGTCACAATTAGTTGTGAGAGCCACTGAGCCTATTACAAGTGACATTTCATGCAATCATGTTTGCTGAAAAATTTTTATGCTTGTATGGAGAAGAATATACACAATTATTTTGAGAGTGGTAACTTTTTGCCATGTGGATTTAATTAGAAAATGAATGTAGACAAACCAGGTTTTAGTTGGTTTTGCTTTCTTTTTGCAATCTCAAATTTTACAAAACAAATTGTATAAATGTTTCTGCCTTGGTAGCTTTTAAAATTATAATAACAATAAAATCTTGTTCTCCAAAGGCCAGGAAGGCATTTGATGTAAATAGACTCAGCTCCATGGAAGTTCACAGATTTTTGCCAGTTGATACCAATTTAGAATCTGTCCTGACCTTTCATTCAGGGATATAATGTGCCCTGATGTAAACTACAGATTTAGGAAATGGCAGAGTGCCTTTAAGACACATTCTAAAGATTAGTTGAACCTTGAAAAGAGGAAGATCCAATGAAAGAATGTCTGTGATAAGTGAGTTTTTTGGAGGTGGGAGGGTAACACAGTGAATCATATTTTCTTGAAGGCCATGGCTGTTACTCAGAGTTATATTGAATTGAACCTCATGATGTGAGAAAAGCCATTGCTTTTGATGGATTTGCTCACAGATTAAGGTGCCTATTTTATGACAGTTAAGTTGGCAGAATTCAATCTTGTGATAAATACAAATAAAACCTTTTTTGTGGAAGATAGATGAAACAAGGTAGCAACTTCCCAGCCTAGCTACCTACCCAGTCCCTTAGACACTGATCTTCCTAGACATGTCAATGAAGGGAAGCTTGAAAAAACCTTGACATCCATGTACACTTGTGCTGATGAGACAGGGAACTATTTCCTACCCTGAACTGCAACTAGCAGACATGTCCTCTTTGCATCACACATTGCCAGTTAGTGCCAATTCTTGCCCTGAATCTGGCAATAGGAGACCCAGAACTTAGGTTGTCTGTATCTAAGGAGGGCTTGGCTTTGTTCAGGCTGTATTGAAGACTGGCCAGCCCCCTAGCCCTGTGGTATCCTGGATAACAGCATACTCAGGTCCCTTGAAGGTGTACAGTGCTAAGAATGGTACAGTTTGCAGACAGCCAATGAAGCCAATTTCTCCTCTGTGTAAAGGGAAATCACTCTTCCACTTTCAGATGATATTTTTCTGCTCCCTCCTGCTGGTTGCAGGCACCCAAAGTGGAGGTTCATCTATGCCTGAATTACATGCCTGATCACTTCCCCAGTCTCTGCATTAAAAAGGGGATAGAAATACACTGTCTATCCAAATGTTATATCATCCCTCATATTGCAGTATTTGAGAGGAGCTGTGAGTGGGAAAGAGCTTCATGTTGTTCCTCTGTGTGAGCTGCCACCATGTAGTGACACAGCTGTGGTTTTGATCTTTCTCCTATCTGCTTTGTTTTCCTTTCCTGCAGTAGAACATCTTCATTTTCTTGCTTATTACTTGTGCCTCTCCCTTCTCCTGGGAATTTCTGCCCATATCTTCTCTCCTTCTTGATATAACACTTCTTTGCCCCACTCTGCCAGTGCAACTGAGGGCTGCAGCCCTCAAAAGCTGGTTTTGTAGCCCTGCTTTCTGACAATAATAGCCAGACCACTGGGAAGCTTCTCCCATAGATTCATATTTCCAAGTCTATTGGATGTCTCTTCACTTACCAGTAGTCACACTGAGGCTATGCAGCTGGAGTAGGGTAGTCACTGGTGAGTCTTCCTTTGTTAACTGCTCTCACGTCACACAGAGTAGGAAGGCAAGAAGACTTCTGGTAGAGTTTTAGTGATCAACTATTTTCTGGTTCCTAGCATGACACATGAGTTATCAAGGACAGTGTCTAACTCACACAGTGGAATGCACAAATTACCTTCTCAGTTCTCAAGCTATAAATGGAAAACCTGCAAAGCTGTGTTTGATGTGAGGAGCAGAAGAAAAACCAAGAGGATATATTACAGAAAAAGGCTATTTTGACAGCTATGACACAGATTGAAGAGTGGATAATTTCAGAATCTATTAGAATATTCTGTAACTTGAGAGATGATTTACTTAGTAACTGTATATGGTTTGGAGTTAGAAGTGAATTGAAAGCTCTCGAGTTTGGTGTCAGAGATGTGTTTGCAGTAGGACTGGGATGAGGCTGAATACAGAGAAACCAAGTGAGGCAAGTTATTGAGGGATGTTTAAAGGGGAATAAATCTTACAGTGCCTAGGTAGATAAGACTACAGCAGTGGGCAGCATTAATTGGATAAACATACATTGGAACATGAAGGGGCTGCATTACTGTGTTAGTAGACACAGCATCACCTTGTCTGAATCTTTAACTACAGCAAATTATGTGGCATAGTAAAGAAACAAAAAAAGTGTGTTTATTACAAACCAAACAAGTGACAATAAAAAAAATATAGAAGGGACCAAGAATTAGTGCAGTGCTTCATAAGCAAGAGTTGATTTAACTGTCTCCACTCTGCTCCAGAATACATACACACACACACACACACACACACAAAAAGCATCAGGTCTTTGCATATGTAGACATGACTATAATTTAACAAAGTAGGCTGAATCATTAATTGAATTACAAAGTAAGTGTGAGTAAAGTGGTTGTAATTCTGTTAAGGAAATGACTGTGACTGTGATCAACTTATTCACATTCTGTTGCTAATTCAATTTCCATGCACAAACCTAAAATGCTAGTTTAGTTCTGTCACTTCAGACATAACAGAACCAGTACAAAAGAAGATGTGTTTTGCAGCTCTTTCAGTGGTTGGATATTAGAAAGCTGTGTTTTCTTCCTAACAAATGTTATACTTAAATTTAAACAAAAAAGCACACAATTTTATAGCCAATCTTTAAGTTCATATATAGTTATGAATACTACATTGTAAAAATAAATACTACATTATGAAAACATCCAAAGAAAGCTGTACATGAATACTCACGCTGAAAACTAAAGAGGAATAAACTTGAAGGAAATCCTAGTGACATCTAGGAAATGTATGGGAAAAGAAAATTTGCTCTCTGATTCTCACTATTATCACAGGAGTATTACTATGCCCACACCCCCCCCAATCATGTTACTAATTAAAGTGTTAATAATTTCTTTAAATTAGTATATATATGTAAATAATAGTAAGTATGCAAATTTTGCCAAAAAATCATTTTAAGCTCATTTAACTTTCTTTTTTAAGTTTCAAATCTGACAGTAGTGGTCAACAGTTGAATGTACACAGCCAAACCATCTCCTGCTGGGCAGTGCAGCACTGTTCCTTGGTAAATAAGCCACATGCTCATTTTTAACCACTGTTGGTATGGTGGTAACTGTGGAAGAAAGGACTACAAACTATGTACACATGAGAAGTAGCTGATGTTGGTAAGCTCTTTCCCTGAGATATTTTGTCTAATGGTATCCTGGTTGTACTACTACATCCATCACAGAAATCCCACCCACAGATGTGATGTTAGGGAGGATGTAGAAACAATAACCATCATAAAGTTGCTTCTAGTGACTTGACTTGCCAATTTCCTTCATCAGCTTCTGATTTGTGTTCTGCAAATATAAATGCTCTGGTTCCTTGGCAATGATGTGTGTGCTGTTCATGGATAGGTCTCTGTGAGGACAAAGTGTGCATACTTGTGAGGCTAACAGAAAACTTCTGACACTGTAGTAGCAGCAGGAGGATTGTACCCAGTATAATGTATAATCTGGTTTGCAAGAAGAAGAAACAAATTTCAAAGGTTTCATTAGGACTTGAACTTCCCAATATCATAGCCTAAACCACCAAGCAACTTACCCACTGGGAAAGCAATAAGTGGCCAAGTTCTGCACCAGGAGCACCCACTGTTGACAAAGGCAAACACTGGGTTTTTTACTTTTTGTTTGACATTTGGCATTAGAAACCATTCTGGCAAAACAAATGTGACAGAAGTGGTACATTGAAAGTAATTTTTAGAGAAGCCCAGGTAATGCCAAATTGTAGTGATATATGTACTGCAGGTCTGTTGTGTGCAGCTCTCAGAGGGGGCACCTCTGCTCATTCTCCAGGGGACCAAGCAAACACTAAGGCTGGAGTCTGTTCCAGCTGCTTGGAGACTGAAGATTGTGACGTGGGGCCCGGAGTCCCCAGAGCTCATGGCAACCTCACCTCACCAAACCACCCACCAGTTGCTTCCCAGAGGGACCCCAGGGACACATTCCCACCCAGAGGTGACTTTCTGTAGAGATTTGTTAATAGCCACAATGTTGCTGGAGGTGGTGGAAGCACTGTGGCCTGAAAAATCTTTATTTTTTCAATATGAACTTAAGCCAGCAGTAGGAAAAGAGACTTTTTGATACACACCTGATCTCTCAGCTAGTGCAAAGGAAGTTAAAGAAGTAGAAACAAAGTGGAGATCAAATTTTCTTCAATTTTTTCAAGAGCTTTGAAAATACAATTTTAAATATTTAAATGGAGTTAGTTAATCAAGCCTCATTTCTGGGTATAAAATCTCATCAGTTAAATGTGCACTTCATCATTCCAGCCTGCTTAAGAACTGCAGTCAGAGACAGAGGTGTCAGAACCAGGTGAATTGATGGGCTAATGTAAATAAAGAAAATAGACTCAAGACTCTTTTTCTAACTTATCTGAGCTTTAAAAAAGGCTGAACATTAGTCATGACTGTTTCAGGATTCACTTTAATACATATTTGATGAGATTTGAAAGAACTCAGATTTAGAAATTCTCTTTTATTCAGGCTTTTCTAAATACTAAATTGAAATCAACTTTGGATTTAAAGGAATATTAGCTCTCTCCTCACATAATCTGTCTCGTCTTGTGAGAGCTGCTCATTGAACCCAAATACAACAGTTTCTTTAGCTGTGCTGAATCTTAGACATTAAAGACAGCCTCTACTCAATGGGGGTTACTGCAAGGGGAAAAAGAAATTTTCAGTGTGTCAGAGAAGGGACAATCTAATCCTCTTTGCTGGTACATCTGCTCTGGCAGTTTTGCCTACAAATCAAAAGGCATCCCATTAATTAAAGTTCCTTTTTCTTTCATTTTTATTCAGCTCTAGAAATGTGACCAGTATTTAAAAAAAAAAAGAAAAGAAAGAAAAAGAAAGAAAGAAAGAAAAAGGTTTCAGCCAATTTTAGTCACACATATCCACCACCAGAAGTGTATCCAGTTTGTCTGGTTTCTGTTTTTCCCTCTTTTTTTTTCTTTCTCCTTTCTTGCTTTCTCTTTCTCTCTCACACACACACACTTTCTATCTCTTTCCTTCTCTCTCTCTCTCCCCTGCTCTCTTTCTCATTTTATGGAGAACATTCTCCTTTGGCAAAGTGTAGTACATTCAGAGTCTTACAAAACAAAGCTTTCAGTTCTTGGTCAGCAACAAACTCATCTTTGTTCCTGCAGTTCTATTAAGGAAAGAAGGCCAATTTTATGCAGGTTTCTACGGTCTGCAGCACAAAGGCATCTATCTGCATGCAAGCTATCTGGCAGGCAGACAGCAGACTGAGATCATCTATTTTAGCCATGGCCAGCTGCATTGAGAAACTGTAAAAAATTATAAACTGGTTTAGATAGTGCTTTTATTTTGCCAAGCAGGCAGAACTACAGATTTATGCATTGTTTTGTGGACAGATAACAAGTGCAGCTAATGGGGTGCCTTCACATCTACATCTCGGGATCTGGGCTGCATTTCCCCCTGTGAGTCTAGGGCTGCTCTCATTGGATACTAATGGCATCTATCTTAAGCAGGAAATGATGCTCGACTGCTTTATCCCTGGGGTTTTAACTGTTTTCTAAGGAATTCTGGCCCTTTATTTGATGGACTTTTACTGGGCTTTTGCAAGCATCCACTATTATTCCACAGTGGGTGGCCAGCTATTTAACACTTTTCAGTTGCACCATACATTGACCAGAAAGACCATGGACTGTATTTATACAGCATGAGAAAAATGAGCATACTCCAGAATTTCTCCTGACAGAGGATGGAGAGATGTTTTTAGAGATAACTTAAATGAAATTAAAAGGACTATTATATATAAAAATATAATCTGTGTCTTATTCATTTAACTCAGCAGTGTACTACAGTGTAACATAGGGCAAATCCAGCTCTTACCTATTTGTCTATTGGGCTATCCTAGGCAGGAGGCATAACCTCATCAGTTATCAGTGGAAACAACCCCTTTTAATACAGTTCATTTGAACTGGATCTGTGCTGCAGAAAGGCACCTCCAAGCTGATTGTGTGTTTAGGCTGCTGTTGAGGTCTGAAACAAATGAAGAGGCTGGCCTCCTTTAGGTGCAGATTTCAGTTTCAGTGGGTTTCTTTGTGTGCTAGCATAGGTAAGGGAGAAGTGAGTGTCTGAGTAGAGAAAAAGTCAACCAGAAAATACTTTCCTGCAAGACAGTATTCCTGTTAGGCACAGTGTCCACCTTATGAGCAGGTGAGCAAGCTACTACATGGGAAGGTACAATCAGAAATTGTACTATGTCAACCCTTGCACGAACCCCACCTTTCATCTGGTTTTACTCTGCAGTGACTGCCAGGATACTGCACCATGTAATTAAGTTACCACTTTCCTAAATCTGAAGGTTAAGCATATCTTCCCTGTGTCAGGAGCATTCTCCTGAATTCATCAATGCAATTCTAAAATGTCAAAGCAGAGGATTGAGAATTTGATTCCTAAACACATAATATCCCAGAATATACCATCTCTTGCATGAAAATACAATCCCCTGTAATTTCTGAATATCATGCCTCTTTATAAACTAAAATTACCTAAAAAGCCTGAAAGAGGGTGGAAGAAAAGAGGGTGGTAGCCATGCCTCATAGGGTGTGTGAGATATATTTGCCTGATGAGTAAAAATAACACAAGATACTCCCTTGCAAGGCTTTTTGACAAATACAGAGGAATATAAAAGATTCATAAGCTTTTGTTACCCAACACCAGCTGCCTGAAAACAATTAAATTCTGTAAATAGAGAATACTATGTACTTTTCATTAAAGCAGGGTGTCCAGTTGCACCTAGTCCCACAGGAAAACTCACCATGTTAATGAAAACAAAACCTTTACATCCAGCATATCCTGACCTACCTAGTGTGATCCTTCAATCAAACCACTGATTCTTCATGCATTTTGGATCACAGCATCCATTCAGAGGTACAGAGCAATATATTTAGAACATATGAATACATCATATTGCAGCAGAGAAACTGAAATACTATACTACAAAGGACAGCATTTGCTGCTGTGAGGAGGTAACTGTTTTCTTCCTACCTCTCTGGATGAAATCCAGGCTTTGCTTAGGACACACACTTGTAGATGCCCTAAGCAATAGAAAAGTATTATTACTTTGTATTATTAGTAATACTATATTATTAGCTTGGATTAATATTACTGCTTACTAGCTTCAGCCCACAGCAGCAGATGTTGCATCAATGCTTGTGAGAACTCTGTGTGGATTTGAGAACATGATTTCTCACCTTGCCTTTAGCATTTCTTCTAAAAGCCAAAAAGTAAGCCTTGTTTTGTTCCCAAATGGGAAAGAAAATGCATGCCTCTGGTAACACCTTTGTGAGTGGGTGAGAAGTGAGTAATATTTCCAATGAATTATTGAGCCACCTACATGCAGTTTTAGGGATGATTAACCTGTTAGTGTGTCTCAGAGCATTGTTCACAACTGGTAGTTTTAACACAGGCACGTGCACGTAGGTGCACGGATACACACAGAAGGCACATGCCCACTCAGAAATTGGGGTAACCTAATGCAGGTAGAAGAAATCAAGGAATAGAAAGTATCAACAGGCTTTCTGTAAAAAGCTGGAGCTTCAATGGGATTTATGTCTCTAAGTGTCTGTTATTTTTGAAAATAATAATCCAAGAGTAATTTAGTAATTTAGGCAATTTGAAGATTTTGCCTTAAGGAATGATAATAGCAATGCCTTCCAGTTTTAGAGGAATTAATCTATCCTGGGCTGAAGGATGCATGTTGCTATTCAGTGAAGACCTCATGACAATAACCCCTATCCTTTGCAATATAGCTTCTGGAAATGGAGACAGAATTCTTCAGATAGGAGGAAGGTTTCATTTCTTGGGGTGTTCTTGCATGGTATGTTCCATTCCATGGCAGGAAACAGACACAAAAATCAGGGTATTTGATATTTCTAATACAGTGTTTCTGCCTGGAGCCCAGGATTTGGTCCAGTTTGCTCTTTTCCACATGACCAGAGTTGTTTTTCAATATGCAACAAAAGGGTGATACCTGGAGCCAGTTACTCTCTTATCCTGCTAATGACAAAGATGCTGTCTGGATATCTAGATATTGGTATGCACATCATAAATTGTTTTCAAGTAAATGCAAACTTTAACATTACTGGTCACAACCAAACTTCCATACAGCTACTGTAAGAATGTAGAAAGCCAAAATCTGACTTACCAACAAATTGAGAGGCACCTCCAAGCTGATTGTGTGGTTAAGCTACTGTTGAGGTCAGAAACAATCTGCTATGTTAGCCTTCAACAATCTGTTATCTCTTGGGTGAAAGGGATTGATATATCATGGGGATGTTTGGAGAACAAAAGGAATGAAGGGGATGTCTCCAAATGAAATCATAATTTGCACAAACCATTCTTTGCCCTTTGTTTTAACATATGAAGCAATCTGTTGATATCTGGTGTGTAATGTAACACAGCACAGCATAATTTCCCATTGCTTATTTAACACCAGATATTCTGTGCTCTTTGGAAATACAGGTAGAGCACAGAATTCCCTATTGCCCTTCAAATACCAGTGCAGTTCAAACTGCCTGATCAGGGCAATGCACACTCCTAGGTGGTGTCCTTTTAGAAATGAAAATCATCTATATTCTTCCTCCCTTGGTATTTGCATAATCTTATGGATTTAAGGAAGCTAGTATGTCTGAAGTCATGAAGAGACCACACTTAAAGATCAAACAGCATAGAACTAATACTTCCTCCCCAAGTAGAACTGGCAAAAATTTTTCCTTGGCTGAAAGCCCAGCATTTCAGGGGATATAGCTTGGTTTAAGAGACCCTCACAGCATCTCAGTGGACTAGAAAAGCAGTAATTTCTCTGTTACTTGACAGCACTGTCTCCAACTGTCAGGAACAGAAATATCATCCAATTTTCCTTTTGAGTGACATTGTGGAAGGTTTTGCTGGGCTGCCCATATTCCATGAGTCAAGAGGTGCCTTGGACACTATGTTTTTAAAGGCAGGATGGTGACTCTTCAGTTAGTTTTAGCTAAATTGATTTTCATGATGCCTTTACAGCAAAACTTTCTCTTTCCCTTACCCACAATACTGTGTTTTGCAATGGTCATATTGCTGCTGAACTGTTATTTTACCAAAAAAATTCTTTCTTCCTTACTGTCAGACAACAGAGCACATATTTACACAGCAGTTTGACAACACAGTGGAGGGAGTGGGAGGCTTTGGTGTGCACTTGGACAATTAAAACTAAAAAGACCTTTTTGACCCTATTAAGGGCTGGTTTCTGAAGTTTTAATTGCTCTCAGTAAAGCTAGACACAGACACTGAAGCTTTCATTAAAATTCATATGTTATGATACTTCTATATTTTTATGATACTTCTATTTTTTTTTCCTCACAGTGAGGATATGATGTTAAAGCAGATTGCATTTGCCACTACTTATTATGGGGTGTTCATACGATAGAGTGAAGGACTTAGCCTTAATTTATTTAGCTGATCAAAAAGAAAATCAAGGCACAACTTAGAAGATATGCATACACATACATGTACACAAAAAGGAGAAATCAGTAGATGCAAACAGTCTTTAATCTAGCAGGCAAAGGCAGTGACAAATCAGACAATTAGGTAGAGGGTATATATTTTTAACACTAACAAAACTACTAGGAAAATGATACCTGACTCAAACTTCAAGCCTTGTTGGTATGTTTGAGACAAAATCACTCACTATGGTGGTGTCTGCTGTCTCTCTTGGCTTTTCACTTTATTACTTTGCCTATCCCTAACTTTCTCACCTCATTCAGCAGGTGGAATATCAGATACAACTTCTCAACCTGGGGGAAGGATCACTGGGTAATGTTCTGTAGTCTGTGTTGGGCAACAAACTCTGTTATCTTATGTGTCTCCTTAGGTCTCATGTCTTCTGAATTACAAAAGTTGGGATTCATTTAATCTCACTTCAGACATCTATACTGTAGCATCTGTGCATGAACTAAGTATTTGTGATTCCACTTAACAAAGTGAAGTAGGTATTTTTAGGATGCAAGTAATCTGTAAAGCTTATTGAAGTATGAGAAGGTAAACAAACAAAATCACAAATGCAAAATACAATGCATTGAACTTTGCAGAAACAAATGTGCTCACTGGGAAGTTGTGACATATGGTACTTTTCAGTTGTAATTTATGGCAAAAATAGCTAACAAAATGTCAGCATTTATTTAGTCTTGAAGCATTTGACATTGAGGAATGTACAATTTTAAAAGTCATTGCCAGAAGACCTGAAGCCGTTGTGCTGAAAATGGAGGCCTGTCCTTGTCTTCATTTGATTTAGGAATGCTTCACAGCATCCAGGTTTTTAAAGACAGTTTGCACATGCAGCAGCCACCAACTTGTGTTAAGAGTTGCCAGTGACATGCACCCCTGAAATCTGGCTGCTGTGTTGGGGTGCAGTTATCTCACTGACCCAGAGCCTGATAGATGAATGAGTAGGATATATTGCTCCTTCTCTTATACCTCACATCACTTAAGAAGCAATACTTGTTACACATTAGGATCTCCAATCAAAGAGCAAACAACTTCTCATTCAAACCTCCCACTGTGACAAGACTTCAGCAGTGAGTCATGGTCACAAGCAGTCAGCATTTACTATCAAATAAGGCTTTGGTATTTGACATCAAATAAGAAGGAGAATGGATTTGAGAAGGTTAGGAAGAGACAAGCCTTTTGATCCTTGTGTTTATATGTGCATGTTGACTAAAAAGATGCTGAGGTATAAATTTAGCACACTTGATAACATTAGCAGAAGCACAGTCAGATGGGCACATCAGTGTGCTCCTAGCAGTAGGGTAAGACTCAAGGCAGCCTTGAACAAAATACTGAAGAAATGTTAGTTTACTTTAAGAATTCATGGAATTTGGCATCCAAATTCCATTAATTTGGCTACAAATTCTTGGAATGATTTGGTTACAAACCTTATGGCAATACAACTTCTTCTGAATTTGGTTAGAAAGTAGGAAGTTCCTTAAGATGAAGAATTATTAGATTATTTAGAGCAGTGAACTTGCATTCCAATGAGGAGGTAATAAGCCAGAGAGAAAGCAGAGCATCTGGAGGTGGTATTGCATGGGAAAAATATAGTGGAAATACTGGGAGCTTTGAAAGAAGATGAAGAAATTGAGTACAGGGAGGAAGAAATAATCTCTGAAAGCAATGGAAAACTCCCAGCTGGTTTGGCCTTCCTGATATGTCTGAGATAAATTTATTCACTCTAGTGGTCTCAGTGATTTACTGTCTCTCTTGGCTTTTTATATTATTACTTTGCTTATGCCTAACTTTCTCACTTGGAAGATATGCTCTAGGTGGAAGAGAAATATTGTCAAGAAATCTTGGGGTATCTGAGGGCAGGCCACAGGTCCTGGCTCAGGTCTGCTTTACTATAAAAAGTTAAAAATAAACCTCTTTTAAATTCCTAGGGATATAATTCTGCAGAGGGCTTCCAGAAGCTGTATAACTTGGGCTCTGATTTCTGGCTTCTGATGTGGCTAGAACTTCCTGATGGCATCCAAACTTATACCTTGCAGTGGCTGGTTGTTAACTGTAAATGTCTTTAGCTTCAGCATATATAAATGCATAGTAGCTTCTGCTATGTTTCAGCACAGTCATTTTATCCTTCTAACAGTTATTTTACTGTCAGGTGAAGAGCATGGAGCTTAAGCTGTAAAGGTCAGAATCATCAAGTGATTTTTAGCAGAATAATTTACTCAGAGGTAGTTCTTTAAAACATGTCAGAGTCCAGCTTGTGTAGAACTGTTGTAACACTAATATCATATATGCAAGTGCATTCAGAGCTTAGCAGGTTGCTGCTGACTCATCTGGGTTTTTTCCCAAACTCAACTATGAGATCAGTTTATATGACATCACAGAGTCATCTACTGAGTCAAAGTTGTTCTCCCAAGCAAGGAAAAACTTTAAGGCAAACATGCCTGCAGACAACTGCAAGTAGTGGTGATCATGAAGCTGTGTGCCATTTCATTCACTGATTTTGCACTCTAAATTCCAAATTTACCTAGGATTTGCTGATCTGGCTTTCTCTTCTGCTGGTTCACAGCTGAAGAGCTCTCTCCTGCACTCCATAGGAACCAGTGGTTTAATTGTGTAAGAGAAGTGTGACTATGGAGCTGTTAATGTAGAAGCAATTGAAGGCAATTAAGTAAGGCTGTGAGTACAAATAAAACATTTGGCAGCCCACAGTAGCACTGTGACTTTGAAGTGGAAGAGAGACAATTGTAGGTGTGGAACCTTGAACCCTATGTGTTCTCAAAATGTATGCCCTTCAGAGACCAGCTGCTGCTCCCTGTGAGAGGTGATGGTTTTGTCTTGCCTGAGCATCCAGCCCAAAGCAGGAGAAATCAAACATCCAAGTCTGTGACTTGGGCCTTTCCTAGAAGGTGGGATGTAGGGTTTTGGCCATCAAAGCTGGTAGAAGGTGTTTTGTCAGCTTTTGTTATTGGCTAATCAAGCCAAGAAACTGTTCTGGCAATCAAATCCTACCTGTTCTGACTCTTCTATTTCCATTAACTGCCACTTTCATATGAGACAGTTGCAAATTGAACTGTTTCAGCAGGAACAGACTTATCCAAGTAACAGGAGCTTAAACTCAAGATGGGGCAGTTCTGGCTTGATTTAGAAGTGGCTCTGCTTCTGTCTGTCCTTCTTTTCCCTGAGAATAGATGTGTTCTTCTGAAGGGAGAGATTGTGACTCATATTGATACTAGAGTAAGACAAAAAATCTGTTGGGGAAGTCAAATGAGACTCAGAGGAACTTTACAGCAGTTATAAGGGCAGTTATGAAGGAAATATATATCCTTTAAATAGCTTTTAATCTTCCTTTTAATTGTTCCCTTTGCACACCAGTGCCTCAACATTTCTAATTTTGGGAAGTTTTAGACAGAAGGAAAATGTTTTTCATGAGAAGAGATTTAGGTGCACATCTGGCATTTAAATGAGCTTAGTAAAATGATCCCCTGTGATGCTAATGTCTGCTGGAAGGTTTTGCTCTTTGGTCTTTATAATTGGAGTCTGAGAGAACATCTAAGCATTTTGTTTGGAGAGCTTCCACATAATTGATTTCCTTTACCCTTTTCTAAAATTACTGAAAATATCAATAAGGGGTTGATCTTTCTGGGGCTTCAATTTATTAGCTTTCCAAGTCATATTGATAGACCCAGAGAGAAGATCTGAATGAAGCACTCTCTCTTCATTTATTTCTGTGCAAAAAGCATAGGATTTTTCATGTCTTCCCAGTAGTAATAGGTCAAGAAGTCTGTTTGATTTGTATCATATGGATTTTTTAATGGAGTGCCACAGCCACACAGATTAAAACAATCATCCAGTTTTCAGACATAACAATTCTTCATGGTTCATCCAGATGGTTGTAGCTGAATTTGAGTAGACTTCAGAATACTTGAAGGTTGCTTTCCCCCACAAAACTTCACAAGACTTCATCTGAATTTCCATTTCTTATGGAAAACTGAGATGTGAAATGGGGTAAGAAGCCAGATATTTCAAAATTCTAGAAAAAGGAAAAATGTGGAACAGTCTTCTTGAGATATTTCACCTTCATACATACCAAATGGTCTGTTTAGGAAAGGTTAAACTGCTTCCTTCCAATGCTACATCTACATTCAATAAAATGCAATTTGTTTTTAACTTTAGAACAGAATATCCATTAATATTTAGTGGAAGAGAGTAACTGAAATGGTGACATGAAAATATTTCTTTGCTTTTATCAAAATCAAATGTATTTGAGACCTGTTGGAGTATCCTTAGCTTAGGTAGGAATTGTTTTGGAAGAAGAGGGAAAAATAATTGGGTTTGCTACACTGTGGTTAGCTTCAGTCAGTGCTACTCTGTTCCTTTTATTGAGATTGCTTGGAGGTATCTGCCACTTGCAAGAAGAGAGTCCTGGTTCAGAATGACATTCACATTTATGTGAAATATGTAAGTCAAAATCAGCACTTTTTGGAAGGACTCTTGTTCCCTGCACACAAAGAAGCCACATCAAAACCATTGCTAACTGAAGTGGGGTGATAATTATACTCATTATGTCAGTATAAAAAGCATGAGGAAAAATTTTAGAATAGCTCTCTGAGCAGGTGTGGTTCAAATAAACCAGACAGATCTCTGAACTTTAAACCAACAAAGTTACAACTGGAGAAAATCACAACCACAGTTAGCCTGTATAATTAAACAGTGCTTGCATCTGATGAGTCAGACTGATTCCTGGTAAAATTACCTGGGGATAGCTACCTCAAACATAGGCATTTACATTATAGACATATGAAGTGGGCTGTGAGGAGTCTCATCTGGGGGAGATTTTACATTTCTTGCTCTTCTTCCTATCTCTTGAAGGGTTGGCAAAGCCTTGGTGCCATTCCCAGCCACGAAGGTCCTTGCCTGGAAACCAGCTGGTTGTTCATGCTGTCACCTTGCTGCCTCTTAAGAATCTTTAAACATTTCCTTAGTAGATTTTAGTAAAGATTCATAGAATAACTGTGAAAGTATGTGATCCCCTTATGGAGGCATTTAGTCTTTCCCAGAGTTTCTCTGGGGTTGTTATAGCAGCTAATTCTTTTAGGGATTTTAAGCAGCACCTAAAACTATTGATTTGAGAAACTGAACAGAACAACTCCAATGTTTATAAACTCATTTCACACTGCTCTGAGGAGGGAGTGTAACAAATAGTAGGAAGAACACTGGGCAAGGACAAGTAAGTCCTACAGCAGCAATTTCCTATTTTTCCTTTTTTCAGTTCAAAAGCATAAGCTTTATAAATGTATTTACTTGTGTAGAAATTGTATCTATTGTTTGTACACACACACATATATATGCTTAGATATGAAAATGTTGTCAGTCTTCTTGCAGAGGAAGGAATCTAAATACAGGAAACAAAATGTTTCCAGTGAATAGAACTGATGTTGGAAGGAACCTGGCAGCCAAGGCAATGTGTAGATGAGGATGAAAAACAAAATTACTTGCTCTAAATGAATTCTCAACCTGTCAGACTGTGGTTTTCATTCTCTTTTTCCTCTTCTGTGATAAGACTGCAAGAAAGCTCCTGATTTGCTTTTTTTATTAATAGGAGGAACATTTTAACACTCTTCTCCTCTGGGTCAGTCTCCCCATGGGTCAGTTAGCCAGGCAACAACACTGCCAGGTTCCCCCTCTTTTTTTATGGGCTGTATTTTCAGAACAGAATGTCAATAGAGCTCCTCAAGTGTTCCTTTAGGAGCCTAAACCATCCCAACTGCTGACTTGAGCTGAACTGCAGTAGAGACACATAAATTAATCTGTCCTAGATTGGGCAAGAGGAAGACATATAAAAGATATTATGCTTCATATACATCGTGACCATGATGTGAGAGAGGATGTTCTGTAGAGCCTTCCTGATGCTGAAAGACCAGTACATGGTGTCCCACAATGGTGGTAATGGGATTAGATGATGTGATTTGTTCTCGTGTTTCACTCCTGCTCTACTTCTCCCTGGTTCATGAGAAGGGGAAACTCAAGGCCTGCTGCAGAAATTGCATGAGCAGGCACAAAATGGCAATGGCTGAGATGGAATCACAGAATCACTTCAGTGGGAAAAGGTCTTTGAACCTCAGAGCCCAAAAGCCACATCAAGAAAGCACCTAGAGTCTGGTGTCTCTGTAGCTTCCTGTGACCTCTCCTCTGATATCCCACCTCTCTTCAGCAAAATGCTCACATGGATTAGAGCTGAGTTACAAGCTTATGTCCTAGTAACGTGAAGGAACTTTGCAACACACCTGAATTTCTGTATGTGTTTAAGCAGTATGTTGTGTAGCAATGAACCTGGGCCTCTGCTTCTATTTTTTGGTGATCAAAGCACTTTATGAGACAGCAAGAGAGCACAGCTTCGGAAAACAGCAGTACAGCAGCTGTTTCATGCACTTGACAGCCCTTTCCTACTGTTATGATGTGGAGACTTAGGCAGAGACAAAAACAAGGTTGCAGAACAAAAATCACTCTTCTTTCCTGTCACATCCAGCACTGACCATGACTTACAGGAGCACTCCTGTCCTCCAGACATCTTTTTTCCTCTAAAGCTGATGCTTGTCTTTGAGCCTTATGCAGTTAAGTTGTCCATCTCTTATTTATAATTCAATAGCCAGTTCCTCTCCCAACTCCTTTCTCCTCCCCAGTTTGTCTGGCTCATAGATGTTTTCTCACTAGAAGTTTTAACTTCCATTGTCACACTTACCTTGCTTCCCTGGAGCTCATATACTTCTGGCTGCTTCGATGAAAAGTGCCTGTCCCATGCCAGGGGAGACCTTTCCAGGAGGCACAGACTCAGGCTAAGGGGATCTAAGAGCAATTAGCCTAAGCCATCACAAGTGTCCTTCAGTCTGTAAGCCAGGGGGTCCAATTCTAACTGTAGGTGCTGTTCCTGGTCTCAGAAGTCCTACAACATCATTAGTTACCTTCCCACTCTGAGAGCAAGCATGAGACTGAATCTGCCCTACAGCAAACTGCCCAAATCCCATATAGCTATCTGGGTAATCTGTGCTTTAAAAACTGTATTTCACCAAAGGTTTGTATGCTGCAAATCTTTACCTTTCTACTTTCTATCTTCACCTGCAAAAAAATGGCTTCCCACCATATTAAAAGAGTTCAAGGTACAACTGCTTAGATTTGAGCTGATTTTTCACCAAGATTATTATCTGTCAGGGAAAATTTTCTCCCTACAGTTGTAGTCAGAACTGGTAGAAGAGATCTCATTTTCCCTGCCCCTCTGTTATTTTTTCAATTATCATTTTAGAACTCCCAGATATTTTTGTCAGCAATAATCTCCTATTTCTCTCAGAGCCTCTTGACACTGCTCCTTTCAATGCTGCTGCCATTCATTTGTGTATTCATTGTATGTGCATTGATTTTGCAGTAAAGTCTGTCAGACTGACAATCTGGAAGTTAAAGAAATACATTAAATGCCTTGGGAAGATAAAATTTGTTGTCCTTACACAAGGTCCAGAGGATGTGGCTCAGGCCTTCATTGCTGGGGTGAGTAAAAGCATTAGTGGCAGGTCTCTCTTTGGCCTCCTTTCAAAAGCTATGTGTGAGGGAGCTGAATGGGCCCTTTGCAATGACAGAACCTCCTTGTACAGCAACTAGACTGGGACCATTATATGTGGACACTACTGGATGCCATGACACAATAAGAGCAGCTGGTTATAATGTGATAGTTTTTAATGAGTGGCTTTGATATAAATGCAAGGTTTTTTAAGCTCAGCAAGAAAGTTCAGTTAAATATTGGCATCCAGCCTTCTGTTCAGTCAGAAGTCTCACAGATGGCTCTTCCCATTTGTTCTAAAATCATCAGATCATGTTTACTATAAATTTAATAAGCAATTTTAGATTTTTCAGCATCCAGAAATAATGTCTAGATTTTGACATTCTAGCTTGCCTAAATTAGGTAGTAGTTCAGATCTAAGCCTATGTGGCTCCAAATTCAATTGCCAGTGTGCATTCAGTCAGTGTAAGTGCTTGGGCTATCATACCTGCCAGCATAAAACTGCTGTGAAAGGGCAGAATCTCATCTGGTCAAGTTGCAGCTCTCAGACTAAGACACTTAAACCTAGATGATCACTTATAAACCTTAACTAGGAGCTGAAGCTCCCAAAAGTGCTACTGTAGACTCAGGCAGCAACTGAGGGAGACTACAGTGATTTTGAGCTCAGTTGACATGCTTTCTGTTTTCCACTGTCTGTTTCATCTAGATCCCTAGGATGGGATTGTTAGGTATTTATTTTAGATACTGTGGGGTGCTCAGCACCAGACAACCATAAATCCTGATTCACATCTGGTAGCCCTGTGCAAGCACCTCAGAGAACCAAGGGTGTCTCAAAGAGCAGTAGCTGCCTTTCTTTAGGCTAATGAATAATAAATAATGAGTTGACTACAGTAGGAGCTCAGACATTAGCTCCCAAGTAGACATGTACACATAGACATTTACCACTTAGAGGAGTCTGTGTGAAAGAGATTAACTGAGAGATGACCTGACTCTGTGGTGCTCTAGCACAGAGGCTCCATAAGGAGAAGGAGGGCAGGTCCTGTGCACTTGTTCCTGTGACAGATGCTACTACTGCCTGCACTGTGTACACTTAACATTTACTGGACAAAATGTGCAAGCAATGTTGGAAAGAGAAACTGATTTCTAGGACTCTCTCTCTCCTAAATATTGCCCTTATATCACCAGAGTCAGACTATTTCTACCTGCTATTTACTTTCTGTTCCTGTGAGTTTTCCATGTAGTGGTCCACTGCAACAGCTGGTGTAGATGGTGGTCAGCCCAGGTTAGGCTGTAACCAGGCTACTTAAATGCATTGTAAGTACATTTCACTTTGGAAAAGTATTTTGGCAGAAAACATGGAGGCCAGCACCAAATATGTAATAAAACTTTGACTGCAAATGCAGACTCTGGTATGGCAGGGAACAAAGTTCAGTAGTTGTCTTGGTGTTATGAAGATTTTTTGTCCTGGAGCAGAGACCCAGACTTTAAGTCAAATGATGAGACAGAACTGATGGAAAGCTGTGGCTTCACAACGTGCAAGTATTGGGGTTTTTCTGCAGCCAAGCCAGTTCCCACAACACTGCATCACCTTCAAACTTTGGGAACGTGTAGGTCTCACAGACACTGCAACATTGTTCCACTGCCTCAGGACTGCACATAAAGAGAGGTAGCTGTGCCCACACACAGTGAAACATCCACTTGAGCAATTCACACTTTTACTAGGATTTTAACCTTTGTGCACCACTGATTGGAGGGGAAATTAGTAAATAGTTGGAAGGAAGGGGAAAAATCTCTACTTCAGCTGCCACTGAGAAGAGGAAAGCATATATTGTCATTTGTATAGTAACTGGTTCTGAGCCCAGGAACCAGAGCTGGACCGAGGCACAGGACAGCTGTAGGGGCCCTCTCTGCTCAGAGACAGGAACTTCTAAGCCTGAGTCTGAAAAGACAGAAAGGAGAAATAGGAGCTACCCACAGAGTTGGCAGAGCAGATGGCAAGGACTGCCTCATTCCCCACCCAGGAACAAGAATTTCCTAGTCTGAATCCCATGAGGATCCTCTGAAGAGGAGAGGAGGCTGAGTTTGCCAAAAGTGGTGGCACAGTTCTCAGAAAAGAGGCAGCAGCAGGGGTCAGGATTCTCCTAAACAGGTTTTAACAAAGGGCTCTGGATCTGGCTGTGATTTTAATGTCCTGAATTGAGCTTCCTCTAGCACACCCTAAATAGGAAGAAATGTTTTTACTCTTGTCTTTAGATACAATTCATGCACAACTGAAATAAGTGTAAAGAAACTGGAAGAATATAAAGTTGTTTAAGGCAGCTTCTTGAAGCAGTATGGCAATCACTCTCCCCATTAAACAGTCCTGGCAACTGTTGATCCATGTGGCAGCCAAGACTGCTGAAGAAATTTGGTTCTTCCCCCACCTTTTTTCTTAATTGTTCATTATTATTATTATTATTGTTATCATTTAGTTTATTGATTTTGTCCAAGTGACAAAGTCATTTTTCCCCCTTTGTTGATCCAATCAATTAATGTCTTATTGTGCATCTCTCAGGTTTGTTTGTAAGGGCTTTTTGGAAGGAGCTGTGGGAAAACTCAAGGATCCTGATTCACCCAGACACAAGGGCTGAGAGCTTGACCTCAGTCTTCCTTGGGACTCACCTAGCACCTATGCTTGGATCTCTTCCACACAATAACTAGTGTGGGGAAAGATGTACACAGCCAGGGATCATCCCAAAATTAAACCAGCTTGTGGCAAAAACATAGATCTGGACCTTGGCATCCCAAAGTTTCCTCAGTTCATGAATCAGCTGTGTGGGGTGGAAGATTGCTTATAGTCTGCTCTCCATCACTTCTTCCTCAGTGTATTGTGGGGACCCCAAGGTCCCTCCAATATTTTGGAAAATCTGGAAGAAGAGTTACTACACTTATTGCAGACACCACTGCCAGGAGAGGGGACAGGGGATGGGATACAAATGCAGGGGTCAGCTGCTGAAAAGATGTTCAGGTAATGTGGTTTGCTCTGGTGGGCTTTTTTGTGTTGTTTTTTTTTTTTCTTTGTTTGTGGGGGTTTTGTTTTTTGTTTTTTAATTGACCTACTTTTCAAGAAAGAAATAGAAATGCCTACTCAGGTTCCTCAGCATTAAGGACACACACACATGCTTTGCTGATTCAGGACCCTGTAGTTGTGAAAGCTAAACTGCTTCATTTACATGAAGGCAGAAGTAAGACTAATAACATGAAATTAGGGGAAAAAAGGTAAAGGCTTTTCACAATGGAGATTATATCTGCATTTAAATTAGAATGGGGAAAAACCTCACATGACAAATTACCAAAATAATTTATGGATTTGGGGGATCTAATTTTTTTTTAAATAAAAGTTCAATGATTATTCCACACAGAGGTGAAATCTTATCTCACTTAGAGTAAAAGAAATCAGTTCAGGGCTGACCTGAAACAAATTAGAAAGTATTTGTCAGGTTCAGCCATCAAACTGAAAAATCAATTACTTGCACATGTCTAATGAGGTTTGTAAGAAGAAGCCTTAAAGAAGAAGAGTGTGGACTATTTTTCACAGCTTAGTGTTCTCTTTTTTTCTCCCCCTGTAGTTGCTCACAGGCATTGCTATCACCCTTCATGTTGCAGTTAGTTATGCAGGCTCCAGTGCACCTTTTCCAACTATTAGCAATACACAGTATCCAAGCTGTCTCTCCTTTGAGCCCCATTATTAAACACAGAAGGGATCTAAGTAGCTCCTTTGCATTGCATAGACAGGAGGTAATTTTGCATGCACAGCTGCTTATTTCCAGTAGGTGTATGCTTCCTCTGTGCACAAAAACCTCTCTGTGAGTCTGTATTTTATGAGTAAAGCTAGGTTCTGATGTTTCCATAACACATGCTTGCCTTACAAGTTCACGACTTAACCTGGACTGTTGTTGGTTATAAAAAACCAGTTTAATATTTCATCAATTACATTATCAAGGTACTTAGGCTACTGGAGCCATTTCCTGATGCTAATATTCTTGGGCAGTCTTTTTTGCTTAATTAAGACCTTTTGGAAGGCCTGTACCTTGGCCAATATTATTTGAAGCTGAGTCTTTTCATTAGTTATATTTCCATTTCAAGTGAAATTACCATCACTTCAACGCTATGTTCTGCACTTCAATCTCATCTATAGAAAACCATAGTCTTTTTTCCTGTACTATTGCTTTCTGTTTCTTCCAAATAAAGTTGGTTTGCTTGTTTTTATTGTTCTTAATATCTCTGAAACTTAAAAGTACTTTCAGTGCACTCTGCAATTTTTTGCAGCCTGGTTTCCACCTTTGTACCCAGGATTTACAATGGTGACAGTATTTATTTTACTGCACAAAGGGCATTTTCCCATATGCCACTTTCTGTTTTAAACACTTTGCCTAAATTGTACAAAAGGGTTGAACATAAAGAGCACATGAATATAAACACAAAATATCAGATAACCTATTCAGGAGGTTCTCCATTTGACAGTGCTGGCAACTGCTGGTCTGAGACCATCCCAAGTGCAAACATTACACACCATTGATTTAGAAAGCACAGTTCATGTTTCTGCTTTAACACTGCCTTAATATGGGGCTGAATACCCAAACAGTATCCTTGAGCACCATATCATGAAATGAACTCTCCTCCTCTACATTTTGTTTCCCATTAGACTGGAGTATGAGCATTTTAAAGGACTTGGGGACATGAGGAGCTATGCACTCCTGTGTTAATCTCTTCCAATATAGTCTAATCTTTTGCATCTGTTGTCCTGTTATTAACCTAAAAAAGAATTCAGCAATAGCTATAAGACAAGGGCAGTGTAGTTGTCACCTGTGTTTCTGGAGAAATAGTAACCCTGCCCATATCATCTTTGCCTTTTAAATTTGAGAAGAATATCAGGTTTTAGGTTGCAGTGAATATTTTTTCACAGGCTTTTGTATTCATAATTTATTCCAAGAGCTGTTTGCACTTCACAGTGAAATACAGATGTAAATTTGTTGTTCAAAACAAATGGCTCTCTACATTTAGCATGACTTTGTTTCTTGCTTTTTGCTTCATACCCATGGTGGTTCCTACCTACTTCATCTTACTACAGAAGCAGCCTTATGAGAGCTTTTTCTTTTTCTCCATGTGAAATAGAGAAGACATGACATTTCACAGATGCACTGCCCTATAGTTGTTAGGCAAAGAAATTATGCAGGGCATTGTGTATCTTGGAAAAGTACACAAGACACTGCTGAATGGCTCATAACTGGAAGAGGATTATGCAGGGAAGGAGAAAGCTGTAGAATAGTCAAATGATAAATTCATTCATAATTAGGTGAACTGAATATAGGTGTGTCTATCATCTAGCTTGGATGTGTCTGGAGAAAGGAGGCTGAGGCTAGCTGTGAGTGTCAGGCAACAGGCACCTTCCTGTAGCATTTGTGACACTTATTTTTATGGTCTATCTTCTGTTCTTTTATAGAGAATCTCCATGAAAACTTTATACCTTGGTAGTCTGCTCCTCCAGATTAACAACCTACTCCAAAGCCTCAGTCTGGGTTATAAGCAGACTTTCAAGTAGTTTTCCTGAGGCATGAATCTGACAGCACAGAGAGAAGCCTTGTGGACTGAAGGGATAAAGACAACAGCATGGTTGCAATGCCTCCTGGAGTGAGCAAACTACTAGATTCCTTTCAGAACAGATAGAACAGACTAGGATATTACAGCAGGATCTCAGGTCAAAGCCTTGACTACAGAACTAATTCCCTAGAAATTAATAGACTAAAGGAGCTGCCTTTTCTTAATTCTGATGAAAACTCCTTCCCCTCAATATTTTACAGTAGTAGCAACTTGGCAGAAAGGGTTTGTAAATATTTTCTTTCAAACACAATTTCACAAATCAGTATGGTCCCACAGTTTCTGTTAGTTAATTTAGTTTTCAACCTTCTCTCCAGTGCTGAAAGCTGCTACATTTTCCTTTGAAGCCATGGACTGGTTTGAAAGCTTCCCCCAAGGTTCTGCTGCAAGGGATCTGTCTTTGTTACCTGCTGCTGGGAGAAGTGATGTTCTCTGTGCCTGCCAGGAACAACTTTCTCAATACAGCACTTGGCACTTCCAGGCCTTGGCTGACCCTTCCAGACCAGCTGAGAGCATTCAACTCCATGTCAGGATACACCTCATGAGGGGAGCATGAGACTGACACTTGCATCCTTTACCTCCAGTGATAGAACATGAGCTGAATTTGTCAGCTTCTCTTGGCCTTAACTCTAGCACTGGAAAGATGATGGGGAAATCTACTGCAAGCTTATTTGGGCAAAGGAAAGTCTCTAATTCTTGGTATCAGGCTTGGAAACAAAGCTGGAAAGGGAAAAACAAAGCAGCAAAATGTAATTGTAACTCACCTCCAACAAAGCTTTCATGTCTCACAGCTCTCCCCATTGACTTCTGGAGAGGAATTTCAAGAATCATAAGTTGTAGATAGCAGCAGGGTTTTCCTCTCTCCTTTCTATGCAAAACAGGAATTAATCTCTTCCATGGGGACATCCCTAAAATTCTTCCAAGCTTGCTGCAACATTTAAAGCCTATAATAAAAGTCCACAAAGGATATAGCATAGATGGAATTAATTGTATTTGCACTCTTGCACACCAAGCTCATCCCTATTTTTCAATGCTACATTTCATACTGGAGCTCTGTCACAGGCACCTCACTCCTATTTCTTGTAGCCTGGGGGACTCTCTTTCACAAGCTCTAGATGAGTGAGGTTCTTAAGCATTTACTCAATTTTAAGCATAGAAGAGTAGTGCTCCCTTGCAGTACTGAAATTTATTTTAATAGATTTAATGTCAAGAAGGTTTCAAACAAGTTTCTTATAGTTGCATACCTGAAACCTACAGAGAAATAGCTGTCCTAGCTTGAAAGCTCTGCCTTTAAACATCACAGATCATGCTGAGACAGAGGATAGGGATGGAAACCTGGACCTCACATGTTGAAAGCCAAGATACACACACAATTTTTTAAAGCCTGTTTGCACCTTGCCACCTATGGCTTTGTGAACTATGAAAGAACATGATAATAAAACACATCTGGAACAGTGCTTTGGAACAGAATTGTTATCCTGGAGTCAGATGCTAAAAAATAATTGTACTGCAGTCAGTATAATGGTTCACATGTTTAAAAGTAAACATAAGCTTCTGTATGGGCCAAACCCATAACAACAGATGAGAGAAACAATACTCAGCATGTGTGTGAATTCCAGAGTACCAAAAGGCCCAATCTCAAAAGGCAGCAGCCCACTCTTCTCCTGGGGACAGTATGCCACAGGGAGCATCATTTTCTGGGGGTCACTGTTTCTTCCTCTACCCAAATTACACTTTGGGCACATTGTAAAAAGACCCTACTAAGAGCATTTGGTATTATTCTACCTAGCTAAAACATGTAGGCTTAACAGGTTCCTTAGCATAACAAAGCCTTAGGTCCTCAGTATGTCTAAAGAGCACAGTATCTTGCAATTTTTCCCCCTTTCTGAGAGACCAAAAGCAACTTTTGTACCCATCTTATCTCCCATGTAAGCAGCCTCACGAGTTTGTCAAAACACACATATTTAAAATTCTGAGTCTTTCCAACAGTGACACATGGTCAAGGCCCTGTTTTACAGTCAGTCATCTCCCAGGGTGTTGGCTGGCCATCTGCTCCCATGTACTGCAGGAAGCACTAGTCTGGAAGATGATGTTTCCAGCAGCCCTTGGGGGAGGCTTCATTGTGTTGAGGTCAAACAGCTTTTTTCTGTCTTCATGCAGAACATGTGTGCTGAGGCATGTTATGGTTGCAGTAATTACTGGTGCTTTTTGGGGGGTTGTTTGGGGTTGGGTTGATTTTTTCCCCTCTAAATTGCATTACTTTAAGGAACTCTATCCCTCCCTCCACATATAAAGAAGACATTTTTTCAGCAAGGCGAATTCACTTTGCACTCTGAAGCCTTGTGCTGGGATTGCACTGCTGAAATATGCCACTTCTTTCCATAATACCATCTCCTGGAATGTAGTCAGTATCTTCTATTTGCTGAAGAAATGCCACTAGCATACTGGTTGTGGTAGCAAAGTCATCTCAGATTTTATCAGGGCTCTTCATTTGCCAGGATTTTTTTCCTCTCCTTCAGTAGGTTTGACATAGCCCTCTTCAAGCAGTGGTTTGGAGTGGCTTCTTATGAAAACCCTACTCAGGAAGAGGGTGAACTGGATTACCTCACACATCTATACAATCCTTCTCCTCAAAGATCTCAGTGTGACCAGTGAACAAAACCACAAAACCAAAGAAGAATGCTTGATTTCTTTTTCTCTCCACACATTTGTATTCAGCAGAACTTGAAGAAAACTCCTCCTAAATCCCTTCTGAATAATTTATCTTGAAATGTTTACCCTGAGACAAAAAAAGCACAAAATAACTAGGAAATACAAAGTCCTTAAACCATTCCCAGAAGCCACTGCTGCATTCACTGTCTGCTTATTTCATTTCATTTACACCAGGCAAGACCTTAGGCTTTCTGTTCAGCACAGGACACAGGAAAACAAAAGACACTCAGCTCTCCTTCCTCATGGGAATGGGAGTCTCAACAGAAGAGAAAGAGGACTGGTTCCCTGTGCAGGAAGTTACTTTAGCTCACATTGAAAGTAGTTCTGCAGCGTGTGCTGAGACATGTTAATGATAGCTGGAGTTGTCTTTCCATTTAAGGAGGAAGTTGCAAGGCAGTACACATTCTGCTAGTTACATTCTTAGCATGTTTATGATTTTATGACCATTCATCACTGTAATCTCTGAGACCACCTTCTTATGACACAAGGATCTCCTGTTCCTTAGGCCCCCTTCATACAAGTGCCTGAGCAACAGTTTAAGGAGTAAAGGCTGAAAAAAAGTGTACACAACAATGCAATATAGAAAAAATGAATATGCTTGATGTGATGTCTTCCAAGAAACCAGAATCCTACCTGTGAAAGACTCTAGGGAAGGATAAAAGTAGAAGCAAGCTGTTCTGATGCAACTGAGCCAAGAGTGAAAAATGAGTCCTCAGCTAGTGTGATAAGCATTACCCAACACCTTCAGGGATTCACAGCTGTTAAAAGACATACTGAGTGGTTGGGGCATGGATGTTACACTAAAGTCACTCCTTTCCTGACTGTTCCTAAATATACAGGTGTAATGTTAAGTATACTGCTGGAAATGAATCTACATTTCTGTGTCAGTGCTCACTTGAGTTGGTGACACTGTTTTGCTTTCATTCACTGAAAAAATTGCAAGGTAACTAGCACTACTTAAAAGCTTTCATAATATTAGCTGTATTCAGCATCAGACCTTGCTGGAATTTTACAGCTGGAATTCTACAAGAAGACTGTGTTGTTGAGTGAGAGGAAGGCAATTCACAAGACAGTCATAGCACTAAAATATGGTCAGATTCTGAAAAGATTTGAGGGACCACTCCACCAAGGAAGAGATAAATTGTTACTGGTTGTAACACTTAGCTATAAATTACACAGAAGTAAAGGAGATGAGGTTTTCCAAGAAGAAATATATTTTCTCTCAGAGTAGACAGTAAAGAGTTTTAAATATTTGATAAGAATGCTAGAGTTGTGCCATGTCATGCTGTAAAACTTATGATATGAACTACTGATTTTGTGAAGTTAGAAATGAATATATTTATCAGGTAGTATTGCAATGTTTGCATGTTGGAGAAAAAGAATCAGTCAACTGCATTACATAAGGCAAAATTCAACTCTTTATACAATGACATGCTGAAACAAAACCAACCCAACCCTTCCTGGGCTGAAATCTGTTGATCACCTTTGAGAACAAAGTAAGAAAGTTGCTTGGCAGGTTTATGGGTGTGCTGTTTATTAGCATAGCCTGCCTGGGCTTTCAGATAGAAGGCAATTGTCTTGCAGAAAAGGATCTGATAAGCAAACATTTACCTTTTAATACAATAACTTCTTTAAAAGTGATCATCCTCATGATCAAGTGATAAGCAACTAAAAAAGCTCAAGAGTTTAGTTTTTATTTACACATGTGTCCACTATTAGGGAAGCAATGCTGTCATCTGACTAGCTGAAACAACTGAACTCATCCAGTGATAATCTGTGATATTTACAAAGAGTGAACTGCAAGCCTAGCTAGATTTACTTATAAAATAGTTCAGATGAAGCTAATTTTCAGTTAATAATTTGGTTATTTTTGCTTTTTCTCACAGCCAGATCTCCAGGTTTTGGTGTTTTTTTTTTTAAATTTAAAAATAAAATATTTATGCAATTCATATTTATTCACCACCTATTCCTTGTAAATACTTTTATATGTACATTCTGCTGGTAGGAATATGCAAAATCTGAAGCATGCTTGAACATGCTGATCAGATGATGTTCTTTTCTTCCCAAGATGGATGAGTAAGGCTTGGAAATCTTTTCCTTCACAAGGAGAAAAAAGCAAAAGTACATTTATTTGCTAATGCTTCATTAGAATTGTTTTGGTTAAGTGATCATTCCTGTTTAACACTGTATCCATGGGGAATAAATAAAAGCAGTTTCAATTAGCCATTTCTAATTAATATGCATGACATTGTATGTGCATCTTTGGCTCTTGTACCTGATTATAGCCAAAAGCAATGAAAGACAAGAGCTGTCATAACATGACATTGACATTGACCTTACTCACTCTGATTTAACTGCTCCTGTGTTTCTTTGGTGTGTTTGCTCTGAAACATTGAGCTGAAGAAATCTGTGCATCCACTCTGACTCAGTAAAATCACTCTTACCCCAGGTTCCCACAGGACCCCTAAAGATTGCTGTTTGCAAACCTGTGCTCTCCACAGCATCACAGTAATCCACCACTGACCTATTTTACTGTTGTGTTTCTAATAGCTTGACTGCCTTCCATAATATTTCTATTTGTCTTTCAAAATATTTACTAAAAAAGACAAAAAAGTTACATTTTAGTGTCAAACTCCCACAGATGATATATTCCCTGACTACAAGCACATCTTCTGTTTGTAACCAGTTTTGAAGTAGAATGTAATGATGTGGAAGATTTACCCTCTCTTCAGAAGCATTAGATAACTCTGAAAGCAAATATATCTAGCTATACCTAGATCAACTAGATCTAGAAATATCTGTTTGCTTTTTTAATGTTTTTTTACCCTAGAACAGACAGATGTAGATATGTTTGCTTTCTGAAAAGACATGTCAGAAGATAAAAGAGAGAAAATAGGCTAATTTCAAAGGATTTCCATTCTTCTGGAATGCAAGGAAGCTAAGGAAGCATACTGAATACCTTGTTTGAATATGAAGTAATATTGGACAGTCAAATGACAATTGCAAGGCAGAAACACTGAGAGACCCAAATGAGTATCAAATGCCAAATGAAGAAGTGCCAGAAAGGACAGTTATTCATTTATGTATTAACTAAACTCACTACATTAAATTTCTCTCTCTCTCATGAGTGTCTACACTGACCAGAAATCCCATCTGTTCTCATGTTAAAGCTATAGGGGAAACCAAGAAAAACAACAACAACAAAATTAGCACAAAGGAAAACAAAGCTAAAAATCTGTTCAAGTTACATAACAGAAGAATGAGTTATGTTCATGTCAGAGAAAATAATTGCCTTGAGTTTGTTTCAGATTCTTCAGTGATGTTATTCACACTAGTTTAAATGAGAACAAGAATTTGATTGTAATAACTTTCAAAAACTGAATATCATCTCCTAGTCACATTTTTAGGAAAGGGTATGTTAAAGAGAGATGGTCAAGGTATCAGTATGCTGAGAGATGCAGCAGGTTCTGCTGCTAAAATATGCTTATAGAAAGCATACTTTACTTCCTGGGCATTGTTATGTTCTGTGTGCCTGTTCAGTGATACCCTAGGATTCTCTCAGTGACAAAATAAAAGGCTGTGGTCTGGCAGGCTTCTGTTTGAAAAGGGTTAGGTTACTTCCAGAAGGAAAATGTTGGGAAAGAAAGGCATATGACAAGGAAAAGGTTGTTTCATATAGGTAAGGGCAAATTACCAGGGCTTTGCATGCATCTGAGAATTCCAGGCATTCAGCCTAGTTATTGCCAGTCACTGATGCTAGGATTTAGTTGCCAAAATGAAACATCTAAAGCATATCTTTCTAAGTATATATCCATCTACCTGTGGCATATGAATTGTGCAAAGGACCTATGGGAGACCTTCTCTTTTCTGCAGAAGCAGCTGGCAGCCAGTGCAACTCTGTTTAAGTGTCTGAATTCCATCTTTGGTTTTATTGCAAGTATTTTTATTTCTTTTTACATAAAGGAAGCTGCCTTGAAGTACTCCAGATAAGAGATTGAAGTATGTACAGCAGTGTATCGATGAAGTCTGGTTTTCTCTGGAAATCAAACCACAAGTGATACTGATCTCATTTGATGAGGTCTTAGATTCCAGCAGAATGGCTGATTCCATCAGTCTCCAGCAATGCCCAGATTTCTCTGACCAGCTCTGCTGTTCAGGTTCTGGCCTCTTACAGCTTCTCACATCACAGGTCTCTTGTCATTTACTCTAGGATGAAGTTACAGTTTATATGCACTGGGGAGCACGGTCTGGCTCAGAGTCCATTAATTACTTTGTGTATGTTTTTAAAGCCAGTCTTTACTCTCCCTGTGAATTCAAAGGGTGAAGCTGATTTACATTCAGACTTCAGTTATTTCTTGTGTGTAGATACTTTTGGTTTTGAAAATACCACAGGATATTAGTTGATACACAAAACAAAATCAACAGGATCAAAAGATATCAAGAAAATTAGCTATATTGAAGTATTTGGACAGCTAGAAGTGCTGTCAGTGTAACTAAAAATTTGCTACTTATTTGTAAACAGTAATTATAAAATAGCTTAAAACTCACCCAGTTATGATGACTGCTGTCCTGACTAGCACTGTAGCTGACCAGAACTAAAAGAGATTCTCTGCAGCTGGAAGTTTCATCTCTGGTAAAATGACCTCAAGAAAGAGGCAGGTCTATAAGTAGGTTTGAGCAGTTAGTGGGAGCTGTGCTAGACCATGAAAAGAATGATGTGAGAGGGCTGAGGGCTGAATGTACAGGGTCAGTATCACTCTCACAGCATGGGCAGAGAGCAGAGGGAAGAAGCAGAAGTGATACATGCAGGCACAAAGTAACGACTCGGCCTTTACATGTTACCAGACCACAGAGCCCAGCATCTGGGAAGAAAAGGTGGAAATGGAAGAGCCTTAATGAGAGTGTGATGACCTGTTGTTTACTCAAGGACAGCACAAAACTCATCAGTATCAGCCGACTGCACTTGTGGTGTACTTTGAGGGACCTCACCTGATAGTCTGAGTTCCTAGGGATGAAAGATCTCTTCCCTTGAATACACAATGATCTAGCTGATTCATTTCTGTGTTCATTTCTGTGCAGCATTTCTGGTTCTCTATATTTCTTGTATTTTGGTACTGCCTTAGGTGATATCCAAAGGCAACAACATTGAACTCTATGGCCATTTAACATATTGTGTTAGCCTTTAAAGAAGGGGTTTTGCGAGCTGGAATGCTATGGGAGATGAATCAAGGTGAGGATTTTATATTCTGCTTTGCCACAAAGATGTTTGGGAAGCTGCCAATGAAACAGATTTATAGCATAACATGTCTTTGAAAACAGTTGGGTTGGTAGATTATTCACAGAGGAATGCAGGTTTTCCCAGTGTACTTGGCTTCAACACAATAAAATAAGTAAAGAATTTATGAGTTATTACTTAAGAAAGTCAGTGAATGCCCTCTGCAAGACCACCTATCATAAGATTTAGTTGTGAATTCAACTGAGATTCCTCAGGTATCAACTATTATTCATGACAAGGATGGCAGATGACTGAACTGAACAATTAGTACAGCTTACATGGATTTAGAAAAAGCACAGGATGAATGATAAAAGCAAAAAGGGAAAAAGGAGAAATGCAATTCAGGTGAAAGTGACTCTCACAGATATGCTATATACACATCCCAAGCTCTTTGTTAGGCTTACTTTGTAACTCTCAACTCAGCTACTCCCAGCTACACTAGAGAGTCATCTGGCCAGTGTGAGCTTCAGATTCTTCATCTATCAAAGCAGAGTATAATACTTCTCTGGCTTGCTGGAGTGTTACGACTTAAAAACTGGGAGTTCCAAGGTGATAAAATACATGGGAAGGCAGAGGGTGATCATTACTTTAATTCTCTGTGCTGTGGAGTTTTTGCCCAGAGACATACCTGCCACAGGTATTTCTTTGATAGGCTTGTTTGAAGTGGTATGCCAAAAAGGCTTTCAGTTTGCAAGAGACTGTTTGTGTGTGCTTTGGAGCATGCAAGAACATATCTAAGAAGCAAAATGCATTTTCCAGGTCACTGAGCATCCACATAACATAGCTGCAATACATACACTTCCTTTACACTATGAGCCCAGCAGAAGCCTTTATTACCAAACAGCAGAGAGGACCTAAAGAATCCTGTCCAGTCTCCAAGGAGAAACAGAGAGGGGAATAGGCTGATGAAGTCCAATGGCTGGAGCCTCTCTACAGCCCCTATGCAATTTGCCCATCACTGTGCTAACTTCTCTATTGATGGTGACAGGCAAAGTTCCTGTTAAAGTTGCCTGATGCCCAAAAGGAATGTTTATATTTTCTGAGGGCTCTTATCCTGCTCCTGCCCCTAAGATTATCTTACACAGATGCAAACCCTTATATCCCTCTCATGTCTGGGTCAGAATATCCCTTATCCCTTATCTAGCCTCAAATCTCCTCACTCTCCTATTCAGACTCTCCAAGCCCAGCTCTTGCTGAATTTGTCACAGGCAGATCTTGGCTAACCAGGACATCTTCAATGGATCTTCATGCTCACATGAGGCTAAGGAGAAGTTCCCATGTCCTGGTTCAACAAGGGCCTCCACATACCTTTAGAAACCTTCTCTTGCCCCTGATGAAGGTGTGTAACAGATGGCTTACCTTTGTGAATGTGACTGTGATGCTCAGTTGCAGATAAGTATTGATCTTCAAAAGAGAACATGTAGATACAGAGTGAAAGTCTGGTCAGACCAGTGATGGGCCTCAGCAGGAGGACTTGGAGAGCTTTTAGGCATAATTAAGTACATGTCCTGTAGTAAGCAGTACATTCTAACTGCTCATTAGGAGGAGCAACTCCATGCTACTCATCTTGTGAGCTGCAAGTCCTCAGGGGGATGAGCAAATGTGTGAAAGTGCCATAGACACTGATGCATTGACCAGGGTGAGATTACCCAGACTTGAAAGCCTCACAGAATGGATGAGTTTCTCTTGCTTTATGCAGAAAGAGAATGTAATCCACAGTCAGCCCATATGGAGGCATGCCATCTTAGCAATTCATTATGGGGTAAAAGCAGAGAGAACTGGGAGAAGTTTGTTTTACCTGCTCTTCATGTGTTAGCCTAAAGCTATTGTTTGAATAGCATATACATAAGATTTGTACAACTAGAGACTGAAGTCCTTCTAACTTTGTCACTGCATGTGCTTCTTTCCATTGAGCATATAAGCTGTAGTGTAGCTGTAAGTGTAGTACTGAATTCCCTTCACATCTTTCTTGATCATAGGTTTGACAACTAAGAGAGGCCCTCACACAAATGTAGGGAGAAAAGGAAGGCTACTGGGGTGGTTTTGGCATGTCACACTGCACAGTTTTATCCCTCCATCTAGCACTTCAAATGTCAGGCTTAGGTGATAGTGCTGTCAAAAACCATTATTTCTTTATCAGGTAGGTATTTCTAGGAAGCTTTCCCTGCAGCATGGTTTCTCAAGCACTGGAAAAGCTCACCAAATGTTTAGGTCTCTGCAATTAAAAGTACTCATTTCAAAAGCTTTTTTCAGCCTCTTCCATGGGGAGGCTTGGATCCCAGTGGCTTATTCATGGACTATTATCAAAGCATAAAGCTGTGCCAGGATGAACAATAGCTAAAGGAGTATAATGAATTTCTCCCAATGAATGGTGAATGTGGGGAACAGCGACTGGAAAGCCCTGGCTGAGTGATGAGAGTTAAAGAGCAAGGAGAAGTTCAGTCATTGTGGGATTTATTGCAACAAACTACATCTTTAAATATTGCTATTTATCTTGGAAATGGCTATGCATTAGTCAGGCTGTAAAGCTGTCAGTTTTGTTAAGGTATGGGCACTGAATTCATGCTTGTTTTCAGTGATGCAAGAAAAATAGAAGACAGTCATCAGAAGTGTCTCCAAAGGAAATGAGCAGGCTATTGTGTTGAAAATTACTGTTTTGTCTCTGAATTCTGGTCTGAGCAGCAAGTTTTCATACTGATTTCAGGTTTGAAGGTGCAGGTCATTTAGGGCTGTCAAGATTAACCTAATTACCTGACCTGCTCATGCATCTCAGTGAAGAGGCTGCCAGATACAGGAACTGAAACCTATGTTTTTGTACCTTTACAATAAAACCGAGACAATGCAAAAGCAAGGCTGAGTTACAGGAACAGAAATTGCTGCTCACTCCCAACCCTGGAATTTTTCCTTGCTGCAAATTAACTGAAAAGCTCTTCTGACCACACCAATGGCACTGATGAAAAATCACCAAAATTCAGCCAGGAAGTTTAATGACTTTTAATGATAGTGTAACTGTTGGGATTTTGCCTGTGTACCATTCAGCACAGAGAACACAGATGATTCTCCAAGAAAGGAAAAGGAAGAAGTGTTTAAATTCTCATGTGACAGTACACTCATATGCAGTCTCAGGAGCATCCTCAGAGTCTTTTATCTGAGAAAGAAGAAGAGAAAAAGTTGCTGAGCTAGATATTAGATGCTGATCATATTGGTACTTTGCATATGCTGCAAAATTTGGGGTTTTTTCTTCTTTAGGTACCACTTGGATGGCTACATATGATCATGGTTGACTTGAATTTGGCAGTGGTTTTATCCTTTATCATAAAGCCTACCATTTGAGTGCTTGCCTAGGATGGAAGAAACTTCACTCTGCCTTCTGAGCTGAAGAGTGGTTTGAAATCAGATGTGCCAGATTTCAGGAGTAGGTGAATGTGCACCTGGAGGCCAGTGATCTCAGAGGCAAAAGAAGATAAGGCAAGAGGAAATGTAATTATAACCTAATGGTTAGGGCACTCCTGTGGGAGCAGAGCCCTTAAATGTTTGTCCCTCTAGAGCAGTTGTTAGACTGAAAGCAGATTTTCTTTAGCTGTGTTAGGTGGCTCAGTAGCTGCAGTGGACAGTGGATCTACATTCCACTCATTCCAAATTTACAGTCTATTTTTGCTGGTACCCTTGTTCCCTGCTCATCCTTGGAGCCACTGGAAGACACACCAGGTTACAAGGTGGTGGGGTGTTTTGGTTTTGGTTTTTTAGAAAGCACCATCACTCAGTCAAACACTTGCCAAGCCTCTGTGCCAAGGGTTATTCTTTGTCTCTGTGGGGTTTCTTGATTTGCCAACGTTTGAAGGCTCCTTTGTCTCTACTTGGGAAAGCAAACCAGTGATAACTGCAGCAACTGAGCTTGAAGCCAGCTGAAGTGGAGGACAGCTTGAAGATAAAGTGAGGTTTGAATTTAACATCAGCTACAAATCGTTCATGACTAAAGAGTAGTGAAGGCAAAAAAAAGAAGTAAGTAGCAAAGTAAAGAAGCTTCAGTCCCCTCACTTCACATAACTAGCTATTTAACTTCACTGAAGCAGAATGCTCCTGGTCTGTCACTCTCTTCAACCCTGAAAAGCACAGCAAAGCAGGGTGAATTCACCCAGCTGGCAAATGCCACTTCTGACAGTGATGTCCTCAGCCAGGCTTACCTCCCCAAGAAGGCCAGAAGTTCAGGTCTCAGGAAATGTTGCAAAGTCTCCTATTTTTAACAGACTTGAGAAAGGCATAACAGCAGTATAGTTTGGTATTTCAGAGAGCTGTTTCACTCTGTGCTTTTCACCTGTGTAGATGAGAATAGATTTGTTTTGCATAAGATTTGGTCTTTATGTATATTCTTAAAACCTGCCTGCTTCTCTGCTTAAACTTCTTCTTGTTCTGCTTAAGCCTTCTCAGTGCCTTGTAAATTAAAATAGAATAAATAAAAGCAAATAAAAGCCCTCTAATAACTTCACAGAAAAACAAAGAGAGTAAGGCTGATGCAATGTTATTGAATGGGATCCAGGATTAACTCATCAGAGGTTCAGGAGTTCTGTTCTGATTTTATAATATCAATATTCTCCTAACTTTCTGCCTAAGTGTCACTCCAAAGAATTTTGGGAAAGTGTCTCAAAAGATAAGATGGGTCTTGTTTTCACTAGCCATAAATAGTGCAAACTCCAATATTTGAGTCAATGATGTCACATTTCAGCTTGGACCCAATTATAAACTTCAAAGATCTTTCAAAGATCCTGAAATCTGTGTTAAGACAAAATCCCTATTTGAAGTCAGCTCCTATAGGGAATTGGAGGATATTTATACCCCAAAACCCACACTTAAATTATAAAAGGAGTGGCCTATTTTATGCTTGAACACAGCTCATTAGAGAAATCTCTTAATGAATATTTTTCAGTCATTAACAGAGAAAATCAAAGCACATAGGCATGCTGTAAGATTTGCATGGATTGCTAGGTACCACAGTGGACATGTGCATTGCAAATTGTGTGCCATTAATAGTTTTCTGCTCATTCATCAGCATATGATTTAAAAATAATCTCAGTAGTGAATTCTGTAGTATGTATGTTATGAAAAAGAAAAAAATGCATGAAAGTAACCAGCAGCATCTCTGAGACAGCTACATAATGAACAGTAGCATGATTTTTACATAGAATAATGAATTTTCAGCATCAAAATTCCTTAAATAATTTTTTTTTCTCCTCTCATTTATTTATTTTCACTATGTGAAGCCAACTGCTAAAGAATCTGGCTCCCCTTCCTCTGTCATCCTGGAATTTATATTTTCTTCTTTGTTGTGACTCCAGCTTTATCTAAAAAGGATGGAAGGTGATAATAGTCTGAGGACTATTTTCTTGGGAGCTGGGCTTTCAAGGCAAGGGAAATATAGAACATCTATGGATGAGTGTCTAAGCAATAGAATATTCTATATAAGGCAGCCCCAGTCATCTTCAGTGACACTAGCTACACATGTGTTTGAATCCTAACTATTTTAGGTATGCTCATTGTGGAAAGGATCCTGAAGGACACCTACATGAAAGGACACTCAGGCAAAACATTCCTTTTTTTGCTGTAAATGATCTCTGGTGGAGCAGAGTGGACAAGTTGTAGCAGCATGGCTATCAGGGGAAGCTGTTCTCTCTTTTTGAAAGATCCAACTTACTTGAGCCTTTCTACTCACCTTCAAATCTTTGCTGAATGCTCAATACTCCTCATTCTCTGTCCAAATTCTTCCTCACTGCCTCCTTTTCCGCTGTCTGATGCCACTTCTGAAGGGCCACATGGTCTCCCAGTTTTGCCTTACCACATTTGCTAGGGCTATTTATGCTTGAACTCCTGCCTAGTGTCCACCCACATGCATTATCTCTTTCCCTTAGATACAGTTTTATGCATGCCTACCAGGACTAGCTTGTTGCAAGAGTTATGCTCACGACACAGCTTTTAATCATCAAATGACATCTAAACCGCTGCAAGCTGGGGACACCCTTTGCTTACTCAGTATATTCTGTTTCTGAGCTGCTCTAGCAAATTCAGGACCTGCCTGGAGTGGGTCATTACTCAGCTACTGAGGCTGTGGCAGGCAGATCACAAAGGATAAATCTACATCAGGCAGTGTAGCAGCACGTAGCATAGCCTGTCTGCAGATGAACTGGCTCAAGAACTGCAAGGGTTATAGCTGTGTCAGAATGATTCATCAGCCAAACTTAGTCCAGTGGAAAACTATCAATTTATACCTCTAAAAGCCAAGCTAATATCTCTGCAAGACAGTGCACTGTTGTGTTTAAATGGATTAGTTAATCCAGCCCTAGAGTGGTGCTGTCTGTACAGCCCTGCAGAAACTGTACAGATATGCAGAGCAACCTCCTTTTCAGAGTCAGCATAGGAAAATCTAAGTTGTTCAGAAAGTGGGAGGCCAGGGACAGGCCACCCCTGCGTTAGGAACAGGAGATAGGAAAAAAGATGTTGCAGTGGAGTTGCAGTAACTATTGCTTCATCCACCTTGACCCCTTCCTTAGCAACGTTACCAGCAACAGCAAATCTAGATTGCCCTGCACACAGTAAACAAAGTTTGGGCTATTTTGCCAGCCTAACAGTCCACTGCCTGCACAGCCTGTGCCCCATGGTGGCTTTGCTTCTCTCTAAGGTTTGTTGCATTCTACATTTTTATTACGTGCCTGGGGATGGTACTGACTCAAAGGAAAGGGCAAAGCTGGCTTAGCACAACAGATGTGCAAGCTTTATCTTCACAAGGAGGGCAGCAGCTGGCGTGCTCCTACTCCAAAAAATGTTGTAGTTCTCCACTGCTTTAGGCTCTGATTGGTCTTAAATTGCACAGCATAAGCCATAGATTGTAGGCTCCATAGGGAAGAGGCTGTTTCTGGCTTTTTCTGGTTTGTGCAGTGCCAAGAATACTAAAGGCTTCAATAAATAAAAATGATAAATAACAATACCCCAGAGTTTCACTGTGGCTGCCACATTCTGAGCTTGAATGTAGTTTTGCAGGATAATTTGTTGCAAGTGGTCTTATTTTCTTGTGGAATAAATCAGACCTTGCAATAAACCAGAAGATAACATATGCTTAATGCTACTTCCACACTTCCTTCAAGTAGAAAATGGAATTTCCCATTAAAAAAACTTCTTGAAGGAAACCATGTAGATGTGAACATTTTGGAACAACTGTGAGGTAATGTTCACTTTGTTTCCTCTCCTCACACTATTTACTAATCCCATTTCTTGTGACACACCTGAAAAGCAGATTGTACATAGGGTCAACAAAGATTTTGCACCCTTTTGCATCATCAGCAATATTTCCATCTCACAAAACTAAAATCACAGCTTGCAGCCTGGCAGGCTCTTGCCACTTGTGCTTCTACTCAGCAATAAAAGAGATCTGAAAAGAGTATCCCACTTGGGAACCCACAGGCAGACTTAGCAAGAAGCAGGGGAGCCTCAGTGCCCTCCATACCTCTCCCTTGTCTCTCTGTTTCTTGTGGGTATGGCAGGGAGTTTGAATTCCCTGGCTCCAAAAGGAGCCAGCAGCATGACTTTTGCCACTGAGGGAAAAGAAGGAAAAATAAGCTTTCCAACCATTTCAGTTTTCCTTGTGTGGAAGCTGAAACTTCCAAGTTTGTTTATAAATATCATGAGAAATATTGGGGAAGGGGGTTGGAATTCTCTTCAGGCTGGATTTTTTAAATATCTTTGGGGTTTTTTTTTAATCTCTGTGCAAATCAGGATTGGCTTTGAAATTGCCTTTTAAATCTAACAGGCTCTGCACTGCAAAGGAGAGGTCTTATCTTTTGCTGTCATTCTTGCAGGCACAATATCAATATGCATATTTAAGAGCTAATACTACTTTTCTTCATTATATTGCTATTCTTGCCTAAATTCTTATGTCTATGTAAATACATACAATACATATATGAAATACATGTATACACACAGAAACATGTATATAAATGTACTGCTGCTTCAGTTAGTATAAATTCAGAAAAAATGTATGCAATAATAAAGATAGATATATATAATAATAGAAATAGCTCAGTCTATCCAGCTTATGTGCCCTAAGATCAGGTAACACAAAAATAATTTCCTCTTTCTATGTAAATATGTCATGTTTATTATATTTTTTTCCCCATGATTTCAAGCACATATTGAAACTCCGAAGTTAATTTGAGATTCCACTTCACCTCAATTTGGAGTCAAACCCAGACTTTATTGTTTTGGTTTATTTTAGTTAAATAGGTGATCTTCCCCTCACAGCCCTTATATTTTGAAGTTTCTTTTCAGGAGAGAACCCACCAGAATTCTGGAAGTTCAACTTTAATTTCAAACTGTATTGGTTTAGGCTTATGTTTGTCTTATTCCTACATCCATTCACAACAAAAGCAGGAGTGCAAGGTAAGGTGGAGATGAGATTCTGCACCCCACCATATCATTCTATGATAGCATTTCCAGTAATAACATTTCAATATTCTGTATTTTGAAACACATTAACAGCAGCTCCTAATTATGGCAGATGAATGACAAAACCTTGCAGCATCTCCTCTTATTAAAGAGTTTAATGATTTCAGAGCTTCATTTTGTTTTCTGTTGAATGCATCATTTCATCAGAGCATAAATGAGGAACACTCATGTGGAAAATAATAAGAGCTCTGATTCACAGTCTCTGACAGATTTAACTACAATGGCAAAAGAGGTTACTGCCTCCAGCTGTCCACCCTATTCCTTTGGGAAAAATTAACAACCCACTGCAGGATCTGTACAGAGCACAGCATGTCTGCTCCTCACACTCCACAGCTCCCAGCTAAGCATGTCCATGTAAACTGCCATCCGCTAGGGTTAACCCTCCCATTTGAAGAGGTCCTGAATTGGAGAGGGATTGTGAACCAAAGCTCTCAGACAGGATTTTCAAATAGTACTAATGTCTATTAATATTTTTGGGGCATCAGTACCAAATGCTTAGAGTTTCCTCTAGTTCAGCCTCATGATTAACATGAAAACACAAGAAGTGTGCCCATGCAAACGTCATGAGGTTCAACGAGGCCAAGTGCAAGGTCTGCACATGAGTTGGGGTAACCCCAGGTACCATTATAGGCTGAGAGATTAAGGAACTGAGAACAGCCCTGCAGAGAAGGACTTGGAGATACTGGTGTATGAAAAGATGGACATTAGTCAGCAATATGCACTTGCAGCCCAGAAAGCCAATCATTTCCCAGGCTTCATCAAAAGAAGAGGGGCCAGCAGGTTGAAGGAGGTGATTCTGCCTCTCTACTCTGCTCTGGTGAGACCTAAACTCGCTGAACAGAATTAGTTCTGTTCTAACCCAAACCAGAACAGATATGCTTCAGACTGTTTTACAAAGAGGCACAGACAAGTTAAATGACTAAACTAATGTCATATAGCCAGGAAACCACAGAAATGAGGACACAGGAACCTGTTTCAAAGTGCATGGTACTACTGAATCCAGGTGATGTTGTCTGCAAGACAAGATGATTTCCTGCCCTGAGCCTGACAAGAAGCAGAGACTGTGGTGAGTTAGCCAAAGCAGAAATATTATTCCTCTGGGCTCCCATTTTGTTTTTAGCCAGATGGTTCCCAGAATGTTGATTTATTTAGGACAATGTTTCCTGTAATTTTGCCAGTACCTGGCTAACAGAGAGTTGAGGAAGAGGAGTTGTAGTGAAGAATTTTTCTATGTAGCAGACCAAACAAACAAAATCAGCAGAAATTTACAGGTGTTTTTTTGTTTGTGTGTTCTTTATTATTATTATTATTGGTTTGGTTTGGTTTGGTTTGGTTTAAAATCCCAATAAGGTAATAAGCCTCAGAGTAACAATATTAGCCACAGCTCTGGAAAGGCCTCCCTTTCTGTGTATCCAAAACGTACAAATCCAAGGCCATGCAGGCTCTTCCATGCTTTTCTCTTCTGTTCAATAGAAGGTCAAGCAAAGTACAAGCTTGTTATATAAAATGAGCTACTGACAAAGTCTATGTTAAACCCAAACATCTATATTAACTGTCCTCACCTGAAGAATCATTAAATCTGTTAGACAGGATGAAGTAAAATTTGCATACTGATGGTGATAGTAAATCTTTTCTCCTCTTCAGAGCAGATGAAAGGAGGCTGCCTCTACCTGCCAGAGTGAAAACATTGGGCTGATTTCAAAAGACATACATGTTAGCTTTTGCCCTGAACCTCCACCAGCACTCTTCTAACACATTTTGGTTGAAGGGTTGTGGTATAAAAGCCTAGTTTTCTGTGTGAAAGAAATGCAGGCAGACTTAGTGTGCCCCAGGAGCAAGCTTGAGATGCTTACCACCAAGAAAATATTTGGGTTATCTCTGTGGATGGAATCCACAAACCTGGCCTGCCAGCTGGCTGAAGGAGGGTGTCTTGTGAAGATAAGAGGGCCCTGTTTCAGCTAAAACCAATGAAGCAAGGCTAACACAGCTTCAAAACAGGTTCTGAAGGCCAGAGTGAGCAAATTGAGACCTTTGCCTAACTAATAGTGATTTTAATATTAAAGTTGACACCCCTCAGTACATCTCTGACTATGTTACTCAACTCTCCTCCCAAAACATGCTAAACATCACCTAGAAGGTAGGGACAGTTACAGTTAGGATATAAAAGCCATGTGAGGAATATTTCCTTGGTTGGTGGAGGACAGACTGAGGACCTTAGGATTTAGCTATCACAGAGGACAACTGGTGGCCACTCCTTCTCCTCCCATCACCAGGAAGGGAGATGCTCTCTTGCTAAGGACTGCACAATCAATATACAGCCTAACATCTTTGCTAACATTTCTCTTTATTATACTTCAGTGTTGTTTTTAAATCTTTCTTTTTACTTTTCTGACTTTGTCAGAAGCTACCCTGGGAGCATAATTATTAGCTTGAGCTCAAATTCTTTGCAGTTATCCAACTTATCACTGGCAATTCTGAATCTGTTATCTGTCACTACAATAAATCAAACTGATTATTAATTTTAGTAATTGTCCAGACTGTTTCAGAGAGAGAAAGCCCAGATTGGGCACTGTTAGGCTGGTTTTGTCTAATGTGGAGGCCTGAAACACTGAGCTAGGCAGACTGCCGGGTCAGGGTCTCGCCTCTTAACGTGTCAAGGGTTTTGCTTACTTAGCTTGTTGGGCAGAACTTCCCAAGGCATTGGCATGTTGGGAGATCTAAAATACCTACTTGACTCCTCCATCACAGTTTCAGGAGGATTTGGAGGATTTACTGGGACATTTTGGGTATGCAGAAACTGCATCAAAAAGGAAGATGGCTGTGAACAGTGAAGCATCTCTTAGACCACATGCTGATTTCTACCATCCAAAGGCAGTCTATGAATGCTGTTCACATTAAGCAGAGTCTTATGGCTTGTTTTGACTGTTACTAAGCCAAGCAAATAGATTGTCCTCCTTCCTTTTGAATCAGCTGGTGTAACTGCACATATAATCACTCCCTGACCCAGTTCAGTCAAAATTATCCAGGTTAATTCACACACTTTAAATACTAGGGGTCTTTTTCCTAGCCTGTTTCATTTTGATTGAACTGGGTTAGGGAACAATTATGTACACATACCAGAGGGGGAGCATGGGGAACAGAGGGAATAACCTTCACAGAAAACAGTGAGAAGCAACTGGGACTAGGAACCTTTTTGTTTCAATCAGCTGAAGCCAGACATAAGACAGTAACTGAACACTGTCAAACAGGAAATTCCTATGGGATTTGATCTTCACCTAGTGTGAAACACCTTAGTTCCCTCAAAGTTGAGAGTGATACATTCATCTACAGTACTGGACACTCCTGTGTAATTCTGCAGGGTTGCAAAGTGTTTTACAGTCATTCAGACTGGCTCTTAGTAGTGAATTTCTTTAACTGTTGAAAATATCTGCATACATAAAAGATTTTTCTCAGAAAAAGATCCCACTGGTGGTTCTCTGTGGGAATTACCTTTTTACACTCATCAACAAATTCTACTGACAGGATTTCTTCATTGAAAGCAAAGATAAGCTTAAGTTTGTTTCCAGATCACACTGTTCTTCAGTAACTAAGAAATAAAAAGAAAAACAATAAAAGCAGACCACATAAAATCAAGGAATTCTTCTGGAGGCTAGAGAATTCAATCTTTTAAATTTGCTTCTTCTTTATCACTTTTTTTTTTTCACCAAGTCCCTGGTATGAATCAATTAAAATGGGCTTGTTAGTGGTTAAAGAGGTTGACTGTATATTTGTGCACTCGTGGTCACATGCTAGCCACAAAATGTGCTAGCCAGAAGGACAGAAAACCAGAAGAAATAGCACCTGGAAGCTTATGTTTTTCTGTGAATAAGTAAGATGGAACAGCTTTGCAATTCTTGCCTTGTTTGCTTATGGAAAAGAGATGTCTGAGCTCTGGAGGTTTGTCCACTGTGGCAAACTAAGGGACACTGATTGTCCCTTCACACTGTTCACTGAATGCTCCAGGCTTTACCACCTGTCAATGGGAAATATGAAGGGACAGAATTACAAAGGACCATGAAACTCTTATTTGTGTAGTTAATCACTGTGTTAGACAAATGAGTAGAAGTAAGGCAAGTGTTCTGCCCTCTAGCCTCTACAGTCTAATTTATGTTGTTTGGTAGATGTAGAAACCATGGATATAATTCATCAAGAAATTGATCCTGTGTGGGTGAAGGAAGATAGGCAAAGGTTAAGGGCAAAACAGAACAGTAAAGTTTTTTCAAGCCCTTAAATCTTCACCTGGTCACAGTCATCCCAGATGCTCAATTATTATGCTAATATCCTTGTTGTATGTAGTTTTTGGTGAGTAGGAAGAGTGCTGAGTTTGGAAGTTTTGCTAGAGTGTGGAGGGGTGGAATGAAAAGAATGAGAGATGGAGAGGAGAAAGAAAGGTGGTTTTTTTAAATGCTTTGTGGAAGGGTGGGTATAGAAGGGAGAGAGGGGCAATGTAAACTTCACAGGTGTGGCTGGAAATAAAAGGTACAGAAAAAGCACAAAAAATTGATTAATGAAGATTGTGAGAGGTGAAGTAGAACTGTGCTGCTCTGCAGAAGGGCTATGGAGAAGGTAGGACTCCTATGAAGAGTTTCTCCTAATAAGGACTAGAGATAGTGTTAACAGTGAGATGAATTCCCTCATCACCAGGGAGCAGCCAACAGGGAACAATCAAATCTACATTTCATATGGATATGAACAAAGGTTTGGATGTTTTTTCTGGGGGGCTGACAAGGAAGAGTAAGCTTCAGAGGAAGACTGAACTTTTGAAAGAGATTCCACTTTGTGGAACCCACAGGGATGAAAAGAGCAGAGAAGGGAGAAGGGAGAATGGAGTCTTAGAGTCAAACCATGAGAGCAAGAGCTGGCACCTACACCCACCTTAGACTTTCAGGATAGGAAATCATCTGGTCCAGCCCAGTTTGGTCCCCATCATCTGATCTCATGAATCTATAGTGCTGTCAGTAGGAGTTTTTCTTTTGTTAACTAGTCCCACTCACTCACAGGGCAGAGGTGCTCAAGGATCTCAGAATAATTCTGTGCATGTTCATCATACTGCAAGCAATCACTGGAAACATTGCTTACAGTTACAGAGGTGTTTGGATCAGACATGCTGCACTAAGAGATAATATGATTCAAAATTTCTTTCCCTGCCTTTTCCCAAAGGTCACCACAATCTTATGCTTGCAATGCTGACTAAAGTAGTTAAACTTGCATGGCCTCAGGCTTCTCCTGTAAACATAGTCCAGATATAATGAGATGTGCTTGGCTTATAATTATGCCTCTGATACTGACTTTCTCTTATTGATTGCCTTTGGTGGAGTCACTTAACTCCCCTACTCCTTCTGTCTTTCATGTTTGGAAACAGATATGTTAATAGTTACCTGTTTGGCTTTGAGGTATCTTTCAGAGATGAATAAGTGGCTGCTTATGAAAGTCTTTGAGGATAAAAATATTATGTACATGCTAAATAAGGGTTCCCTGGGTGTGTTGCAACAGCTGACTATTCACATTTATTTGCACAACATTACAATTTCAAGTATTCACACACTATAGAAAAGGTTATAGATCAAATGAATGCTGTAGTTTCAGTTGTTAATGCCTATATAACTGTACACTGATTAACTGTTTCACATGTAAGATCTTAACCAAGCTTCTATAACAAATCTCTGTAAAGAAAACTAAAGGAATATATGAAACTTTCTAGGGCAAATATGTTAGGAGGGATCTGACTTACAGACCTGTATGCATATATTGCATATAGTAAGAGATGAAGAAGAGTTCCCTAATAAGTTTTTCAGAGTTAAAATTAACTGACATCTTTAGCTAAATAAACTGACTTTAAATGTTTCTTAGAGATATCCAGATTTTTTCTTTTAGTCTTCTGCCTAACTATGAGGCAGATCCATTTCTTTTCTTTAAAATCACAATCCACTAGGAAAAGCTCAGTTGCTTCTTCTAAACCAGTATTATGTTTCCTGGGGTGGCTGTGAGCAGCTACCTAGGGAAGAGTGAGAGGAAAACAGGCATTTGCCTGCTGTACCTCGCTCCCAGCACCCTGAGCCTCTGACCATTTTCAGTTTGAGAGGCTTCCTGAGTAGATCTTTTGGTCTGTACTGGACTGCTCTTCAAGTGCTTGTCTCTCCCCTAGAGCCCCAATAAGCTTCTTGCATGTGGCACCACGCTGTAAAGAACATAGAATCTTTTCCTTTCACTGAATTAGCTTTGTCCCAGTGACAATTCAGCCATAGCTGCACTACTTTCTCATTAGACTTGCACAAACAAAGAGCTTTAAAAAGAGGAAAAAGAAAAGAAGCCCAAGAGGAATCCACCAGTGGCAGCTTCTCTGAGTTATTCCATAATTTTTCTGCTACAGAGGCTACTCAGAGAAAGAGCATGCAACTGTTAGCCCTGTGTCTGCATGAAAAATCCTTCTTTAAAATCATTTCTTTCCTTCCTGCTGCCTGCCTCTTAAGAGCAATGCATATTGTGGCATCTTGACCCTAATCCAACATTTTGTGGCATTCTAACATCAATATAAAAGTGGAATTTGGCAAATACTTGAAACAGGATCACAGATCATAAAACTGAGTGAATGGAAGCTGCAGAGCTTTGCAGAATTGCAAATAGATACTTTCATAATTCCATAATCAATTAGAAAATAAAGTCTGAACTTATCAGTTATTTGATGTATTATTCTTCAGTAACTGGGGCATCAACTCCTGTGTTTTATCACCCCAGAGTGAAAACAAACAAGTATCCCTAATAATGGCTTCAATCCTGTGTTTCCTATATGCTTTTCTTTCTGCTAATGCCCTGAGTTATTAGTGCAGTACTAATGAAATTAATTTATAGCCTGTGTTGTCCAAATAGTTGCCTGAGCTTTCCACATTCTATTCAGCTCCATACCTGTGAGATTAATGACATCTGCATGACAAACAACTAGATTGCAACTAACCAAACCACAACAGTGGGAGACTTCCACCTTCCCTGTCTTATTGGAAACAAAGGTAAGAGAATGTGGAAAATGAAGATGAAGGGATATCCAAAGAACATTAAGTACCCAGAAAGGATTCTTCCATGTTGTTGTTGGAGGTTTTTTGTGTATGTGAGGGGGGTTTCTGTTTTGGTTTAGTTTTTGGGTTGTTTTTTTTTTTTTGGTTTGGGGTTTTTTTAATGAGCATTTTGCTCCTAACTGGGAGTTGAACCAAGTTATCTTAGTGTCTTTGCAAACTACATGCATTTTTATGTTCAAAAACCAGAAGGGTTTGATGCATTTTCCTCTTTGAGATACTTAAAGGTATCTGGGTTTCGAAATGTGTCCCTAAAGGAAAGCATGCAGCTGCTGCAGGTATTAGTTATCCAGTTAGTGATAATATTAAAGTACCATCATAAGAATAACTATGGACTTGATTGAGGAAAGATAGATTTTCTTGTCAAGATCTACAACCTTGCTACCAAATGGAATATTCCTGAAGATTCAGCCAAAATGTTTGAATGGATTGCTGTGGCAGATCACTCTAAAGCTGCTAGAAACCCATTACAAATTACAGAGCAGATACTGCAGGGAGGAATTCCATACAGCAGGTAATTATGGGAAACATTTTAAAAGCTGCAGATTAAACAAAATTGCTGTTTTCAGTTTAGCAGAGACAGCCAAGCAAAACAGTTGAGTTAGGAGAGAACTGAGCTGACATCCAAAACACCACCTGTAAAGAGAAACAAAATTCAAAACTGCCAAGGATTCAAAGAAGCTTTAGGGATTTTCAGTCTATTTCAGTGAGAATAGATAACAGATAGATAGTAGCTCCTGCCAATGTAGTAGCACATCTTTCAAATACCAGTGCACACAAAAGGTCCTGTTATTTTCAACATGACTAATCAAACTATGTCAAGTACTGAACCTTGAAAATGTCAGAAGAATCAGGGTCTTTAAGAGCCATCTGTTTGGCTTATAGATAGTGTTCAACCATTTCTTAGTGTTTTCCTGAAAATCTATGCATGAAGTATGTGATTTATTTTCAAAGGATGCCTTTTGATGCCAAATTTAACTTAACTGCTGAGTAACTTTAGAAGGCATGAACCAGCCCCACCACTAGACCTGAGAATACAGGGAGGGCTCCAAGGTAACAAACTGAGCATTGTCTTAAAAACATGGTTTAATTCTTCAATCTCTTGCCAGAGTTTGAAGGCTCAGGCTTGCAAGAACTTGCATAGCATTAAAGCTCACCCCTTCAGGTTTTTCTTTATGTCTTTAAATAAAATAGAACTTTTTCTTCATTTTGGGAACTTACTCTCCAGATTCAACACATTTCTGCAGGTAGAGCAAAACACAAGAGGAAAAACTTTGCAGACATCTACCTTGATCTTTGGATTTTAGTTTTATAGTTATAAATATAACATCATGTGGAGACAAGCCTGGGTCTAGGCATCTAGGAGACTGCACTAGATAGAAAAAAGAAAACAAAACAGAATCTTGAAGAAATACTATCCTGCTTCTAATGATGTAGGAGAAAGAATTTCTTTTCCCAAAGAAACACAAGACTTGAAACTGCTTGCAAAGACTTTGTTTGATACCTTATTTTTTTCCATAAACCCAGAAGTAATGATACACTGAACATTTTAGACAAGTTTCAAGCAAGATCTTGGTTTTACTTTGTTTATAGTACTCTTCTGAAACATTTAGTTTCTCTGAGTTTCTCTGTGTGAGAAAACTTAGATCAGTTCAGCTCTGATCCTGTTGCCAACAGTGTCCATGTTTTCCTGTTAGGCACAGGACTGTGGCTATGCTCACGGTTAGCAGTCTTGCATCTGGGTTAGCTTCTCTGCTTCTGAAGGCAGCTGTTATTTAGGTGGCAAACAGATATGCTAAACTGATTGCAAAGATTATTCTGTGTGCTTACATTTGGCTGAAACAAATGAGACTGAGTAACAATTTAGCAATGCCTGCAGTCAAAACCATACCTGAAGGATGTCTTGAATGTCCATTTCCATTACCTTTGTATTTTCTGTTCCCTTTATGATGAGATTTTCAACACTCTTAATAGCTTTGGAGACTTTTTGTGCATGCAGTGCTTGGAGGTCAACTGCTATGAAATTAAGCATTGCAAACATGTTGGTTAATCACAGAATTATCAAGGTTGGAAGAGATCTCTAAGATCATCAAGCTCAACTGTTGACCTATTATCCTCAGTCACTATACAGTGTCCCTAGGACTAAACCATGTCCCTAGGTATCACATCTATACCCTTTTTAAACACCTCCAAGGGATGATGACTCCATCATTTCCCTGGGCAGCCTGTTCCAATGCCTAACAACTCTTTCAGTGAAGAAATTTTTACTGATATCTAATCTAACCCCCCCCTGATGCTGCTTGAGGCTATTTCCTCTTGTCCTCTTACTGGTAGCCCAGGAGAAGACACCAATCCCCATCTCAGTACAAGCTCCCTTTAGGTCGTTGCAGAGAGAGCTAAGGTCTCCTCTGAGCCTCCCCCTGCTGAGACTAAACAACCCCAGTTCCCTCAGCTGTTCCTCACAAGACTTATTCTCCAGACCCCTCACCACCCTTGTTGCCCTCCTCTGAACACTCTCCAATGCCTCTATGTCTTTCTTGTAGTGAGGGGGAGTTTAATTAAGTTTAATTAAGCAGGATCAAGCACTCTTGTCTGAATTTTCTTGGAAACTGTTCTGCATAGAAGTTCAATATCTGTACCTGTAACATTAAAATGTTTCTGCAACAGGAAAAATCCTGTACCCTTAGTCTGTTTGTATGCTCTGAAGATACTTCAGTGCCTTTTTCTGCAAGAACTGGCCCTCTTCATGTACACTATTATTATAGAGTTTATTAGATTACAGTTTTTAGCAGAAGTGTCTATCATTCCTAATGCTGTTTAGCCTGACTAAGAAATAAAAAGTAAGCTTATTTTGATCTTTTTTCTGTCCTTGTGAGGTCTCTTTCAGAAGCTCTCATTACNCCTATGTCTCTCTTGTAGTGAAGGAGAGTTTAATTAAGTTTAATTAAGCAGGATCAAGCACCCTTGTCTGAATTTTCCTGGAAACTGTTCTGCATAGAAGTTGAGTATCTGTACCTGTAACATTAAAATGTTTCTGCAACAGAAAAAATCCTGTACCCTTAGTCTGTTTGTATGCTCTGAAGATAATTCAGTGCTTTTTCTGCAAGAACTGGCCCTCTTCATGTACACTATTATTATAGAGTTTATTACATTACAGTTTTTAGCAGAAGTGTCTATCATTCCTAATGCTGTTTAGCCTGACTGAGAAATAAAAAGTAAGCTTATTTTGATCTTTTTTCTGTCCTTGTGAGGTCTCTTTCAGAAGCTCTCATTACATATCCACATGCTTACCCACCTGCATGCAGCTGAATGTAATTCTCAGAAGGTAAAGCCAGGGTCCTGCAGAACACCCATCTCCTTGGACTGAGTCAGATTTGGTTGCAGAGTCTTACAAGCAGCAGCAGTTTAAAAATATGATATGAAATAAAAAAAGAGACTTGCTGCTTTCTTCCAACACCTTGATGTTCTTAATGAAATAGTAATCATAATAAGCCACTAGGAACTGGCAATCAATCAGTTTGAAAAGACGTCACTCCACTCGTTGTCTAATGCACTGACTAACTGCTCCAGTTACAAAATTAGAGACCAGTTTTGAGGAAAGATTCTGATTTTGTCATGCTAACAGTTGTGTATATAGTTCTTTGGGCAGCATTTAATAGTCCTGGCTGAATTTTTTATGCAGTGAATGAAGGACTAGTGGCATAGAAATCAGGATTTATCTGATGCATATTATAAGTAAAGCCAAAGGGAAACTTATGTCTGAAGTTCTGCATCACTGCAATATATATTAGAGACTGCAGATGTCATATGATCTCTCTGTTGCCCCTCTCAGCACAGTGAAGTGCTTCCTTCATGCCTGATGTTAATACTCTCTGTGCCTTGCAAATATTTTAGCAGTCGCAGCACTCCTGCAAGTGTGGGAAGAAGTTTGTCTTTCAGTCATGGCACAGGATCCTGAAAAGACTCAGAGGAACAGATGAAACATCCTGGGCAAGTTTGCTAATCACTGAGGTGTGGCCAAGGCTGATGTCTCCCATGCCAGGCATAGTAAAAGGTAGTGCAAGCACTTGAGAGTTGTAGTTTTGGGATCTGGTGACTGAGGTGCTCCTCTAGCATATCACTGTGCATGCACAGTAGCAAATGTTACATGAAAACAGGAGAATTCAAACACTGAACTGTGTTTACATATAGAGTGTAATTTGAGCAATATTTGTACCTTATAAACTTCTGTTATGCTCTTCTTCTCCCTCTACAAGTTGAGTATATAATCTTGACTGCAGAGGTATTCTAGTGCCAGGCAGAAGTTGTAGAGAACCAGTAAAGGTGCTTTGATTTTTTTTTCCTATGTGAACAAGCTATGAATGAAAGAGCAGTCCTTTTACTGATGCAAGCTGACTAATTCTGTCTGTTGTTATCACTGTTTTTACTGCAGAACCAATTGCCTAAGGGAAGAAAGATAATCAAGCCTGAAGGCTAAATCCCTGTATCATTGAGTTCTTAAGAGAAATATTTTCAAACAAATGTTGTAGCTTTTATATAGCATCCAAAAGTGTGTTAGGTGCTGTACTGGTGAAGTCTTCCTACTCCAATGTAGTTTATGTTTTGATTATTCTTCACAAATCAAGCCAAAAATCAAAAGAATGGGAAGAACAAAGGGAAGCAAGCCCAAAATATAATGTGTTAATATGTTTCTTTTTCTTTTCCTTCAGCAGTCTTACTAGTTCAGGCATTGTGCATACCTGTGCATGTCTTTTGGGGGAAAAAAAGAAATAAAAATTGAGATAAAAATAGAAAACCCCCAAAGTGTTAGGGTAAGAGAGCACAAGGTGTGTCTGCACAGGGTGCAGCAGTAGGGAAAAGAAAAGGCAAAGCAAAATGAGGAGAAAGAGAGAGCAATGAACAAAACAAGGAAAGATTAAGAAACAGATGTGAGGATCTAAGTCTTACTGTACAAAAGATGTGGCAGTAAGGGAATGATGGGAAGAGGTCTGTGGCAAGAAAGTCTATTAAGTAAAGCACTTCCAATACTGGAGGCCAACAATACCCCAGAGGCAACTGTCAGTGGCTCAACTCAGAACAAACTGTACTCTAACACCACAACCAATATAGCACACATGGCAGGTCACAGAAATACCACAGAAATGACACACAGTTACAGCCTGGAAGTGACCACGTTGTTAAATCCCTTCTTTGGCTAAAGGTGTTTCACTCCCAAGTTCCTAAGGGAAACAAAAGTTGAGAGTTTGCATCATGAAGCTGAAAGGAAGCTGTAGGGTATGGAGTATCTTTTCAACACAGGTTAATCAGAGCAGCACAGGACCAGACTGACATTTCAGAAGGTTATCCTAATGCTGTCAACCCCATAAAGATCCAGAGGCAATAAGTGCCTGTGCTGTGGCATGGCCTCTCAATAGTCACATAGGTCCTGATGGAGCTTGCCTTTGCTCATTGTGCCATTGCTCTGCTGGTTCAGTGCATATTGTCCAAGACTTTGTCATGGTGATGCAGAAGAACATACATTTTCCCATAGTTACTTCTAAATCACTGATGTCAGTTTTTTCAGCTAAGTATTTATTATGTGACATACAGCACCCCTTTTGGGGCAAATATTCAGCATACTCTAGACCTTAGAAATATATTTTTAACCTCTCCACCCTAAATATGGCAGGTTTTCACTAAATTTTGAATGATGCACACAAAGTGGCCAGATATTCATTTCCTTTCTGCACTTTTCTTACACAACCAAACTGCTTTTGCAATGGAGTCAGCCAGTTGGCATGAGAATACCTGTCCTGTCAGAACAGTTCAGCACAATAAGTTCAAATAACCAATTAATCACTGCATCTGCTTCAAACTCCCCTTAGAGGCTTGCATTGTCTGAGACAATTGCTGTTTAAGACTTTCTCTTTATCTCTAGGCACTTATGACTTCATTTGATCTGAAGCCAATTAGGTGAGGAAGAATGTGAAAGGCAAGTCATTAAGACAATGGAATATAGTTCTCAGCACAGAATTAGAGCAGCACCCAGAGCAGAATTATCCTAGGAATTTCAGAGGGTAAACAAAAAGCCATATTCTGTGTTAACAGAGGCTGTGTTTTCCAAGCTAAGCACACTGCTTTAGTGAGTCAGTGGGGCTTTCCAACAGCTTGCTACCTGGTTGCAGGAAGCTGTGTGAGTGATATCTGGAATCCTGAAAAACTGGACCACAGGATGAATCAAAAATGAAATAGATCTATATTATGGATTTGGGACAACTGTCCCAATTCCTGCCTAATATTTCACAGAAAAAAAATACTGGACATGTAAGCCACAGCTTGGTGTTTGTCATAGGCTGCCTTTGGGTTTGCAAAGAGCTTCTGTTTGCATCAGCATCGAGTTTGCCCATGAAAACATGAGACTGATTAGTCAGAAAAGAGTGTAGCATGCCTGGCTGTCATGGCTTCTGACACATTTCTTCTTTCTTCTGATTCTTTCTTTGAATTTTAAAATAACAATATGAATACCAAGACAGGGTTTACATAGTTTCAGGTATTCCAGTTACACCAGAATACTAAAAGATACCTTGGCTAGACTTCTAGCTGCAAGTCTCTTTGCACTGGAATGAGGCCTGTAAAGTGAAAACTACTTCTCTGTAAGCACTGCTTCACAGTTTCAGACTCACTACCAAGATTTTAGTCTCTTCTAGGTTTTCTAAAATGCATTTATGCACTATCTTTTCAAACCACCCTCATGTGTGGTCTTTTAATTCTATTGACTGCTCCCCTGTCAGATGCTGAGAGTTGAGAGGTAGAGGTGTCTAAGTAGATAGGACTTTAGCAGAACTCCTCACGCAGCTAAAATCCCATGCAACCTTTAAAAATGTCAGACTGGTGAGTGACTAAGCACTCCAATCTCTAAACAGCCACACTTACAATGAATAACTTTATTTTCCAGTTCATTGGATTATGCCTCTCAGCATTTGGGACAAAATACATATTAAGAGTCAATCAAATTCAGAGTGACACAACATAAAATTCAAAAAACTTAAGATCTTTGCCTAAAATGCTACTTTTCAATATCAATCTCCTTCATTAGAAGCAAAAGGAAGTGGCAGGTGTTTCAGCATGCTCTGGAAATAAAGAGCTACAGGCCACTTTTCAAGGGTTAAGGCAAGTGCTAGTCAAATGCCCTCCCTTGAGACCACCATGGCATGAAGACTCAGAAGTTTTAACTAATGTAGGGTTTGGTTAAGCCTCTCAGATTAACTCAGTGGTTGTGACAGAGACCAAAAAGGCATACATGTATGTAAAGGTAGGAAGGAAGGAGTTCTAGACTTTTGACCCAACTTTATGTGAGACTTTTGTACCATTATTTGAGTTCATAAACAGTCCTTCTTTCAGAGCTAATGTTCTACCACTGATGACAGAATGAACTTTACCATTAATCTCAGAGTGAATAGCAACAAATTCTAAAGCCACCAAAGAGAAACTCACTTATCATTCCACAGGCTACTACTGACCTTATGTTACAGATGACCTGGGAGCCAGGCTGCTCTGCACAGCACAGTGCATTGCACATCTTTGGAGATATGCTGAGGGAAGAGCAGGCAAATGATTTCTGCATTTTGAACTAGCTAAAATGTGTGAATAATCTTCAACTGCAGACCATAGCACAATGCAGTCCCTGAGCCAGAAAAACACAGACTGTCACATATGGCCCTCTGTAAAGCTTAAGAGATATTTGGTGGCTACCTTCTTGCTGTGTCTGCTGAGCTAGAATTTGAGCTTGATGTACCCATTCTGCCTAGAAGGGCAAAGCCAGTGTGTGAGGCAGAACTTGTCTGGATTTCAGGTTGCTTACCTGGAAAGCCAGTTGTCTCATTCCAGCCATGAGTCAGAGTACAAACAGGTGTGTGGGCTCTGTGCTTAGGTAAAAACTCAGGCCATGAACTAAGATGACAGTAGTTAGCTCTACCAGAGCTGAGTCTTTTGCATTCATGGTTGCTCATGATACCTGCAGGAATGTCTTTAGCTGTATTCACAACTTACTTCACCTGGGTGATTGTCACAGAGACACCCACAAAATAGATAGAAATTGCTTAACCAAACTGGGGCTTTATTGAACAAGGTCAAATAGCCCTCCCTGTGACAAATGAAATAAAAGTTCAGGTGTCAGGTGAGATCTGTCCCACAACCAGTTCTTAATCATGGATGGTACAAACACTAGACAGGACAAACCACAATTGGGCTCACCCAGTAGAGGAAGAAAACCCTCACTGTCTGGATATCCATAAGCAACCACTCACCAAAAGCAGCATGAAGTTTCCCTGGGTAGCATCCTGGTTCCAAGGTGAAAGCTTCCTCAACCACAGGCAGCTCTGGTGTTCATATAGCCAGCTCACCAACTCCAAATTTGTGTGGGCCAAAAGGTTTCTTTAATGCATGAGCTGGTGTGAACTTATAGGCAAAACAAAACCAACCCCAGACACTGAGATACTGCCCACAGCAGGGCTTGAGCTACCTCTGAAAGGATTCCTGCTGCACCCCCACCAGGAGGTGTTGGCACGCTGGATTCTGCAGGCATTAACTCCTCTGTCTCAAGGTGTCTGCTTAGTATTTATTTCAATGTTTCTGTGGGGCACAGGTGCAACTGTTCATGAATTATAAAGATCTCAAATTCATAAGTCACATTTACAAAAGGTAATTTTAGGCTTGCAGTCATTTCAGACTGCTGAGGCTGTTTTTACAACAGTGTCTTGAAAACCCCATTTGCAGAGCACAGAAATGCTGCATATTTAGATATTAAAAGAAAACTTCAAACCCTCCAAACCCAGAAAAAACCCCACATGTGCAGTCATCCTCAGGCATGCAAAACCTCTTTAATTATTAGATAGAAATTTGTTATATTATTAGAAAACTAATAATATTCCACAACTTCCCACTACATAAACCCAACCCCTTGCTGTGCTGAAACATGCAATTTATTTCTAGATATGAGAGTGACCTAGTTCTGCTTTCCTAATGCAGTGCACATCAGAGTCACCTTCTGTTTCAGAAATCTCATCATTCAGCACAGGAAGATTTTATACCAAGAGCACTGGTGAAAGCCCTACTCTTGTTTTTCCTTTCACCTACTCTCACACAGACTGGAGCCTGTGTATGAGGTCAGTTGTACAGTGGCAAACAGGAAGTGTTCTCACTGTTTTGGTCCTCATATGAAGTGGGCAAACCTTAGCCTGTCCAGATTAGAGAGATGAATGAACTCTGTTCACCTGGATTTACACTCCTGAGGGAAACACAGCAGCCATAGAGTAGAAGATCAAGCCTAATGATGCTTTAAGTCATATGAAATACCAAAGGCACTGGAGAGCAAAGTTTGTGGCATATTGGATATGTATTTTGCTTTATGGTAGAGTTCAACTTCTCATTGCAAACTTTGGCTCTTATCTTGTAAAAAACTCCATGACACACCTCCTTATTGTGTCAAGACCTTTGCAACTGTCAGCTCTTGCTGAAAAAAAAAAAAAAAAGTGGTGGACATTTGGTTTTAGTGTTAGGTGTTTTTTGGATTTATTTTTCAGATTTGACTTTTGTGTGGGTTGTTTTTTTCCCCTCCATCTAGTCTGGGGATTTACGAGTGACTGTCCTAGAGAGATCAGGCACTTCAGAGGGATCAGAGGAACAAACGGGAGGTGCCTCCAGCTCCTGTTCTGGCTGTGCCCATGTAGGTACATCAGCAGAGCCCTCTCGTGGAAAAGCAATGTGGAGCAACAAGAGGAGAGGGGGTTTTTTTCTAAACAAGCAGCTTACATGGTTTTCCTTAAACTTCCTTTCACTTGCTAAACAAAGTGAAAAAAATCCCCACTCTTGATGTGACAGGTCTACAAATGACATTTAGTTATGCAACCAAATTGCTTAGGGAGGACACTGTCTTAGCCAACACCTGCTATTCTGGCAGAAGTTTGTATGCATTTGGCTTAAGAGCCTCAAGTTACACTGATAGAGGGTGCAGCTGTACCAAATGTTGCTATTGTTGGGAGTGTGAACAAATCTTATCTTCTGTTTCACGTGTTTATTCCAGCAAAACTGCCTATGTAGGCGGAAACAGGCTGATGGAGGAGTGCTTTCATTGGCAAGGTTACCATCAGTAAATATGATCTGTGTCTTTCCCAACAAGGAAAAACATCTTTCTCCAGGCACTACCTGTGCTACCCTCAGGGAAATCAAGCAGAAAAAGCTCTACTGTATGGATATTGACTCTGGACCAAAAAAAAGGACCTTAATTGCTCAGGCTGTGCCACAGGAGTCTTAGGGCAATTCTATACCATCAGCGTTAAGTCATGAAGGTCTTTGTCAGTTAGTTTGTCCATCAGCCTCAGTATTTTGTGTGTTTTGGGTTGGTGGATTAAAACTACATCTCTCAACAAAGAAACAGCTCTGGTGGTGGAAGAACAGCTATGAAAGTATAATTGGTTTTGCAGTAGGGTTTCTTCTATGCAATAGGAAGTCTTGAAGTGTCCTCTTGGTCCTAGACTGTAATTTTCTGAGGTTTTTTTACTTGCTGCCTCTCAAGGACAAATAGCACAGATTAAGTGATTGACATTTGCATTTATCACTCTGATTACATTTTCATAGCATTTACTTGGCTCTTCATCTCTCTTGCTTTAATTATCAGTTCAACGACATGCCAAAAAGTCAATAGCTACTTTCATCAGAACATTCCTGGTCCTTCCTAGGGCTATTATCTCTGGCATTCCTGTGGGGATTGACAAAGCCTATTCTCTCAACTCTGTTGGATACTTTCTACAGGCTCATCTGTGTTATATTAAACACTAAGTTCTCTGGAGTTTGGAAAACACCAAAGCAGCACAGTAGCCTGTTGATAGATTCCACATTAGACAGGAAGTCTGCTACAGGACAGTGAACTTCATGTCTTCTGTCCCTTCATTTACTGCCATTTTTCACTAGGACTTAGTCTTCATGATGAATGACTCCTCCATTAACCTATAAATCTGCCTGACATCTTGTACTTTCATATTCCTTTTCTTGACATTGGTTCTTGATCTCACTTTCTACTGCTTACAGCAAGGCAATTCACTTCCAAAGCACCAGCAGAAAAGAAGCCTAAAGGGACCATATGGCAGCTAAGCCTCCTCAGTCACCAGAGAAAGTGATCCCATTAAAGCTCTATTTAACTGGCCCTAGTCCAGCCTTGTCAGCTGACAACAACACTTCTGTGGCTGTCAAGGCAGCAGAAGCAGATGTGGATCTTTCAGCATGTCCATTGCATGTAGCTCACAACATGTTGAGTTTGAGAGATCAGAAATCCACTGGAAAAAAGAAAGAAACAGGCAGGCGCTGATGCAGCTGATCTATTAACTGGATTGTTACATTCCCTCAAGAGGGTGTAATATGAAACAGACAAAAGGCTAAGCAAGGTATAATACAAAATGTCAGCAACTACCAAACAGCCCCAGTGGTAGCTAATGTTTGTATCTTGATACAGTCTTGTATAACAGAATGACAGAACAGTTAATGTTGGAAGGGACCAGCAGAGTTCATCTAGTCCAACCTCCCTGCTCTAGCAGGGTCATCCTAGAGCACTTTACTCAAGATTGTGCCCAGGGTGCTGAAGAGGATCTTTGGCTATTTGGACTTTCACTGGTACGTGTCTTAGAGTTGTCTTGGCTCCTACATAGTCAGAGTTTCAGATCATTGTTGATTGTACAGGCTAGGGGATCCTAAGAGAGCTAAGACTTAGAGGATCTTAAGACTGTAGGCAAAAAATAGGTCTAATTCTGTGCCTGCCTACTTGTAATGTTTAATTTCCCCAAAGGAATGGAGGCCAGGGACCATAGCACATATTACAAGTGAAGGACAAATTCAGGTTTAACTCTATTATTCCTCAGAGATTCTGCCTCATGCTGTGCCTGCTAAATTATGGATGCTTGTGCTGTTCACTACTTCTCTAACATTCCTAATGAGAAACCATCTAACGTGAATGCTGCTGTGTATCACTTTCTTATTCAGCACTGTTCTGTGAAGAAGAGCAGAGTGGCTGCCAAAGTGATGGTCATCATTCACTCAGCATTAAGCAACCACTTAAGGCTTCTCACATGCAGTAAACCCCTCATATTTTGTCTCTGCAAGGGAGCTAAATGAGAGCATTAATCCTCTTCTGCTTCAGTGCAACAGTGGTAGTTATTTATAGAGCCACTCTGACGATGAGTGGGCATTGCAGATGGCTCTGTCTTACCAGAGAGCTAAATTAAGTAATTTGTTTCCAAAGGGGAGGTTTATTTACTGACCTCAAGAAAGTTAATCTTGCTTTCACCTGGAGCTCAACACACAAAATCCCACGAGTTCTTTTCACTTACTCTGATTTCTCTTTCTTAAAATACCTGGGTTTGTTTCCCTTTCCATGCCTTATGTGTTAATGTACCCTTCATTTCATATCCCACTGCTTCAGGCATATCTTCTGGTGTCATTTTCTGTGAGCATTTCAATTTTGCCAGCTGCTTGGAAGACTGTGCTGAGACATAAATATGGTGTGAAGTCAGAAGCCTGTGAAAGTCATGGAAATAGTCTCATGGCTGAACTTTTCTCACATGAGAGCTTGGTGCATTGAGATACAAGGTCGAGGCCCTGCCACCACTGCACATCTCCAGAGGTGCCCTCTCCTGCTGACTGCTGACTCCCACCCTCACAGTGGCACCGAGGTTGCCACAAGCTCAAGCTGCCCCCTTGTCCCCTGACCTGGGGACATGCTACAGTGCATCAGAATAGATGAACTAAACCAGGCCTCCCCACAGAGATCAAACCCCTTGGGTTTGTTTTTCTGTTGCTAACAAAGGCAGTGTGTGTCTGGGTGTTACTGCCTAACCAAACCTTAGTCACTTTTGGGACCGAACGCTGCTGAAACCATTACTGCAGGGTAACATTGTGGCAGCCAAGCTTTCTCCTGCCCTGATGAGGCAGGCAAAACCAGACTTTCCCATAGTATCAGGATCCTGACAAACATCCCAGCATTCATTGTGCATACTCCTCAGGTGTCTCTTACTTAACCACTTACCTTTAGGAACTAAACAAATACAAATGATTCCCGAGGCCCTAAACTGAACAGCACAATTTCCTATCATCCAACATCATGAGCTAAAATCCATACAGAAAGGCAATCAGAGAAGGATAAAAATCTCCACACTCTATTGAAACTCCTCACAGTATGTATCCCTTAACATCAAACTACAGGTAAATTGGCTAGTGAACTGACTGTAATTTTTTTGTGTCACATCCCAGGCAAGGCCACAAAACAGCATTGGAGGAGAACTGAATAAGCCTTGATGGAACAGCAGGGCCTCGCTGATGGCAGGTGTTTCCATGGTCTTGATGTGACCATGAGGGGTTCACAAACCAAGATAATGGCTGTTGCAATCAGTCACTTCCAGAGTAAATACAAAAGTGAATTTCACAGCTCAACAGAAGTACTAGAAGTGCTGCCACCTTTGAGAAACTAAATTTCATTAAAAACTTTATTGTAGACTAATCTGAAGCTGTGAGATTTACCTATAATGCAGACACTTTAACCCCTCATCTAGCTTGCTATCCAAATACTGCAATCATTTAGTGTCTGCAGAAATTAATTTCTATAGACAGTCTTCCAGGTCTTCAGTCCACATCTACAGATATGTATTTAAGATTTTTTTCTCCTCTTTTTCTGCTTTTTCCTTTTGAGGGAGTATTTGTACTAAAGAAGCTGAATTCTGTAAGCTTGCCCTACAAATTGAACTCTTTTACTTCTCTAAGTTTGTCACATCTTTTGTTTACTGTAAGGATTAATTCATGGCCAAGGTTAATGTTTAAAAGTGCAGTAAGGAAAATGGGCAGTTTGTTTTGGCAATACTGTGATTCTTATATCTAGTTCTTCTCTCCTGTGGAAAATGAATCTAGTATTCTCATGGCACCCAAAAGCTTTTGCAGGAAAATGCATTTTGGCTTATTTCTAGAATTAATTTCTAGAATAGCAGCATTACTTTTTAAATTTGCTGATAATTCTGTGACACCCTGAGCAAAACTAGGATTGGAGAAATTTCAGCCCAGGAATTCTCTGTATTGTTAGTAAGCTCCTTATGTCTGCCCAGAACAGGTATGATCCTCAATCCATTAGATTTAAAAAAAAAAAAAAAAAGAAGAATTAAAACAAAACCAGGAGGTTTCCACCACATAGAATAAGATTAATCTGCCCATTGTAGAAAAAGTTTCATGTAGATATTTCTCTCCATTTGCTATGAAAGGAACATTTAGTACCTTGCTGAACCTTAAACACCTATTAGAACACTATTAGAATACTAAACTAAAGCAGAAAAATCTGTTCCTAAAAGCAGAACAGCTCAGCTCTTCCAAGAGGGATTCCATGTGTGTGCTTGCACAGAAGCTAACTCCAGACAGTCTTCATACCTTCCCTTAGTTTCTAAAGAAAGCATGTTAGACAGGATTCAGTTATAAAATTGTAATACAGTTTAGATATTATAATTCTTGGCTTGATAATGCCACACTAGGATGATATACTACTAGAATCTTATGCTGCATTAGTAAATTATTACTTCAGATCAATAGCTACTTAAAAATTATTTCTATTAGTTCTGTTATAAGAACCTTAAAGTTTATGATTAGCAGGAACAACAGACTCAAGGCTGAACCTCTGAATCATAACTACCTAAACTGGCTATGGCCACACTGTTCTGTCAGGCTGCTCTGGGAGACAAGATTGATTGCTAAACACTTTGGAATGGGCAAAATAAGAAGCCTGGAATTTCGTGAAAAGGCTCTGCAAAGGTGACTTGCTGAACAAGTCTCTCCCCCAGCACTCACACTAGTGCACATGCAGAAGACTGGGCTAATCTATGCTAATTAATCTATGCTAATTTTCAGAAATCATATGAATATGTATGGGTTTAGTAGATGTAATCTAATAGTTCACTTCACTTGTTGGGGCACATTAGGTCGAGCTATCCCCATGCCCTTCAGCGCTGCGATAAAGAATGTCTGCTTCTTAACTCTACACTGGTGCTAAGGAGCTTCCTTCTGCTAGTTCAGTGGTAGTTCTATACTGAAGGCCATGGTTTTTCCAGGTACACAAACCAGTTAGTTGCTAGTGAGCATGCAGGAGGTTCTTCACATGCCAGAAATGCAATGTAGCCCATGAAAACACAGAGGGTTTGAGTCTACATTGTCTAATATATTAAGCAAGATTTTTTTCAGTTCTGAAATCACATTTGCTCATCTTCATCTAAGACCACCCTGGTCTCTTATGTAAGAGCATGAAGACATTTTTTGCTAGAGGAAAAGTTAATCTAGCATGAAGACATTTTTTGCCAGAGGAAAAAATTAATCAATGCTCTGTTTCACATATTAATTTTAGTTATGCTCATGCTGCCAGATAAAACCTTGTGACAAGCAATGTCACTGACATTGTGATTGTTTAAGTGGAATCCACTTAAGGCTGCCAGCAATTTTTGGTCATGGTCTTGGTACTGTAGTAAAAATTCTCTGAAAAGATAAATGTTGTCTTGATCATGTGTAAGCAGAGTATTTTTTTCTTACTGTTTTGGATATCCATTGAAGATGACTTGAGCAGAATATGTATATACTTGAAGATTTTTTAGGTTCTGTAGATTAATTAGGTGCAGAAATAAGCTGGAAGATGATAAAATATTTCAGAGGAAAACTCAAATACTAGCATTGTCACTCAGCCACATATGCATTTCAGCTGCTTTTCTCAGTGGTGTTCACTACTTGAAACTAACATTAAATATATCCATAGTCTGCCAAATGAAGTCATTCTAACCTCTTCCAAAAGTTATCATGAAGTTTGCTGTTTGTTTCTGTGGTGATAAGCAAAGGCCTGGAGAAAGCAGCATTTGCTTGAAGCTTTGACCACAGAAATGAGGTCTGATGCTCAAAGGCTCTGTCCTCAACATTTATCAGTAAATGAAATCCCTGAATGAGGTATACAGTGCATCTTTCTTGCAGGAATTACTCAATCCTTCATCCAATCTGATCTCTAGTCCTGCACAGTTCCACAAAGGCTATTTTTTGCTCACCACCAAAAGTGTTGTACTTTAACAGTAAAAGTAGTGCAGCTCAGATGTGGTCAGCCTTGAGTGGGACTTTGCACAGGGCACTGCAATGCTCTGACACTATCTGCTCATTGTAATTTGTCCCTCCTCCTGAGAAGGATTTTTCTGCAAAAAGGGAAAGAAGAAAGTCAGGCTGTTGGGTAACAGATGTGATTCCCACATTATCTGAGTACCAAAATACAGATAAGTTGATTGTGCCTGGGAGGCATTAATTAAATTCCTGTGCTAGGTGCCATGGTTTTACCCAGTGCTTTGTTCTTTGTTCATTTATTTATCTGTTCTAAAGTTCCTTGTTAAGCCTCAACTAGTTTCTCTACAATCCTCTTGTGTATAGCTACCTATTAATAGACAATTCCAGAGCAAAATCTTGGTCCCACAGATTTCACTTGCAAAAATTAGGTCAATTGCCTTTATTGTGAGATAGACAAGTTAAAACAGCCTGAGCTCTTAGCTTCTGGTCTGCCTTTAGAAATGCTTTTCTAAATATATGCACTACTTTCTATTTTCATCAGCACCAAGTAATAACTGAAGGTAAGGGAAGTTTTGTTATCCAGATGTGAGACCCAGGGAACACCCAGCAATCTGGTATGCACTCAGACCTACACATTAGGGCTCCCAGAACTCCTCCTCAGAGTGTACTTATGGAAGAAAACTTGAGAAAGTAGAGGCAAGAGATAATTTGTAGGATTTGCACTGGGATTTGCACCTTCTTATACTGGATTTAGTATCTAATACTTTACATTCCCACAATAAAAACCTGTTCACACAAGCTTGAAAGAATAAATGACTTCCCAGAAGTGAAGGAGAGTAACAATACTGGTTATTTAAATGCACTTCTTAATTTTTCTTTAGACTAGGAAATATGAAACACCAGATTATTCAAATATTCATGAAGACTTTACTTATCTGATGATTGCAAAGTTTGAATTTAAAAGCAAGGGGAAAAAAGGCTCAGCATTATCTTTGTTTTGTCTTGACAGGCATTACAGAATGATTTCAAAGTGCACCTTCCTGGTAGGAAGTCACCACCAACAGTGTATTATATAGAGAGATCTGTCATTCTTGATTCTTTTCATGTCTGTTATTTACAGCTCTGATATTTACACATCTACCATATCTATAACAAACATTGTGAAACAGAACCATCCTTCTCAATAATAAGCAAATCAAAATCATCTTAGGTTGCCATAGAAACTGACATACACAATCTGTCTCCCCCTAAAGATTAATATGCACTTTATCTACCTTTCCTTCAAAATCAACATTTACTGAGGACATTAAAAGATTATGCCCCCATAATCCATGGCAAACAATTTTCCTGCAAGCCCCTTGTACTGTCAGATGCACTGTAATCCTCCTCTCATGCTATCAAATATAATCTTACTTCTATATCAGATATCAAAACACAGCTGCTGCTGCTGCTGCTGCTGCTGCTGCTGCTGCTGTGAGGACACAACTTCCTTCCCCCACTCTCTCCATCCCTTACATGGAGAAACCTCCCTTCACCTGTGGCACAGGTTAACTCTGTGGCCCACATTGCATAGCTACCAGTTGAATCAGCTCCAAGCAAAACAGATCAATGTCCTAATGTGTTTATTTTCATTTTAATAAACTAGAGGTAGGTTTCTCTGTTATTACCATCCCAAACTACCTGGTTTGCTCTTGTGCAGAGGAATTCACATCTTACTGTATCACCTGTGGTTTGGATTTTCTTTTCTTTCTATTAATTACAGCAAAGAGTGTATGATAGAAAACATGTTCTACTGTAATTTAATATGAGGAATTTGTTGTCATTCACAAACCACTTGAGTTGAATTCAGTGTAATAGCAGGTCATCAAAACTCCCTACATTACATTGCTATCCAAAATCTAATTTTCTATCTTGACTTATTCTTTATTAAACCAGGAGATGAATCACTGCACAGCAGGCACCTTGCCAGGCATAAAGTTATTACATCAAATGCAGGAGTCAGGGTTTCACTGAAACACAGTACTAGTGGTTGCCTCATTTCTGCTCTGATTAGTGGCACAATTTGTCACAACACCTGCCTGCCTTTCCTTCTCCTGTGACTTACAGCCCAAAATATTCTCAGCAGCTCCCTAAGGATTTCTAGAGACATCTGCTTTCAAAGATATTTTTTCCTTTGGGATCACCTGCAAGAGTCCTGTGCTGCATTATATTCTATGTACAGATATGGCAGCCACCTTCAATGCTGCCAAAAAGAATCCATTAAATATTCCACCTCTGACTCAATATATGGGTATAATCTTATTATTTAGCTACTAGGAGTTTTAGATGAGGATCCTGTTAGTTGTTCTCCCTGTTAGATTTCCTGCTGCAGAAGAAAATGTGCATGGAGTGTTTTTTTCTCAGGAAAACTTGTTCACATCATCCAGAACTTGACATCACTGAAACTATTTGCTCCAATCCAAGCAATGTTTTCTGTCCTTATGTTGTATCTGTGCCTCTCAACGTTAGACATTGCAGGCTGAGAAGTACTTCATGCTTTACTAGTGGGTTGAAAAACAGTATTGCTGGCATGTGTCATGCATAACAGATGCTAACCAATAAAAGGGAAACAATGATGTGAGCAACAGTAGACTGACAGATGCAAGATGACAGCAGTAGGAGGATCTCTTTCTGTCCCCTGAAGTCAAAGAAAGTCCATGTTAGAAAAGGGAGTAAAAGGGAGTAAATCCAGAGAGGTTTTTGAGACTGAGAGGTGCAGTCAGGCTATTAAACACGCTACTTCAAGTAGAGATGAAAAGACTGCTGTGAAGAGCAGGGAGTAAATGTAGACACAGAGGTGATGGAAGTAGAAAGAATACAGGATTTGACTATGGTTGAGCAGAGATCTGTTTAGTGATGAAGGGCATGAGAAGAGAACTAGGAATTGAATGTTCTCTCTTTGTTCCAGGATAGCAGCTAGGTGATATCAAGGAAACTGTGAAAACGTAAGCTCAAAACAAACAAACAAGCAAGATGTTTTCTCCCACAGGGTGTAGTTAAGCTGTAAAACTCCTTGCTTAAGGATGTGGATGCTAAAAGTTTGTGTTGATTCAAGGGAAGGCTTGATAGGTTTCTGGAGAACAAATCATCTGTGTTAAAAAGAATATAGAGAATATAGAAAGTATCCGAGACTGATTAGTGACCAGAGAGTCCTTGGGGAACATATTGCATAGCTCCTCCTGCTCTTACAGTCTTTCCTAGGTACCTACTGATGGCCAGTACCAGTGACAGGATACTGGATTTATAGCAGCTTTTAGTATGGTCCAGTAAAGTCATTGCCATCTTCTGAATATGAATGTCATGGATGTTTACCATGGACTTCAGAAAACATGCAAGAAGCAGTGAAATTTAATTAGTCTCAAACAACAAACTCCCAAAAGGAGTTGATATGTCACTCATTTCAGAAAGGGATCAGACTCAATGTGGTTGAATTTAATAAGTTGTCTTCTGGAATCTCTTCTGAAATGCTGACTTCTTCATAAACCACTGAAAAAAAATCTACACCATGCAAGAGATATGAGGCTTATCTTGGCAGCTGTGATTGGCCATGACAGGTTGAAAGTTAACTAGAAAGTTTAACTGGATTTCATAGATTTCTGAGTTTCATCAGATGTTCATCCTGAAGAAATACTGATGCATAAACCAAGTCTAGTACCAGGTCACACAGATGAAAGGACAATTAGACCCCACCACTGCATGCACATTCTCAGCAACTGCCTCTATTTAACAACCTCATTTCAGGCTCTTACCTCAGGTGCTCGTGGGTGGTCAGGAGCACTGCAGAATAAACAGAGCTGCCCTCAGTACTTTTTTCTATCCTCTTTAGATACCAACACCTGTGACAGAAGAATGAGCCACATTTGCATTCCTGACTAGTGTGACATACTTGTATAAAGGTAATAGCAATGTCAGACTGCACAGGGCACACCTGGAAGGAATAGAAAGACAATGCAGAGCTGATGCTGTACATGCTAAATGCTAAACCGCCATCAGACAACACCAGAGAAACTGTGCACTGAAGCTACCATGGTATCATGGTCCCTGTAAGTAGCTTTGTGCCATGTTTTGCACAATCCATTTTGCTCCTTTCAGCAGCTTTCTTTGCCCAGAAGGGAAGTGCAGAGTTGGCATGAATGAGCTGTGGGCAGAGCACCTGTGAGGTGAGGAGGCAGGACAGCCTCCCTCACCAAAGAAAGCTGGAGGAGAAGCAGTCCCAACCCCTCCATCTGCATCAGGAGAGGAAGTTTCCCAGAGGTAGCTCACAGCAGCAGGGATGTTATCAGGTCTCCCCATCCCCAGCCTCCCAAAATCCCACTGGGTCTTTTCTTCAGAAACATTAAGAGTTCTGTTATATTTGGCAGTAAGCATGATCCTCCTTGCTGTCACTTGCTTTGTCAGAGCCTGATGATACAGCTTGTCACAACTGCAGGCACATTTTGTCCCTGTTCATGTTTTAGGAAAGAAGGTGAAACAGTCTCCTTCCCTGCCTCTTCTGCCTCCTCCTTAATTAGAGATATTGCACATGCTTTAAAGGTCATGAAAGAAGAGTCAGCCTTTCTGAAAGCTTGACCTAGATTTTTGCTAGCTTTAAAGGTCAAGGCAGACCCTTTGACATTGACATGGGACTGGAGCCTCCTGATGCCCACAGTGCTGCTGGGCTGAACTGCTTTGAGGCTGTGCAATTCAGAGACAAAATTCTAGTTTAATTTCCATTTGGTCTTCAAGATACTCTGGGAACTGCAAGAGTTTAGAGTACAGTGGAAGGAGAAGAACAACATCTGAAAAGAAGGCATACAATCCCTTCCCATCAGAGAAAAATTAAGGATTTTCTGCAATTCACAAGAAAATCCAGAGAAAGAGAGAGATGTATGCAGCAAAACTAGCCATTGTATGTTTTAGAGAGAGGTCTTGAACAAAAGATGTGAATGCCACCAATAAAGGCTGTAACTTCAGGTTTATTCTAGGGTTGACTGTGGAATGTAAATTGCTTACCTGTGGTTTGGATCCTGTAAGTTTCTCTAATGACTTTTTCTTCAGCCAATTTTTTCAACAAAGGTATCTGGGAAGATAAAGAAATACATAGATGCTACAGGGCAGGAAAGGAGGTGGGGAGAAAATCAGGAACCCAGAAAAGATGCAGGGCCAGAACTACAGGACACAAAGTTAGCAAGCACCTGCTGCCTCCTGCTTCATCAGGTCATCCTGCAAATATATCACTAGCTTGAATCTTAGATAGTTCAAATTTGGCAGTTTCCCTAACTTGAATTGATTTTTGCATTTACTTTAAATTGGATTCACCCTTTTTTTCTGTCTTTTAGAAAGACTGCTGTAGCTGCTGCTTTGTTTTCCCATGAGAATTGTCTGTATTTCAGAGTTCAGTACACTGAAGTCTAGAAGTGAATTTGACCAACATGTGTGTGATTTCTGATATCATCCATGTACAATAGGATTTCATTAGTTATTTATACGAAAAATGTATTGCTAATTTAGAACAGGTTTTTTGTAATAGGATATACTAATAATGTGTATGTGATACTGTGAGAAGAGCTACATTTCAACTCCAGCCAAACATCACTAGATGGCACTAGGGGCCTCAGAAATTCTTGCTCATAGGCTGCAGTTAGGAAACCAAATCCCTCGGGCTTTATCATGTCAATGTTTTACTGAGATTTAGGAGAGTTTTTTACTGGAAGCAAAGTATTTCTGAACCCTCGTTTCTCTTACCATGGCACACCTGCATTTCTCGTGGATACTGATTTCTCATGTTCTCCGATGTCAATATGGTAAATAAATAATTCATATGTTGAAAGGATATGCATCATCCTTGCACTTACTGAAAGCTGGCTCTTGTTTTCAAGTGCATCCCTTAGATTCTTCGGTTCTAAGCTTGTTTTGTAATTCTAGTATGTAGTAATAGTGTAGTTTGGTTAACAGAATAGTTTAACAGAGATGAGGTCAAACTTAAATAGAAACAAAGAAAATGCTAAGCACAGTTCTAAATGGCATCTTTCAAATCTATCCTTGTACTCAGTGTGCTAGCTGCCAAGGGCCCAGCCAGGGGACTCTGCTCAGAATCCAGGTCCAGCATTTGTATCTCTGATCCATTCACATGCAGTCACCAAAGCAGATAATGTGACCTTGGAAGTTTTTCTCTGACTCTCTCTGTAATTGCAGAGTTGAGATAAGATGAAAGTTGAGATAATGCTGATCCATTCTCCTTCCTGGGTCCTGAAATTCACAGCTCATGGTTTGGGCTGTACATTTTTGAAGCTACCACAGGTAGTAGCCCAAATCAAGGTGAGGCTGTCACAGGTTCATAGCTCCAGGTCCAGCCAGTAGTGAGTCTGAGCATGTACACCCAATAAGCACACACACCTGTTTACATATTTTATCCCCATCCCCTCTATTTTTCTACACTTGTTCCTCCCCAAATGACCTTGATGTCTCCCGTTGCCCCATCTTAAGTTTTCTTTTCTTGTCCCACCTACTTTTCTTGCTGCTATTAGCAGGAGGGCAGGGGGTGGTGAGCTGGTTGTTGTTGCAGGACAAGTGGCTCTGATGCATGCTATAAACACCACTCTGTTCCTCCATACCCTCCAGATGGTGCAGGGCCTGCAAGCCCAGCTTCCCTGGGCTTTTCCCTCAGCTATCCATCCTGCACTCCAACCTTCCACACCTTGTTTATGGAAGAAATGGCCAATTCACTCTGGAGTGGCAAAATCCAGCTTCCTTACACTGCAAAGGAGCCCAAGTTGCATGTCTGTGATTCTGCAAGCACTGCTCTTTCTTCTCAGCCGCTGTGACTGCGTTATACTGCTTCTCAAACATCCCCACACTGAACTAGCCATCAGGATGAAAGAGGAATCGCAGTCTTACAACAGCCGAGAGACTTTCTGCTCTCGATTTGGAACTTCAGAGGAGTCTCTATCTCCCGTGAAGAGCTAAGTTTGCGGGACTGCCTGCTACATGCCGTGCGAGCCCCGCCGGCCCGCTTCTCTCTGGGAGAGGCAGGGGCAGCTGGGGGAGTGGCGCCCTCCACCCGCGCTATTTAAACAGCCCAGGCGGGCAGGAGAGTCTGACCTCCGGGCACCGGAAAAGGTCGAGGAGCGGGAGGAGTTATCCGGGCTGTCTGTGAGGTGAGGCATGTGGGTGTGTTGCTGCTGCCTGTGAGGTCAGTCTCTGTAAATCTCCGGCCCGTGGTTGTAACTCGGCTGAGGGCTGCTGTTAAAAAAACTGTGTGCACCTAGACTGAGGCCCCATGCAAAGACGTTGGTGTCAGGCCTCTGGCTGTGGAGAGTGCCAGAGCCTGGCATTTACAATGGAAGGTAGTGGAAATAAATCCTGTGTCAGATGTGAACAGGTGAATGATCTGCTCAGTGTGGGGGCTGAGCTGAAGGAAGAAGTCTCGAGGCTATGGACTAGAAGGGAATGTGAACCTGACCTGGTCAAGGGAATCCTGCTGTGGCAGGGGTGTTGGAGTAGATGATCTTTCAAGGTCCCTTCCAATTCCTAACATTCTGTGATTCTGTGAAAGCCAGTCCTGAGGTAGTCATTTGGTGCCCTTTGGCTTTCTGCTCTATCAGGATGGGTGCTAGAGAGGGAAGTGTAAGCAGGCTGCTTCCTAGGGTGATCACCAGGGAATTACACAGCTAACAGTAAGTAGGAGCCCAAGAAATCCATCGCAAGCACTTTGCAAAACCTCCTTGTTTAGCCTATGTTCATCCTTTTGGGGGATTTGCTACAACTGGAGATGATATTTGCTGTGTAGTAGTGATTTTTTTAAGTAAAATGTTACTGCAAAATTCAATAATCCATTCATCCAAAGGTTTCTGTGAAAGAAACCTACATCATTCAGGGCTTGGGCCCTAACTGATAAACAACATAAACTAAAACTTTAGAAACAGACTAAAACCAGGACTTGTTGGAACTCCATTCTCTGGAGGCAAAAATCAACACGATTAGGTGCTACTTGTTCCATTCATCCTTTTTCCCTGTTGACTAATAGAGTCCAGAGGAGGTATATTAGCACTCACAAGCAAAACGCAAGAAGGTGAACATCCTGTAATGGGTTTTAGAAGCAACCTTGAACTAGAAACATGAAGAAGCAGCTGAGACACTGAAATGCACTCTGAATTTAAAGGGACACATCAAATAATCTCTATTTGTGGCCAACTTTGTGTGGACAATTCACTAAAATGAAAGCCCAAAGAAGTGCCTCGAATGTGGAAATGGAAAATCTGCTACAGAAAAAAAGGAAAGAACAGTTTTGTGAAGGCAATTGCTTTCCATTTCTAAACCTCTGCTTCTCCCAGGAGTTCCTGCACTGCCAATGAATATAATGGCAGTACAGTTGTGCTGGCTTTTCCTTGCATAAGCAGTTATTTTTAGTTCAGACTGGGGTCAGGAAAACAGTGGCAGCCTCAGAATGTTTCCTAATGAAAGGAAAAGACTAGACATCAAGTACTACAGCATTTGACTTCTACAAATCCAGAGATCAACTTCTCTTGACTATAATCAAGAGTCTTCAATAAGATTGCACTGCCTAAAATAACAATGCCAGGGCATTTTATTTTTGCAAAAAATCTGAGGAGTTTTTGGGGTTTGCCTCTCTGGGGATGTTCTATGATACAAATTTCATTCTGGCAGCTGCAGTGGTGCTGATACAATTATTCCTTGTCCATATCTGCATCTAGTTTTTTGCCCAGCATCCACTGTGGGCTTCAGCAAAGGATACTTTGTGTTTGTAGATCAGGCTGTGTGCAAGCCAGGCTCTTCTGGGTGGTGCAGAGATCTTGTCAAGAGTTTTCAAAAGGACTTTCACTCAGACCAAGCAATTGCCAAGAATAGGGAATAATTAGTATGTCAGCCAGACCACTCTGGAAAAGCAGGTTTCCAAAGCAAATCTGGCCTGACTTGCAGCATTAGGGCACTATTTTGCCCTAAGCCACATTTGGAGCAGCCAGTCTGTTCTTTCTGGAAAATGCATGAGCCAGCATTCTTTCCTGGGAAGAGACAAAAAAGGTGATGCCACATGCAGCTCTTCCTCCCTGCAAGGCAGCCACATTCCTAAGTCTCTGTTTTCCTACAAGACAGAGATATTTTGTCTGGGAAGTGTCACTGTAAAAAGTTACATAGAAAGACTCACAGTTATGCCACCACTAGTCTTGGGGCAGCTGGCAGAGACTATTCTTTATTTCCATCTTAGAAATATGCATTTAGAAAGATAACATAAATGACAGGACAGTTGCTTAGACCTTCAGAAAGTGTTTCAGGCTGGGCACTCCATACAGCTCCCTTTGTTTTCTGTGCAGGAAGGACTGACTGAGGCATCCCATCTGTATTAGCTAGTTAAAGGAATTTGCAAGACATGACAACAGTGGGGTCATTTTTTCTCTGACTTTTGACACAACTCTCCCATCATCTAACAGGTAATTGAGCCTGGCTGTCTACCTTAGAGATAGTTTTGCCTGGATACAGCCCCATATTCCCCTCCAACCTCTGTCCTTTGACACAATGCAGAGATTTATTACTGTGAAAATATCTTTTCTGAATTAAATCTCTTTTGGGTACTGAGAGCCAAATTTTGCCAAGCAAAGGCAAACTAGAGCATTTTAACAGGTGACTGATTTTCTCAGAAGAGATTCTTGGCTTGTGGTCAAATGATTTTTGGGTACAAACGTGCTACAAATAATCTGGTGTCTTGCATTCCAATGACAGGATTGTTATTGTACAGATAATACTGCAGGCTGCAGGACAGAATGTGGTTTAGTAGGTCATGCCCTTGAGGGATTTTTTTAGCAGGGAATCCTTTTTATGAAGCCAAGAATAAGTAAGATATTAATTCCTCACAGTCTTCTGCAGTGAGAACACCCAAAGGCACTCTGATATAGATTGGTAATTTTTTATTCTGTGAGCATAATTTTGAATCATGCTTAAGCCTAAAGTAATTCACAACATCTTTTTATACTTCATATTTTTCTAGGCAATAACTGTGTGATTAACTCTGGTGTTCCACAGGAGATAATGTGCCTTATGCCATAGGTCTCCATTGCAGCATCTAGACTCTATAGCAGTATCCTGGTGACAAGTGACATGCTCTGTTTATTGCTATGTGAATCACCTGGTTCCAATACAGAAAAGAGCAGGTTTGTGATAATCAAAGGTGCCACACATGAGAATTACCCAAGACTGAAAAAAGGCAAAACCATCATTAGCCCTGAAGGTTAAAGCTCACAGATGGAGAGAGCTTTCTGAAGCCATCCACAGAGGACACACAGAAGGGAATGAAATGCTCAAGCAGCTTGATTTCAGGCCAGACCAAGCAGTATGGGATTTGGCCATAATTACTTTGAATTTCTGGTGTAAAGCTATTGAGTCCTCTTGTCTGACCAGCAACCTGTGGTCAAATCTGACACACAGAACACTTCCATGGAGGAGATGGGATAGCTATTCAAGTGTGAATGACATTCAGAGAGACAAATTCCTCCTCCAGAGGCAAAGAACGAACTGCCACAGTGTTGTTGCTGCCTCTGGCAGGCAGAAGCAGGAGACAGACCTTCCAGTCATTGCTGCCTTTTCCTGCTTCCCCCTCAGTTACTGCACCACCAGCAGATGGTCCTGAGACAGGCATGGGTTGCAGCTGATACTGCTCTTGGTGGCAATAAGTTGAGGTAGCAACAGCTTCCAGGAGGTGAGAGTGGCCAGAGGAAAAAGAAGAGAAGGGTGCCAAAGGGACATGGGAAACATGAAAGACTTGCTTTCTGTGTTTCTCAGTATTATGGCTGAAGAACAATTATGGCCAGAGAGCTGGTTATTTCTAGCATTATGTGTGGTCAATGTGTCTGGCATTCCAGCATTTGTGGAAATAAATGTCAGATTTGAATGTTTATTTTCCAGAGAGGTCAGGTACTGGTGTTCTTTCATAATGATTGTTTCTATTGTACCAGATGACTGATGGAGCATTAATTAGCTTATCTGATGGCTTCTGTGTGCTAAGGCAACAATTTCTCACGCTATTGCTATTGATCTGGTGCAGTTCCATTAGCTTACAGAATTGACTTATGGAGCACTTTAGACAGAGGAAAAGCAGTTACTATACAAAACTGTCCTCTGTTTTTATTAATATACTAGAGCCAAATTCTCAAGGGTTAGCTTGACACCACGGATAGACAACAAACTGTAACCTGTCTGTCACTTGGCCTCATAAGCATGTGGTGTATCTTATCTCCCTGTGGAGTTAGTGTTGACCTGACATGGGATGTTCATTGCTTGTTATAATGTCTCTCCATTTAATACTAACAGACCAACTGCCTATAGGATTACAGAAAGATAACACTGACTCTAAGTACAATAGATTCTAACTATATTTACTATTCTCAGCAAGGCACTTTCCTTATTGACATCAACCACCTTTGCACACTGTCAGTTGCTGCAACAGTTGCAAAGCAGCTCTTACACAGCCACATTTGCTCTGACTGGTTCAGAGCATAGAGATCAGGAAAACTCCACAGCCCATATAGGACACAGCTGTGTGATGCAGTCTGAACCCCTGCCCTTGCTCTGTGTCTGCCTCTGCATCTTGTGGGGAGAGCAGCCATACTAGCAGAAGGCTTCCCAAGCTCAGGGGTGAGGGCATTGAGGGAAATTAGTGGTGGGCAGCACTGCCTTGTCTCACCTTCAGCTGGTCAGTGGCATGGTACTGTGTGAGTAGGTCTAGCCCCAGGTGATGGGATGGAAAAGAGGGACTGGCACTTACTGGATCTGGCCATGGATGGAGCAGATCCATGACTGCCCCTGCTGAGAAAGGAGATTTGTTCAGCCTTAGGGCTCCAATAGTGTCATGGAAGATGACACTTTTAGAGAGCAGCTTTGCTGCTGCCCTGAAATTGACTTTTTAATGACCCTGTATGAGGACAAAAGAATATATTTAATCTTCTTCAACTATGGGGCAGAAAAATGCATTTGCCTTCTTTGCTGAGATGACTGAGCCTAACTCTCTCACTGGGGCTGGAGTGGATGAATGACCTTTATGTAATGCAGTGTGATGGACTCCAAAGATATCCCTCTGACAAGAACAAGAGGCAAGCAGCTCTGTCATGTCTGCCCCAAGTGCCTGCAGCACATTTGAATCACCCTTCTTCTGCATTGTAGCAGTCATTTACACTAATGCAGTTAACTGCTACCAAGCCAATTTACATTTGTTTCAGACATGAGAAAAATAACCAGTGCATAGCACACACCAATGGTGAATCCCACTCAAAAGAGAAAACCTGAGCTGTGACTGACATCTCTGTTAACAAGTTCAATGAAAGAGACCTTACTTAAGGTCCACATTCTCACTCTTAGCCAGATATGCATACCATAGAGTATATCTTAGGAAAAGATTAGAATTTGGTTCTTAATTTAGACACAAGCTGCAAATACAAAATTTACCAGAACCTTAGTGAGTGTGATCTGTATTTCAGGAGTCACAGGTCCTTTAGAGGCTTCCAAGATAAGGTTTAGTTCCTCTTAAAATGAATAATGCTAACTAATAGGCTTTATTCTTGAGTGTCTCCCATGTTTTGGGTCAGTTACTAAGTTCTGAATACAACCCTCTCTTAGAGGAAGAATAACTGCACACACTTCCTAGAAATGGACTCTCATGGATAATCCATCACTCCCTTTTTCACTGGGTAGGGATCTCCCACATTTGGAAAACTGCTGCAGTGAATCTAAAAAGAGGTAGTATGAAAAAATAGGCCAGGGACAAACATGAATGAAAATGGATCTTAATATTGTGACTTTGGAGAACAGATAAAGAAAATAGAATGGATTTTGTAAACTGATTATACTTTGTCCTCAGCTTTGATGGTGCCTCTCCATAATCTATTTAATTCCTTGCACTCTTGGAGAAACATCTTTTCCTTAACAGAGATCATTCCTACTAAATGAATAATTGCTTGGTACTGCTGCTTCAGTTTTTGTTTAAAATGTAATTTATAGGAAAATTCTGTATTCCCTCTAGATTTTATGAATTAGAAACCATAGATTAAATCCATTTTACTTAAAACAACTAATTTTCTCTTCTGAAAGCTGGAGCACTTCAGGACTATAAGATGGTAGCAATATCTAATCAGGCAGATGATAATTATCCTGTTTATCATGCCTGTGAATCTCATGCACACTAATTAGAGCTTTATGTGCAACTCTGAGTTAAACCTCTTTCTTCAAGGCACTGAACAACTCTCCTAACCCCTGGAGGTGGTAAGCACCACTTCAAGGTACCAAGCTCCAGTAGGAAGTGGAGGCTACAATAATAACCCCAAGGCTTCTCCAGCTGCTAAGAGTCTGATGCATCCATTATAAATTCTGAGAGTGAGAAATCCTTTTACAGTTATCTGCTCTCTTTAATTTTTCTGTTTCACTCTTGGCTATCCAGAACTAACAGAACTATAAGTGTTGTCAGACTTCTAGGGATGACAGCTGATTTTCTAATCATCTTCCTAATTCTTACCTACAAATTCATATATAGAAATCTATTCCAGTAGTGTAATGTAAAATAATGCTATGTAATAATAAGTGTGTATGTAGTAACTGCATGCCATAGCAAAGTACTAGACCAAAATCTCTCACTCTAAATGTTTTATCTAGTTTGATTCTTTTGACTTGGCTAAAAATGGAAGTGTGGTTTATTTTGCTTTGGAATGGTAGTTCTCTGTACTCCTGTATTTGCCTGTGTTCAGTGGGGACAAAGGTTCCTGCTGTCCTGCTTGAGTTGGGTTTGTCCAAGAAGTGGAGGAGGGAGCTATGCTTGTGCAGTATATTGCTGCATCCAGGGTCAGGGTAGGTGATGTGGACAACAGTTAACACTAGGCAGTATCACATCTTCAAGGGCAACTCAGAGTGAGCAGAATAACCAGGACTTTAGGGGCAGGTGTGGGAGGCCATAACTGACTGTTCAACTAAAGTAACAGGCTGAATGAGCCTTGAATAGATGAGTATTACAGAAGGAGAAGAAAGGATGAAGGCACACACTTAAAGGTCACAAAATGACTAAAGAAAACTGTCTTCCTCTTGGAGTTAAGAGGAAGACAACAAGTGAAGCAGGATAAGTGAGAGAAGAGAGTGTGGGAAGAAAGAAAAGCTTTGACTTGTCTTATTTTATGGGTACTAGAAGGAAATAATGCAGCATTCCTTTCTTCTCTGAGTGGGAGAGGGGAGTGAGAAGGTAAGTTTCAAGCATTCTCATCATGAGAGTGAGAAGTCAGGAAAGCAACTCTTGTTTTGTTCTTTATCTGTTCAGGTGGGAGGAAGGGAGCTGGTGAGGGAGGAGAGAAGATTTTATTCACATGTCAGTTGGAGGAGTGGTGAGCAGAGTGGGAGGACAGCAAAACCTTTTGTAGGTTTCAGAGATGAGGAGAGCTGTGAAAACTTGAAATCTAGTCTCACTTGATTTGATCATTAGTGTGTGGGGCACAGAACAAAATGAAAAGGTTTCATTTCACTGGCCTAGGGGCTTTCAGAAAGAAATGTTGTATTTATTAATGTTGTCATGTCCTTGTGTTTATTGGACTTACTGTATTTTTGAATTAGTATTCACTAGGAGGGTATTGCACATCCTGTTTTGTGGTTAATATTAAATAAGCTAAAGGAAAGAATGGAAATAGGATTCTTTTATGAGGGGGAGGAAGAAATTAGTGAAAGCAAATTCCTTTTTTGGGACTTGGGTTTTTTTGGAAAGAGGTTTAAAGGCAGCTTCTGACAATTTCACTGTTCCACCATACTCCTCTTGAATGAACTCAGCTGCACCAATCTGTCTTCTACTAACAGAACCCAGATAAAGCCCTTCTGCTTTATGCAGTCAAGTTTTTGCATCCCAATAACTAAAACCGATGACAGACACCCTGGTTTTGACTGAGAGCTGACAGAGATGTAACCAACACATGACATAAATTCAGTTAAGATATCTAATAAGTTTCAAAATCTGATGTGCCAAGCTTGCATTTATCTTACAGTAAATGTGGAAAACACAGCACTCAAAATAAACTCTGGAGATTTCTCTTTTCTCCTAGTCATTAAGACTACAAGACACCTCAGCTCCTAAATAACTAATTACCCTTGAGTGGCAGTATCACAGAAGTAATCAGGTTAAAAAGACAGTCAAGTAAATAGAAATAATTTCCCAGAGTAATTAGCCAGGCAGCTATAGCTGAGATGAGCAATTCAATTAGAAATTGAATTCTGCAGAGTTTGTTTATACTGATATTAAAAAAAAGAAAGAGAAAAAGATTCAGCCCATCTTTGGAAGCCTGTTGCTTTTGTTGACATTCCTATCCAGACATCTTCAAGAGTAAAGGCTTCCTGTCAGGCAAATAAGCAAATCTATTTCTGAGTAATTATTATCACAGTTCAAGTAGTGAATGTTGTAAGCCATGATGCTACATGCTGAGTAACTGACTGCTAGAGACATGGGATTACACTTTAGAAATGCTCTGCCTGAAGTGCTCTTTGTATTTGAAATCAAATAAGGAGCAGTAACAAAGAGCAAGATCAGGATTGGTTTGGTTTGGGTTTTGTGTAGATAGCCAAGAAGGCAAAATCATGTCAGAAGACATCCCTTTGTACTCTGTCTGTGAAATAGTTACAGTCCCAGGATTTAAAATTAATCAGTGCCTCATGCAGAGCTGCTCTGGGGTTGTGGCTATACCAGTGAACATGCTGGAAGGGCAAAGCCACAGCAGAATTCATTACCTGGTCTTTCCAGGGGGAGAAACTTTTCAGCTGTTCAGTCTGCAATAGGACAAGGAGGAATGGATACAAGCTGAAGGAGGGGAGATTTAGATTGGAAATTAGAAGGTTCTTTACCCAGAGGGTGGTGAGGCACTGGCACAGGTTGCCCAGAGAGGTTGTGGCTGCCCTATCCCTGGCAGTGTTCAAGGCCAGGCTGGATGTGGCCCTGGGCAACCTGGTCTAGTGGATGGCTTCCCTGCCCATGGCAGGGGGGTTGGAACTAGATGATCTTTAAGGTCCCTTTCCAACCTGTGCTATTCTATGATTTCCCAGCACATTAATGTCCCCAAAGGCAAAATATCATGCATTCAAGTAAATATCAAAGAAGTCTCAAATCTTGTCCTAGAGTTAACATATCATGTGACAACTTCATAAAAAAAGTATCTCATCTGACACCCATTTTTGTGTCTCTTCTTGGGGAATCAGAATAGGCAACAAGCTGTCAAAAATTGCTATGGCTCAGAAACAGTGCTAAGAAAATACCACTATATATAGAGACAGGTATAGATACGGTAATGTCATTTGAAAAGTGCAGTTAAACTCCACCTCATTTTCTGAATCTATTGCTCATCTGAATTGAGTAAGGCTCATGGTGACTGAAAAAGGTTGTAATATAGTCTGCTGAAATAAGTCCTGCAGAGTAAGTTAGGTGGATTTCATCCAGCTCCCAAGAGTGACAAGTTTTCATCACAAAATCATTGCTGGTCCCACCACTAACTGGTGTCTGTGCTGGCAATTTCAACAGAAGAGATGAAAGCACTGCTAGAAGATAATGAAATCCTTACTCTTTTTTAGGGATCATCATTTGGGACAGGCATAAGACTCACAGGAGTGGAGAGCAGTAAGTGTCTGCACATGCTGCCTGAGAGCCTGCAGTTCCCCAGTAAGTCCAACTTATGGCCACTTATCTATGGCTTTCATCACTCAATTACTGGAGCATTGTGTGTGTGTGCTTGTCTCATGTTTGTGAAGTACCAAAGTGTTCCTTCCTTTTCTTCTTTCAAGTGGATAAAGCACTGAGATGAACATGCTATATGACTTACCAGCACATAGGAAAATGTTCTTCTCTCTCCCACAGCTGTGTCCCACAGTCATTAGCACAAAGCCAGTTTCCTGAGACTTGTTTCAGGAACGGTTGACTTTCATCTGGGTTGAGCAGAGGTCTTCAACTTCCAGGCCTGATATTCTACATGTTTTACTTTCTTTTAGGAAACAATAAGGTAGCATATAAATTGCTTCATGTATTCTAAGTTTGTAGGCAGGAACCTATCCTATTGCTTAAATATGACAACAGAAAGTATGAAATGCTGCCATTATTTGTGATCAGTTCTTTGATCATCCACGTTGTTCTTTTGAGTTTTCATCCAAGATGACTACAGCCAGTCTAATCCACTATTAAATTGGTATTTCTGCCCTTACTAGGAAAATCTGTGATCATTAATTGAAGTGATCAAATATACTGAAGACAAAATAAGAAGCTGCAGTCCTCAGAAATAACTAGAGATGGACTTGTATAGGCTGTCTCTGAGAAGCAATCTTTGCCAAGGTTACTCCTCAGCATCTAAGTATTCCTTCTTCAAACTCAGTGTTACTGGGGCTTACATACAGTTACAATTTAAATGTTTCCATGTGCAGCAAAATATGGATGGAGAAGTGCAGTGCATAATAAATACATATAAAAATACTCTATGGGTTCTTAGGCAATTTACTAGATTTATGGTATTTCTTATTATTGCTCTGGACAAAAATAGCACTTGAATGCAAGAATTAGAGAAATAATTCTTCATTTGCCATGTTTCATCTGCTTGGCAGGGTAAAATCCCTACAGAGACTTAGATCAGCACCAACTTTCAGTTCTCAAAAGCAAATGACTCAGATGTTTCCTATAGTAAAAGTATAATTGCAAAGGAAGTTACATTGAAATTGGGTACAAAGGTGCACAGTGGTGTTAGCTCTGTGAAGGTCTCCACTTTTTCACCTGTTTGCTTTGGTTTGGCCACTGTATTGCAAAAATAGCCGTCTTTGAATGTACAAGGAGTGGTTTACATACAACTCTGGGGCAGGAAAAGACCCAACAACAAAACCAACCACAAAAAAAAGCCAAACCAAATAAAAAATGCCCAAACAAAAAAACCAACCACCCAAAAAAAACCCTCAACAAAAATAAAACAGAAAAAAAAAAGTGGTGAATTACATGCACTTATTATTATTATTCAGGTGACTGTAGAAGCCTTTGACCCCAAAGGAGACATTTTATGCAGTCAAGTAAATATCAAAGAAGTCTCAAATCTTGTCCTCAAGCTAACAAATCATGTGACAACTTCTTAGCATTTCTTTTTATCCACGACCTCTTCTTTATTTTGTGAGTATCAACCCTGTGTTCTCAGAAACAGATTTCATTTTCAGAGATGCTTATGAATTATACTGTTGCCAGCAGTTAAATATTTAATGTGAAACATCAAGGCTATAGTGTAGTTTAAAGTGAAAATGAAGGCAACTATCTCATATAAGGTCTGTGTTTACATCACAAAAATCATCAAAGCTGACAGTTTCAGTTCAGACCAGAGTCAGGATCAGAGCAGCTTTCAAGCTGTACATCATGCCTGAGGTATGTTGGCAAAACAATGTGGAAAAACCTGTACCTGGACAGACATCATACCTCAAGCCACTGTAGTTAGGGTCAACTTGGTAATGTTTCATATTTTGCTTTATGACTTAACAGGGAGAATACTATGGTATTTAATGCTGTTGCAACAGCTATGTCTTGCAACAGCAAGTGTTATCTCTGAGTGTAGGTGTGGTTGTGAGTACCCCTACTGAACTCACTGGTCTGTGGCAGTAAAAAGGGGAAAGTAAGAAGCAGTAAGTGTATTAGTTTGTAGTGAGCCCTCTACTATTGCTCAGCTTATTCAAAACTAGCCCCTTACACAATGGAAGTGACTACAGTGGAAATACACTGTAGTATACTACACATACATGTGCACACATTCATGTAGTAGGTATGCATACTACATGTGTGTAGTGTGTATGTAGTATACTACATGCACACATGGGTACTTGATGGGGTGAAGCAGAAGACTCCAGAAACTTAACTCCTTCTCTTGCTCTTGCATCCAGTATTTCTTTCTTGTCTCCTTGAGAAGTGTTAAGTTATAAGGCCAAAAAATTCTATCCAGGAGCAAGAATATTTACCAATGGTGTTCCAAAGCACTGCAACATACAGAGAAATGAAAACTGTCAAAGCAAACCAAGACAAATAGTAGCAGGGGCAGAAAGATACCTACATTTCAGAAGGAGTCAAAACCACCAAGAGGCTTTGTATATAACTGAAAATGTGGAATTTCATTTCAAAGTAGTCCATTAAATCCAAAATATTGCAGTACAGTAGATGAAAGTGTATTCCCAGAGGTAGTGAATCTGCTTACTTTGAAGACAATGAGAGTAAAATTGGGGGCCCAGTATTCTTGAAAGTAAATCAAGGAATAAGATCATTCTTAGGTCAAGATACTTGAGTGTGGGTTAGTCTAAGAATGCTGAAACAGACACAAAGAAGAGCCTGAGCTTTGAGATAGGCTCAGACAGCAGCCTTTCATCTGCTGCCCTGTCCCAGCAGTGTTTTCCATCTATGGCATAGCAGTTGTAATCCCACAACATGACAATATGAATAAACAGTAAATAAAGTTTAATCACTACATAACAGATCATTTGTTCTTAGACATAACTCTGCCAGCAACTCTTGCTCACGTTGTTAAAGATTTCATTTCATGTGCCTCACAGAGTCATGTCCACACAAGGTGCTAGCCAACAGAGACAGTGGGAAGTTTGCCATGACATCAGAGGAGTTAGAATTTCCCCCATATTCATCACATGGCAGTGTATTTGGCATGACAGCAAGAAAAAGTATCTTTTAAAACTCATTTATTGTGTGCAAAGGGTATTAAGTAGTCAAAGGAATCCTCATGTTTGCAAACACATTTATCCTTACCCAAAGCATACACTTTTCCTTAGTTAGCATTCTAAAATACACATACTTCTCAACTTTAGTCAAGTAAGTAGTAAACTACCACTGTCTTACAGTCTGATAAGTGGGAAGATTAAGACCATCTGCTTGAAAAGCTGCTCCACTGAAATCAGTTCCACAGATGTTGCATAGCACCAGGGTTTCATGCTCCCTCAGAGGCAGTACCTGGACTTAGTGTGTGTACTGACCACAGCTCTGTATTTGACAGTGGCTAGTACTATGTACTTGGGGGGAAAAGGTTAGGAAAAATAATGAGTACAACCCAATAGGGGTTTTTTTGCAGTATGTCCTACCCTGGTAGCCTTTTTATTTGCAATAAAGAAACAGGGAATAGTCCCACAGGGAACAGAAAAGGAATAAGGGAGAGAGAAAGAAAGGCTTGAGGTTTGGAAATGAAAACTACAGTTGCTTTAATGAAAATAATAATAAAATGAAATATATACAAAACCAATACTGAATCCAAACCTAATCATAGATCCTCAGAATGTCCTAAGTTGGAAGGGACCCACAAGGATCATCTAGTCCAACTCCTGTCTATGCACAGGAAAACTCCAAAAATCACCCTATGAGCTTAAGAGCATTGTTCAGGTGCTTCTTGAATTCTGTCAGGCTTGGTGCTGTGACTGCTTCCCTAGGGAGCATGTTTCAGTGTTCTATCACCCTCTGGTTGAAGAACCTTTCCTAGCACCCAACCTAAACCTCTCCTGGCACAGCTTCATATACAATTCATTTTATTATGATTTTAATTACAACTGCTTTAGTTTTCTTTTCTGATCCATAAGTCTCTCTCCATTATTCCTTCTTATTCCCACTTTGGGAAGGGAGAGGAGTTAACAGAGAGCATATGTCTCTCACCTAGTGGCTGGGCCATCCCTAATCCTTGACAGAAGCACAACCCCAGAAGCAGCAGCTGCCTCCTTACAGGTGTGAGCAACCCACACCCAACATTATCACAGAACACAAACCAGATGTTGCCTGAGCCACAGGATGGCCAGATACCCAGATAAATAGACTTCCTGTAAGTCTCAGAGCCCCATGATTTTACCTGACCAGCCTGCAACTCCACCCCCCTGATGCAACAGGAGCTGCTGCTGCTTTTGGAGCACATCCTTCACCAGAAGGGCTCCCTAGGAAGATCAGTAGTTATGGAGTTGTGGGGAGCAGGATGACAAACACAGTCTCTGAAACACACTTCCCAGGACCCTCTCTAAGGCTGCACTGACCTAGCTGACAGACAGCCTTTCCAGCAGAGCCTTCCAGGCCTGCCAAGCCCAAACTCTGCTCCTCCACTATCTCACATTGAAGCTTAAACCATATGTGCAAAGCAGGGCTTCAAAGTTAGATTAAGATTCTCAGGGCCTTCTCCAACCAGTTGAAATGTTCCTTGCTGCAGGGTTTGGACACAGACTCCACTTGCTATGCAGTCCTAAGGAGACTAGCTCTGTCCATCTCTAAACCCTCCCTCCCTCCCTCATCAGACAGTTTAAAACAGCAAATGGATTGCCCTCTGGGCTTTCATTTCAGGTTGAATAGACTCCAGCAGGCTTTATACATCACATGCTCCTACCCCTTCACCATATTAGTGGCTCATATTCATCCTAGCATCCACTGTGACCTCCCTTGCCATCCCTTTTCACCAGTGCTGCTATTCAGTTAATTCTCAGTGCCTGGTGTTGCTCCAGGTGCAGAACTTTGCACCTCTCCACTTCCAACCTTATGAGGTTTCTGTTGGCCCAATTATCAAGTTTCCAAAAGTCTTTTTGGACTGAAGCTCTCCTGTTTGGCAGGACACATATTGCTCCAATTTAGCTAGTTGTTAGTAGTTTTCATTACATTTATGAATTCTAAAGACATGTTTTTTCTGTATTTGACCTGGTGCAACATGAAGGAGATGGGAGAGCTTTTCCCAATCCATTTTAGTGCAGGAATGCCAAATAACTATGAATAGCATGAAGAGCAAGGAGCCTTTTTGGAAAAATCCAGTGTGTCTTTTAAGTCACTGCTGTCTCCATAGCTGTTTTCTACTGACCTTTTCCTGTAGATCATAGCTTCCTGCAGAATCAGTACATAGGTCATGTTGCCACCTTAGGCTAAATGTGAGACAGAGGCAATGCCATCACATGGAAGTTGATAAGAAGCAGTCACATACTCCATCTGTGAGCTAAGCTGTAAGGGCAGTAAGTGCCTTAATTGTAAGATGTGTAGCATGTGAGAAGTGAAAAGAACAGGCAGGGACAGTGTTGTTTTCATTGGCTTAAGACAGAACTGGATGATCATCTAAGTCACAAAACAGTATCTTTTATGTTAACTAAGACTCCTAACAGAATGTGCTAGACTGCAATAGTAAACTTGATGATATTGATATGTTTTGTGATTCTGAGCAAACCAGTAACATTTCCATGTCAGTTTTTTACCTCTAAAATGGAATATCACTCACTAGTACTTCAAGGACATATTGGAAGAGCTAGTAAGTTGTCAAGTACTGTGAAGAAAAGCATTGGTAATAGCAGTGGTATGTAACATTACCATAAGCACTGCTGCCTTCTTTTATGTTCAGGTGTGACCTTTATTACTTATAGACAGATGTGCAGTCAGCCTGCCAGAGCCCCAGACTGTGCAATTTTATACAACAGCTTTCAAAGTAGATAGGCACTCTCTTGCAATAGGTTCTGATCAGGAATACAGACTCCTCAGAGCAGCACAAAGAAATGCAGATTTATTTTTTTCCCAGCAGAAGATATTAATATTTCACAATTTGGAATGAAACCAAGTAGTGTTGAGTCTTCTCATGACATGATGCATCAACTCTGGGGCAGCCTGTCAGCCCTACCCCCTGTGTGTCTGGGGAATGAGGATTGCCAGCAAGCTACAAACAGGACAGTCCTTCCTTCCCAGCTCTCAGCATTCTATCAGCCCCAAAGCAAAGATGTCTGTAAGCCCAAGATCTCCTAGAACCAGCCAGAAGGGCTGTTGAGAAGACAGATAGGCAAACTGGCAGGCTCAGTTGTCTTGGAAACTTGCCTGGATTCCATTGGAAATTGGTCAAAAATGGAAATTCTCTTGTGGAACATTTTGATTTCAATAGATGGCATATCCTGATGAGAAACTGCTCCATCAGAAATTTTTCTAGCCAGATTATTCTCTGCTGGATGTAGATAAAGTTATTTTATGGATTATTTGAATTTTTTTACACTCCCATGTGGTTTGGTAGGATCAGATTAATGAGCAAAGCACTCTGAACATTCTGTGGCATTTCATTCTGAGCTTTTACTCTAGGGCCCTTTCCCTCTGGTTGAAATCTAAGTTCCAGTTCCATCATTCAGGCCTGAGAATGAGAAATTGTCACAATCAAGTGACATATGCTGCCACCAGAAGATAATCAATTGCTCTCCACTCATGCATTTCTCTTATGCCCATTAAGTGCTCTTAATTTCAGAACAGTCCTTGAACAATTAACTGAACTAGAGGTCTCCTTCTGATTAAAGATAACCATTAATACCAGATTAGTCTTAAATACAGGAAGGGAAGATTTCCTATGGAAATCCTGGTATATGTTACTGGAAGCAGTTTCTGTTCACTTAGCTGGTAATAGTGCTACAAGAAATAAAATCTAATCCCCCAAAAGCAGCTTAAAAAAGTGTATTTTTTTAATGGCTATTTCAATTTAAAAATGGTAGTGTGTAAATAACAATCATTCTGTGACTACAAATGTGTTTTGTGTTCAGGTGGGCAGATATCACCTAATTGCTGTGAAATCAATGAAAATTCTATTAATGAGGCAATGCTACTTCAAATACCATGGAAAGCAAATGTCTTTCCTCAGGTAATCAAGTGCCCTGGTAGTGGCTGAGGGGCCAGGAGCTCAGTTTAGCAAAGCAGTGGCACCAGATTTTTCACAATGAAGGTGGTGAGGCACTGGAACAGGTTGCCCAGAGAGGTGGTGGATGCCCCATCCCTGAAAACATTCAAGGTCAGGTTGTTGGGGCTGTGAGCAACCTGATCTTGTTACAGGCCTCCCTGCTAGCAGCAGGGGGATTGGACTAGATGACCTTTAAACATCCCTTCCAACTCCAACCTTTTTATTATTCTGGTTGGCATCAAATTGTCTGCTTTCACAAAAAGACCCACATTGTATTTCAGAAGGAATCAATCATTCACAAGGAACAGAGCTTGTAACATTTGAGGTTCTTTAACAAACAGCATAAGAAAGCTTCCTCTAACCCATGCTGCATATGTAATTTACAGAAGGCTTTGGTCTCGACTGTTGTCAGTTTGTATCTACAATAGTAGATGCTCTCACAGGGAGGAAAATGAAATAAGAAACCATGTGGTCAAAACATGACCTTATTTTAGCAATTGCAATTATACTGACTCCAGTGGAATTTTGCTCACTTACATGCAGATTTCATTTTGTGATCATATGCACTTAACTTGAAATTAGAACTAAAAATAGGGGGAGAAAAAAACCCAAACCAAAAAACTACTAAATCTGAAAGTTAGGGAATGCTTGGACCTGGACCTTATTTTGACATTAGAGAAAAAGGAGATATGTGAGAAATATTGACCAGGAGCAGTGCATCAGTGACAAGAAAGGTTTGGAGGTGTTCAAATCCATCATCTGGACTCAGATTGTTTTTTAATTTCTTCCTTATTCCTTGTTTCTGTTCATTGTTACTGAGACTCCTTGTATCAGAGACTTGGCATTGTGGATGCTTGCAAATTAACTTCTGATGGCAACAGAAGGAGAAGTCACAAAAATGAGATCACTATTTTAAATACCTAGCACATCACAGGGCAAACACTAAATACTACATTCTCTTTCAGACACATACCCATACTCTTTATATAAAACTCAGTAATTATCAGCCAGAAAGCTACAAAAATGTTAAGCTGTTAAGGAAATTTTAAGTTAATGTAGAATCTTTCATGTTCTGTTAAATTTTAAGGAAGTTTTTTTATACATGTTCTCACATGCTTCGAACAGGCAGGAAAGGAGAGAGGAATGGGCTTCATGTTGTACTTACACATTTCAGTTTCTATTTATAGTGAAGTGACTCATGACTTAGTGAAAATCACATTTTCCAATTGCTTCAAGGCAAACTTCCTGAGGCATTCTCTAAGTAACTCTATCTTTTTCTCCATTTTTTCCCCCTCTTTTCTGTATAATATTTAGAAGATGGCCTAGGGTTTGCATCTTATTTAACACATCACTGTAATACTTAACCTGCCAAAAGCAAAGTGTTTCCTGTGATTGTCCTACTGGGTCGAGAAAAGTACCTTTTCAGCCACAGATACTCCAAATTTTGGAAAGCCAGATCTCTGCCAGCAGTCTGAGGCTGGCTCATTCAAAATGCCATGGAAAGATCTGCTAGAGAAGTATTTGTCTGTAGCATGTAAAAATGAAGTTTAGGCTTATGGGGTGAAAAAAAAAGTACTTTTAAAAGCCAGCAGGAATTGCTTTGATTCCAAAACAGAAAATCAAAACTGATGACTGATTAGGCAAAAATCTGTTGCCAGAGGCAATAATCAAGAGCCTATAGATAAAGCACATGAAAGGGTTTGCTTCATTTATCCCCATTAGCCCTGGGATGCTACGTAAGGTATGCATCACATAGTGTCCTGACTAAGGGGGAAGGGTCTCTATACAGGCAAGATGTAGCCTTGGAGAGGCAACTCCCCATTCCTAACCTGCATCTTAGGGGTTTTATCCTCTGATTTACATGGGACTATGCCTGAGTGGATTATAGGGTCTGGAATGTTTAATGGGAGTTGTCCCTTATCTTTCTTTATTCACCCATGGGTGAGGTTCACTTCTGTGTGCTCTTCCCTTTCCCTGATCTTGTGATTGAACACAGGGTTATCAGCTGAAACTGCCACTGAAACCCTCCAGCTTCTCTTAATCTTAACTTTCTCAGGCAGCTGAATTGTGGTTTGGAGTGAGACTCAGGGCATATTATTTGTTGAGGAACTTCAAGTTTCAGTTCTTTGAATGAAGCAGCACTCCCCTGTTTGGTCTGTGGCTAATGGACAGCTTGGGGCTGAGCTACCTGCACAGCTCTCCATAGTTCATATTTGCATAGATAGGGCCTCAAGGCAATCTTGCTTTGACAACCCCCCATGAGTTGCTTACATGACATTACCAAAGCTTGTTTATAAATTATGAGCCAGGCAATCACAGAATCATTACAGTTGGAAAGGACCCTCAAGATCATCTAGTCCAACCGATAGCCTGTGCACTATAGCAGTTCAGGGTGGGATTAGAATATGAGAGGCAAAAAATAAAAGCACAGGATAGAGAAGAAAGGATTAGCTTTACTTCTTACACAGTAACACAGATAAACTCTATCCTGCTGGTAAAAAATGTTATTTTTTTAAAAAGGTTGTTTAGCTGTGGGGCTTTTTTTTAAAGCAGAAAATGCCTTTTATGTTCAGAAAGTAACTTCTGGTGTGTCTGGGGGGGAAAATGTGCTTAAAATATAAAACATAAACATTTCAAACATTTCCCAGTCCCTCCTGTCCCAGGACACAGGCTAACTTTTGCCTATGCTGACTTCTGGGCATAGTTGGCACCCTTAGTCGTTCACCCGTGGATGTGTAGCTGTAGATGTACACGCACACATAACGGATTTTCTTTGACTACCACCCTTCATGAAATGATGCAAAAAAAGTTCTTCCTACACAAGAGTCTGCGCCATGCCAGCTCGGAATGAACTCTTGTACCCGATCTCTTCACGGCGCCTGAGAGCGCTGCCCGGGGGTAACGGGCAGATGCAGGGGTGGATGGACCTCTCTGCCCCACGAAACAGCAAACATCACCGGGCACCGCCACAGGAGCTTCCTCCTCGCAGTGGCCCTGCTGGGCGCCGGTTGACCGCCCAGCCCAAGCGACCCGAGGGGCGCGCAGAAAAACACAGGTACCAGCAGGAAGCGGTCTCACCTCGAGCTACGTCATACACGCTGTAACTCGCAGGCACCGCAATCACGTCTCCACCGGCACGCCCCCTCCTCTTGCGGCGGGAGGCAGGCGGGAGCAGGAGCAGGAGGGCGCAGCTGTGGAGCGGTGCCACCGCAGCCTCGGTCCGCCACCAGTAGGGGGCGGGCGCGTCGCCCCTGTACTTCTCTCTGCCTCTGCAGCGGCGGCAGCTCCGCTAGGCTTCCTGCTCCCTTGCCGGCGCGCAGGGTGCGCGGCGCGGCTGCTGAGGGGACGCTGCGCGACGTGGCCGTGCCTGCGGCCGCACAGTCCAGGTAGGAGCTCGCGCTCTCCGGGGGTGCTGTGGGGGGAGGCAGGCGCCTGTGCTCCTTACCCTTGGGCAGGCGGCAGCTTCTGCCCCTCCCGCCGAGGCGCCCGCCTCTGGCTCTGCCACCCGGGCGCCTATCGCTCTCCCTTGCGTGGGGCAGCCGCATCAGGGTGGCTCTGGCCGCCTGTCCTCGCCTACGTCGCCAGCTTCCCCCGGCTGCGCGACGTTCCCGGGCGGCCTGGCCCCTCCTGCTTTGCAGTTGCCACCGGGAAGGGTGAGGCGAGCCGGGGCCCCGAGCACGGGACAGAGCCGGGCAGTACCCCCGCCCCGCGGGGCCTCTCTCGGAGCAGCCAGGAGAGCAGGGCGGGGGCTCCCCTCCTTTCCCTTTCTCTTCTCCGTTGGCCCGGCACGGCGAGGGGGCTCACGGCCAGCCTGGCGCAGCGGCGACAGCAGCTGTTCTGCTTCCCCTGCCGGTGCGAGTGTTCGATGCTGGCGGTGCGCTGGGCGCGCTGGAGGCAGTGGGAGGAGGAGGATGTGGCACCGTGCGTTGGCGGCTCTCGGCGAAGCTGGACACTTCGGTCCTGTCTAAGAAGTGAAGTGTGGGAAGTGTAGGCAGCATTTTGCTGCTGAAACAAAGACAGAGCAGTGCGAGTGAAATGGTGTTGCTTCTCTGTGGTTTTATGTTCTTTCTCTGCTGAGTACCGGATCATGGATGATGTTGGCAGGCGAGTTATGATGCTCGACTCTGGTTTAACTAAGGCTAAATGCAATGTTATGGAGAACAGTCGTGAACTGGTTGGGGAGGAGAATGTGCTGCACATTCCTGTGAAACCCGCTTGGATTTTTTTATCAGTCCATTTTCTCACATTGAAAAGAGATTAAATGATAATGTAGACTTTTGCAAAGATCCCTGAATATACCAAATATTCTTTATAATATTCTCTGTGCCCCATAATGCTGCACGGGCTTAAAAGCCCAAGGTGGTTCTTTGCTGGTAAACCTGGTTGACTGGTCCTCTTCTTTTAAAAAAGTATTTATTTAATAGTAATAACAGAATTATTTAGGGGAAAACAAACAAGCCAGCAACAAAAAACAAAACCAAAGAGTGTATACAACAGATTTTTTTTTTTTTCTCCCCTAAAGCCTTTGAAACTAATTAACGTATGAATGTCTTCATTAGCACATATTGCCCCTCAGGGATTCTTTTAAATCTGAAGAAATCCTTTTCATCTATTGGTTTGCATATTTGTTTGGCAAAACAAGTTTTGTAACTTGCTTTGAGCCTGCAGATAGGCTCTTCACAAGCTGATAGCTTGATGTTGCCGTGCAATAATGTCTGATCACTTCGGGGTGGAGGAGGCACCTGGTGTGTTGCAGGCTACTTCTTTCCTTTTTTTCCAACAGTCATTACCATTTCACCTAGCCAGAGTGCAGAGTAAATAGTTACAAAAGTCACCTCACAGTACCCACAAGTGACTGCCTAGCCTCTCTAGGTGCTTCAGGTTATATATGCTCTACCTTTAATGAGAATTGTCACTGCTTTTAATAAAAGGGTGGTAATACAGACAGAGCTTGAGAATTTAGTGTAACTTTGGCAAGCTAGTCTATAAAAAGTGAACTTCTTAATGTTTACTTTGAAGTTTTGTTTGTAATCGTAGCATACTGCATGAGAAAGGGATTTCTTTTTTACTGTGAGATCACAAAATGGCTTGGTACTATGGAAGCTACAAAAATAGCAGTTTGCTTACAGGTGTTTTTTGTAGACTAAAGATTAGGTGTCCATAAGATAAATCCACAGCAGACAGGGAGAACTTGTTCTTTGAGAATTAAAATGTTCAAATAGAATCTGTTGTTCAAATATAGCTTAGGTTCTGGTTTTGAAATGTGCAGTCCCAGTGAAGTCAGAAGGTTGACATGTGAGTCAAAGAGTTTGTGTTAATAGTTGATTCAGCAACCACTGTCTCCATGAACCCTAACTTATGTGATACTTGTGTTCAGTTTTGAGTTTTTCTCTAAAATCTGCTGGGAAAGTGTAGGATATAAGGCATAATTACTGTAAACCTGCATGTTTTCTCTGGCAGTGGCCAGCTGCACAACCTTGTGTCAATCATTTTGTTGTCAACAGCTGATTATAATTGTTTCACAGTTTAGAATAATTCCTGTAGGAAGTTTCATGTTAATCTGAAACCAAGACTATCCATAAATTCTCAGAATTACTTTAGGAAAAAATGTATTTGGTAACAGTGTCAAAAATCTTAAGTCTTACAATGAGACTTCATGAGATGACTGAGCAAACCTAACAGGCTGCTGCTGCTCCCAGTGCTCCTAAGAGATGTCTGCTAGTCTGACAGAAATGATATTAATTCTCTTTTACTGGGTTAGCTTTCCTTAGTGAGTAAAATCACGTGCCCTGGGCTGGAGAATTGGTGAGTGGGCTGGAAGAGCCTGGCAGGTGAGCTCACTTATCTCAGATTTTCATGCTTCCTAGTACTATCCAAGCCTGAGGCCCAGTGGTGTGAGAACACAGAAGAGCAGTGATGAGGAAATAACTTTAAACTGGTATTGCTGCTTGGAATCTCATTTCTTAGCACCAGCATTTTCTACTTGGGTGGATGTCAAAGCATCTGGAACATATCAAATAGGTGCTTTTGGCTTCCTACATCACCACCTAAAATGCTATGTCTAACCATGAATCCAGGCATATTGTCCTCATGCTTTTCTTAATCCCTAGAGGACTTTAGTTTGTTGTTTTTTTTTCTTAAAAGCAATAATACTGTTCTGGGTAATGTGTAGTTCTCATTCTCCCCTGTGATTTGTTTGCATCTGTCTGCATCTTGATGTTAGCCACAAATTTAAAAAGCTTATCCCCTGTGCAGTAGTCTGAGGCCTACAGACCAGCTGTCAGCCACAAGTAGTCCAAGTCCTTGATGACAATATTAAATACTTTTTCTTTACCCAGGCTTCCTGAAATCCACTTATGTTTTCACAGGGAGTTATCAGTAGTTACTCTTTTGGAAATGTTTAACTATTTTTACTGCCCATATACAGTACTGTATTCCTGTGGTACAGAAGTAGTTTGTCTCTTCATTTGCTGACAGCTGCAACTTAGCTTTTTCCAGCTCTTGTTGAACCTCAGTGCTGAGAGGATATGGAAGAGACTTTGTGGGAGAGGAGAAGAGCTTTGGAAGACTACCAGGGCAGAGGGAGCTGCTGGGATAAACTTAATGTGCACTGCTGAGTGAGTTTTAATGGCAGAAAGTTGCACAATGTGTTGATATGTACAAAAGCATAGTAGTTTTCATTAAAGTCCAGTTAAAAACTTAACCTCAAAACAGAAGAAAGTCTCCCCTCTATGCTTTCTTCTTGTGACTTCATGGCTGACTTCCCTTCCCCACTCTCTCTCTGATTTTCTTCTCTTGAGAAGAAAGTAACCATCTGCTAATAGCAAAAGGGTTGTTTTTCTTGATCTGTTTTGGTATCAGTAGTTAGCTGGGTCATCATTTCACAAATATTTAAGCTGTTAGGTAGTATTACTGCTGCCAGAAAGCTGCTGGCCTTCTGCCAGATACTTATTTCTGCTTTTGGATCAGCCTAGATATTCTTGCAGGTACCAGGTGAGGTGTTTGAGGGAACTGCCATGGCTGTTTGTTTGCTTGCTGGTCAGCAGAACATCAGTGACACCTGTATGGTTTTGGAGCTGTGTCTTGAGTCAATCCAAGCAGAAGTTTATTATAGGAATTTCTGTAATAATGAGTGAATTTCTCTTACTTAGAACAACATGATCCAGAGAGGAATAGCATCAGGAACTGCTGAGTGATTGCATATCTGTGTCTTCATGCCAGCTGTGTAGAGAGTCTTGGTGGTAAGCACCCTTTTGTCACTGAGGGATACTTACTCAAATTAGTATGTGTACTTAATGTGGAAGATTTCTCTGTGGGTAATGGCATGCAGTAACTTGCTATCCCACATCATTTCCATTTTTTCCACCTATGATGATTATGGTGGAGAAATTTTTCCTAATATCCAGTCTAAACCTCCTCTAGTGCAACTTGAGGCCATTTCCTCTAGTTCTGTCACTTGTTACTTGGTTGTAGGGAGCAAAAAGTTCTCTCAGCCTCCTTTTCCCTAGACTAAACAACCGAGTTCCCTCAGCTGCTCCTCACAGGACTTGTTCTCTTGACCAGCTTCATTGCTGCTGTTTGGCTGCTCCAGCAACTCAATGCCTTTTCTGTAGTGAGAGGCTCAAAACTGAACCCGGTATTCAAGTGGTGAGTCCAGGGGTACAATCACCTCTCTAGTTCTGCTGGCCTCACAATTTCTGATACAAGCCAAGATGATGCTGACTTTCTTGGTCACTTGAGTACTCTGCTGGCTCATACTCAGCCAGCTGCTGACCAACACCCCCCAGGTCCTTTTCTGCTGGGCAGTTTTCCAGCCAGTCTTCCCCAGGTTTATAGTCTTGTGTGGGGTTGTTCTGATCAAAGTGCAGGATCTGGCACTTGGCCTTGTTGAACCTCATACAATTAGCCTTGGCTTATCCAGCCAGCCTGTCCAGATCACTCTGCAAAGGCTCCCTACCCTTAAGTAGGTCAACACTCCTTCCCAGCTGGGTGTTATCTGCAGGCTTATTGAGAGTACATGCAATGCCCTTGTCCAGATCATTGATAAAGAACTGGCAGTGGGAAACAGTGCTAGAGGCTTTACTAGAGTCCAGGTAGACAATATCCACAGCCTTTTCCTCATCCACTGGGCAGGTCACTTTGTTGTAGAAGGAGATCAGGTTAGTCAGGCAGGACTTGCCTTTCATTAAACCCATGCTAGCTGGGCCTGATGAGCTGGTTTTTGGGCACGTGCTGTGCCAGCTCCCTCAGTGCTCCTGGGTGGATCACATCTGGCCCCATAGACTTGTGTGTGCCCAAATGGTGTAGTAAGTCACTGACCATTTCTCCCTGTGTAACCTCATGACATTTTTGTAGTCCTCCTGTGTTGCCTGCCCCTTCTTCCAAAGGTCAAACCTCCTTTTTATTTTACCCCAAGTCCCAGCCAAAGCTTCCTGTTCAACCAGGGCAGTTGTCTTCCCTGCTGGCTCATCTTCCAGCAGGACAGCCTGCTCTTGTGCCTTTAAGTTTTCCTTCCTGGAGAATGTCCAACTTTCCTGAATCCCTTTTCCCTTCAGGACTGCCTCACCAGAGACTCCATTCCTCTTCATTTCAGGACATCTTCCACCTCATCACTCATCATGAAAGCCCTTTCCAGTGCTAATATGGACCAGTGGCAATGACTTGGCTGTACCATAGGATCACTACAAATCTATGAGTTCATGCAGCATGGGAAATTACCTGCAGTATCTCATAGCTGCAATATAATCCCACTCTGCAGTGGGATTACAGCATCTTGTAGGCATGGTGTGGTCCCTCTGTGTTGGGCCTGCTGTGCTGTTGCTATCCCTTCTTCCCAGAGCTGACCTGTAATGCTTTCTCTGCTGCAATGTTTTATATCCTGCCAAGGGCCAAAGCCCTGCCAAAGTGCTACCTTGTATGGGAGAAGGATGGATAAGAAGAGGCTTTTTGGTGGAGCAGGGGTTTCTGTATCACTTAGTGCAAGAGGAGGGAGACATACCAACAGACAAACAGTGCTCTGAGCAGTGGTTGTCACCAGGGAGTATTACCCAAATGCACATGCTAGCTTCCTGGTGAGATCAGCTTGCTGCTGAACAAAGGTTAAACAAGTCCTCCCTAGCCCGCAGCCTCAGATCATGCTGAGCTTTTGTTGAAGAAGGTTAGATGCTTAGTAGTGTTGTAGTATTCTTTAAGTAGCAGCATGTGGTGGAGTCCCTTGATAACTACCTGTACCCTTGATCTGCTCTGCCTTGCAAAGTACATTGCAGCTCAGTGCCTCACTGTGTCTGTGGTTGTG
>VWZX01007597.1:0-21358 GCA_013399015.1 Galbula dea
CAACCTGTGCCAGTGCCTCACCACCCTCTGGGTAAAAGATAATTTTTTAATGTCTGAAAAGAATATTGTTCACTGGGGAAGAATAAATAAGGTGGGGTTTTTTTCAGTCATAAAAAAGACTTTTAATCACTTGGTGCTAAGGACTCTCAGAATTCCCATTTCACCTTTGCATAAGACACACCTTACCCTGAGTTTGAAGTATTGTCATCACTACCAGCAGTAGTACACACTCATGGTTTGCAAACCAGGAGTGGGAAGACACCTCTTAAATCAGTTTGCCAGTCCTGAATGTGGCTGCAATTTCAGCTGTAGATTCTACCTTCCTTTGCTGTGTCTGGCATGGCTCATCCTATGGGAAGATTGCTTCACTTGTTGTCTGAAGGCTGCTGTGTAAATAGTAGTTATGTGCTGTGTGGTCATGTTCTTCTCCTAGGTCCCTATAGAACTGCACCTGCACATTTAATGGATGCAAATTGTACCTGGGTACCAGCTTTTGGTATGGACACATGGTCCTTTGCCAGCAGCAGCAGGATATTTGGTGGGCAGAAGATGCTGAGGTGTAAGAAACCTGCAGGTGTGGTTTTAAAGCCCATTTGACAATTACCCTCTGAGCTTTCAAAGGATGCACCCAACCTGAGAACATCTACTTAGAATCACAGAATCATTAAGGTTGGAAGAGAACTCTAAGATCACCAAGTCCAACCATCAACATAGCACCCCCATGCCACTAAACCATGCATTTTCAAACCCCTGCAGGGCTGGTGACTCCACCACTGCCCTGGGTAGGCTGGACCAAATCCTAACAACTCTTGCTGGGAAGAAATTTTTCCTGATGTCCAACCTAAACTTCCCCTGGTGCAACCTGAGGCCATTTCCTCTTGTCCTCTCAGTGGTAACCTGGGAGAAGAGACCAACTCCCATCTCACTCCACCCTCCTTTTAGGTAGTTGTAGAAACAGATAAGGTCTCCCTTGATCCTCCTCTTCCTCAGACAAAACAATCCCAGTTCCCACTTGGACTCTGCCCAGGTGATCAAATTGATGCAGTGCATCATTTATGCTTTTGGGACTGGGCTACTTTGCAGTTTCTGGGTGCTGGGTACCACCTCACTGCTGGTATTTTCAGTCTCTTTAATTAAAAGGAAAGATGTACCCATGTTTTCAGGGACATATGGGAATTTAATTCTCAGAAAGATTTCTCCAGCTGAACTTGCTTGACTACTCCTGCTGCCTTCCACTTTTGAGCACTGCCAGTATCCAAGCTGGCATAGCAAGGATGGCTTGCAGAGGGAGGCACTAAGGGCATTTCTCAAGTAGGCAAAAGGTCCTTGCCAAAGCAGAGTGTGGTGGTGCTGGTGAGGCTTGGATCACCTCTGCCTCACCTGTAGGAAAGGAAGGAATTGCCATTGACCGCAGCAGGTGCAAAGTACACTCATCTGCTTCTCAGCTAGCCAAAGGTAGTGGTAGGGCAGACTGCAAGCTTCAGCTGCAGGTTTGGCTTTAAAGACATTAAGAATATAAGATTTATTTCTTCTTTTTTTTCCCCAAAAAGCTTAAATGTGTTCTTGTGCAGTGATGGTGAATCCTTTTCAGACTGGCCTTCAGAATTTGGTTTGGATTTTGGAGGAGTTGGTCTCATAAGATCTTGGTTAAATAACTACTGCTAGTTCTCTGTTCCTTGAATTTTCTTTTACTTCTACCTATAAATTCTGGTACCCTTTATTTTCCTAGTCAACTCCCTTGCCAGAATGGAAGAGACAAACCTGAATCCTTGTGCATCTTGGGTTCATATTAGATTCTCAGTCACGGATGACCTTTTCCAAACAACTTCCAATAACTGCAGCTGAATTTCAGCACCAGAGTTGAGTTGGTCACAAAAGGTCAAACTCCAGTTACACAAAAGGTAGATAAATTTGTCCTCCCTGCAGCAACTGATTGCTGTAGGTTTCTGGTTTGCAGCTGACCAGTCTTAATTCAGAGCTGTGTACTAGGAAATATTATGTTCTAGCTTTGTTTCTATTTGCCTTTCTCCTTCTAGTTTTCTTTCAGTCTAAATTACCCTGTTCATAGAATTTTCTGAGTTTTCCAGGTGTTAAGTTTCCATTTCAAAGAAGTCCTGTTTCACCTTTGCCTTTTCCTCTCTGTTCTTTAGTAGTGGATTCATTCTAGATTCTCCTGCCTGTAACCTTCCTTCCCAATGTGAGTGGTGTCTTTCCATAAGTGTTACTTGGGAAATATTTTACTTCCAAGTGGAATAATTTCAGAGAAGAAGCTATTTGAGGCTAGTGTGCTCAAAGTATGCCTAAGAGTGCCACAGTTAGACCTTAAACAAAGAAACATGGCAGATTCAAGCAAGTACCATTTATTTGTGTAGGCACAATTCAGAGTGTAAACAGAAACAAGATTTGTTCTCACCACTTGTTGCTTCCTGGCCTTTTGTTATACAGAGAATTCCTCTCCTTTTTACTTCTGAAATAGAGAAACTGTAGACTAAGGCTTCCCATGGAGACTTTGCTGTGGGACTCTACTTTGTAATTAGTGCCAAGATGCTGGAGTTTTCCACTGCTGTTTGGGCTTGCTGCATGTTCATCTTGCACACACCACTGCTTCTGATTCACACCAGAGAAACTTTGTAGCTCAGCTGTTTTTGGTGTAGTTGTCCTAGCAGGTGAGTCAAAATAAGCTTCTGTGGGTAGAACCCTGTAGGAGCTTGTCTGCTGCTTCCCATCAGTACTGCTGCCTTCCAATTCATATGCCTTTTCCAGGGTATTCTAATTAAGATTGTGTGGGGATAGTGTGCTTCTGAGCTGGGTATCAACACATCTTCACTGCAAGCAAAAAAAGCAAGAGCTGACCTTCTTTAGGGTATGCCAGATTGGATGCTCATGACTCCATGTGGCTTTGCCTCAACATGGGTAATCTGACTCCAAATTCCTACTGAAGTCACATTCCTCTTCTGGGTGGGGGCAAACATGTGTTTTTAATATGGACAGAAACTAAGCAGAAACCAATACCAAAGCTGCAATACTGCAACATCTCAGCCCAGTTGTGAGTGCAGTGCAAAGATTCAGCTGCCTAAGATCATAAGAGGTTATGTTAAAGAGAGAGCTTTATGTTCCCAGCTTTAATTCTATGTGGGGTCTGGGTATGTAGATTCGAGCCACAGTTGCTCTCCGTGCTCTTTTCCACCAGGACAGCTCTTACTGTGCTGTTCTTAGAGTAAACACCAGATAGTTTTCCTTCAGCAGAAATAGATCAGGGTCCATCATCCCTAATTTAGCACATACTAAGAACCTTGATATAGGAAACTGCAGTGGAGCAGCTGATGAGTGGAAACAGCTTCTTTTGTGTTAGCCCAGAAAGCTACTTTGTGGAAGGTAACTGCTTTAGCAATTGAGCTTGACTCTGGAGCACAGTCAAAAAGGCATTTTAACAGATTATGTGACCCATTCTCTAGATGATCACAGTATAAAAGACCATAAATCACCATCCATAAGTAGCAACATGAACATGAAGGCTGGTGGTCCATGTGATTTCAAACGAAGAATCAATGGTGTGAGAACTGAGGCAGTTTCTTCTACCTTAGGCTTTGGATCACATTGTGATAGAGTTTGAGGAAATGCATCTGCTAAGCCATAGGGAACTGATCTCTGCCTAGGTAATTGCAGATGAGTAGGAATCCAATATGTGCTCTGTGCAGTTCCTTAAGAGAGGAGGAATCTGAGAAAGAGTTGTGAAGTACTTGGATAAAAGGAAAAAGCATTTCAAAACAGATGCATAGTGAGCTGTGAACCAAAACTGAAACAAGGTATTTGTGTTGTTAAGATATAGGATGAATGCCAAACAGGCATTGAAAATATACATGATGTTCAGATGGAAACCATCCAAATCATGGTATCAATATTGTGTTGATGTTCAAACCAAGCAGGCTGTCTGGCATGTTTCCATTAGCTCAGCTCTTCCATCCTTAGAGGAAAAAGATGACAAATTTTTGCTTTCCCTTTCTCTAGATGTATAAAACATCCTTCTAGAAGAAAACTGACACAGAAACCTGCCTGCTAACTCTGTTAGTGGCCATCCTGGAAGCTGTCTCATTTGAAAATACTTATCAATGCTGATGAGGCAGAGGGCAAGGAAAACTTCACATTTTTAATTAGCTTGTGTTCTAACATCTCCTTGCTGTAGGTACAGTTCTACAGTGCTAACCAATGCAGGATTTGGTCCAGGAATGTATTTGAGTCACATCCCCACCTCCTTTTTACAGACAACAGAATTAATGAATGAGGGCCCTCAGTCCTATTAAGACTAATGTCTCTTTTTGTGTCCAATTTGTTTTTTCTGTTCCCTTGAGGTTTCTTCTTGTTATGGCTTTGTTAGGTGGAAACTGAATGATGTATGTTAATCAGCACAAGAGGTTTGGCTACTTTGAGCTTTCATAAATGTTGAGTTTCCCAGGGTCCTTTGAACCTCCCAGGGAACAGCTCTGCATCCTTATTAGAGAGTGACAATTAAAGGTCTGTTTTCATATCAAATGTAATCACAAAAAATTAGCCAGGGAGACCTTGGAATGCTGTGAGAGTTTCCATGTTTTGAGATGGCCAACTTTCCTTCATTTGCTTCAATCAGTATCAACTGGAGTTTCTTTTTATGTTTCCTACTGTCAGGGCAACTTAGGAGTTGGCATTGGGACAGCTGAGAAGGATTATGCATTGCCATGAAGATGTGATTGATATATTGTAGGCCATGGAATCATATTCATAATTGCCACTGAGGTGCAAAAACAAGGTAAACTAAGGGTTTTGAAGGCAATGCCATGAATGAGCAGCTTCAGCTTTCTGAATTCCTTGTTAGAAGAAGGAGGACATGCTCTGCACACCTGCAGAAGCAGTGCTGCTTAGAGATGTTGGAGATTGTGAGGGTCATTTGAAGGAGATGTATTGTTCTTCCCTACATATTTCAATCTGTGGGTGCCAAGTTACAGAAGATAATCTGTTAGTGTCACACCTTCTCCATTGTAAATCTGAAAAGCAAATGTGAGTGTTTCTCCCTCAGGCTCTGGTGCCATGGGAAATTGCTACAGAAGTTTGTCACAAGTGAGAGCTTTGTATTTCCTTTTGCTTCTCAGAATCTGCTCTGATAGATTAGGAAACCAGTAATGCAAGTGGGGTGGATCATTACTGAATAGGTTGCACATGTGTTTGTTTAGGTCTATAAAAAAGAAAGGAAAATCCAAAGCTGTTAGTGTTTCTGTCATGAACTGAAAAACAAAATTAAACCAAGGTGAGAATATCAAATTCCCTCTTCAAAACTGGTTTCTCAGCAGTGCCTTTCCCAGCTGTAGTTAGGTGAATATGGCTGTTTCAGACTAGGTACCTGACTGTTTCAGAGCAAGGCTGAGGGTTCCCTTAGCCCCCCTGGGATTTTCCCCACTTTTCTCAGCCAATTTAGAAACCCTCAGTCACTTGGGAGCAGGGAAACAGACCCAGGATTTCAGTTCATCTCCTGCCTTGCTACCATGCCACAAATATTAGTAGACATAAGGAAACAAAACTTTTTACTCCAAAGCCTTCATTGTATTGATGTTGGGGCTTAAAATATAAATTGGGGGTTGATTTTTAGGAGGAAGATAAAAAAACCTTTTAAAAAGGAAAGCAAAAAGCAATCCTTTGTTGCTAGGACTTGTAGCAGTCATGTCACATAAATTGGCAGATCTGTGCATTTAAGGGATTTTACACTCTAATTAAATGCAGTAGTAGTCTTTTACCTTTTGAAATAACACTTTTTTTTCCTCCTGCTACATACTTAGGGAACAAAAAGGCTGTCAAACTCCTTAATGTATCCAACTATTTGAACATAAGAAAAAACATCAAGCTGTTATTTGTTCTGTTGGAGTGCACTCATGTTTTCAACCTGAATCTTTTTCTACCTGGTGATCTTAATTACATTTGAGCTGGAAGTAGTTTAACATTAAAAGGAATTACAGCAGATTAATCTGTAAACCTGCCCAAATATTCACATTCCTTCCTATGGAGGTAAGCAGGGAACAGGCTGTATAATTACCTCTTGTTCCCTGTGTGGGTTATGTGCATAAGGCTGAGGAGTCAGTGTTGCAGCTCCTCAGGACAGCATCAGTTGTGGCATGCTCTGGTGCCTGGCAGGGGTCAGCTGCAGTAGAAAACATGCATTGTTCTTCTCAGTAAGGTAATCTTCTCTAGAATAAGAACAAGCAAACAAAACAAAACCAAACAAATCACAAAAATTCCCCCACCCTAACAACCACTTGTCCTTGAAACACAGAGAAATCTTTTAAAGGATGTTTGGTTTTGGTTTTCTACAGTGAAAGAACTTGAGGACAACCCAAGAAGGTTGTTTATCTCAACTATCTGACCACCCATTACACTGACTGCAAATGGAGAGACAAAAGAAAATCACTAAATATTAATTGGGAGAGGTCTGCTTCTCCAGTCCTGATGCCAAAACATCACTGGAATCCAGTGGCACCAGTTTAGCCTCAGTTAGAGCAGCAGGAGAGCAGAGCCTTAGCAAATAAGAATCATAGTTTGTACAGGTAAAAAAGCTTTTGGCTCAAAGTATCAAGGAAGTGTAGCTGTCTTATAGTTAAGGCCTTTGGTTTGTTGTGTGTTCAAGACTGGTCAGATGGCACTCTTGAGGTCATTTAGGAACTGTTTGCCAGATGATAGGTGATAAAAAAGAAGTTTTAGGAGAAATATAGAAGAGCAAGCCATTCATTTGCAGTGTGAGCTGCAGAAAATATCTCTTGGACTACACCAGCTCTTTGCTGGGCAGCTTCCATACAAATTTCCAGATGGCAGTAAATTTCCCAGTTTCATGTTCACAGAATCATTGCAGTTGGAAAAGACCTTTAAGATCATCAAGTCCAACCATCAACCTATCACCACCTTGCCACTAAACCAGGTCCCTAACTACCACATCTAGATGTTTTTTGAATCCCTCCAGGGATGGTGACTCCACCACTGCCCTGGGCAGCCTGGGACAATGCCTAACAACTCTTGCTGGGAAGAAATTTTTCCTGATATCCAATCTAAACCTCTCCTGGTGCAACTTAAGGCCATTTCCTCTTGTCCTATCACTGGTAACCCAGGAGAAGAGACCAGCTCCCATCTCACTCCAACCTCCTTTCAGGTAGCTGTAGAGAGAGATAAAGTCTCCCCTCAGCCTCTTCTTCCTGAGTCTAAACAACCCCAGTTCCCTCAGCTGCTCCTCACAAGACATTCTCCAGAGCCTTTCCTAGCCTCATTGCCCTTCTCTGGCCTGCTCCAGTGCCTCTATGTCTTTCCTACATCCATTTATCTTCATAAGCTGCTACCTCATTGCAGTGGCTCTGGAAAAGCTGTAGTAAATTTTGAGTTTAGCATGTGTAGATGTAATGAAACTTCTAGCAATTCTCAAAAATCACCTGCATTGTGTGAGATTAACCCAGGTGCTGCCTGTGGTACTGGCTGGCATGTTCTGCCAGTTCTGGTTTTATCAGTGTCCCATTGCTTCATACCCTTAAACTTCAAGTCCTGCCTCTATCAGAGCTGCTCAAACCCTTCTAGTGAACACTGATGGTCACCACAGGTGATCACAAGGCACCAAACCAGAAATATCAAGGGTGCCATAAATAAAAGAGGGGTTAGTCTCTGCCAGAGAATTCTGGGGATATAGTAAACAAAAAAAAAAAAAAACAAACCCAAAACAAAACAAACAAAGGAAAGGGCAAGACAAACAAAATTCTGGCTCCTTTAAATGACAAAACCTCCTACTGCTAGCCATCAGCTGGAAAGGGAGCTGACCTCCCTTTCAGCACTGGAGGTGTTGTTAATTCTTTTTTTGTATTGGTTTTTGTACCTTTCCTCCTCAAAAAGAAGTGCAATAAACAGCAGGACTTTGCAGACTTCCCCATGTAATGGTGCAAATGTATTCCCACCTTAATTTGCAGCATTTCTGCTGTTAAAGACCTTGCTCTCATCTGAGCACAAGTGCTGACTGGGCCAAACTCAGATAGTTGTCTGTGAGGAGGACAAGGATCATCTAGCAATAAATGCAGAACACAGGATTCAATTTGCTGGTGACCTTGAATTTGATCTCTTTTCTGTCCTTAACAGCCTAGTCAATCTCTGTCCTGCTTAACTCATGTCATCATTCCTGGTCTATCATCCAGATACTTCTGCAACTGCCCTTTCCTTGCTGCTGTAGTGTTTAAATTGCCAAAAGAACCAAGAGCAAACAAGGAAAGAACTACTATAAACTGGTCACCTTTTTCTTAGCAATGCCAGGAATGGCCACAAAGGTCTTTCCCAGTCTTTCTGTTCATGTTTGGATTTGTCTGAGGTAGGAGCCACAGGTTTGATTGCTAATGCAATTTGCATCTCAAGGCATCCCCGGAAATACAATGGCATGAAAGGCTACTCTGGAGGAGTGCACTTTTCCCCCCCACCCCAGGGGCTGACTTTAGAAACTCATTGATGTCACTTCCTTCCTCAGTCAGCAAGTGAATTTTCACTAATTCTCAAGACCAGCTGTCCATGCTGTCAACAGAAAGTTATTAAAATTCCTTTAAAGTGAATCAAAATAGCCTAAAAACAAATGTACTGGGAAACAGGAAAGCATCAGTATTCAAAGTCCACAAACCTTTGAGCAAAATAGTGTTGATCTAACCAGAGATTTCAAACACCCTGCTTTCCTTGCAACTTGTGTATCATTAGAGAATGCTGCAAACACATACTGCTTTAATCTTTTATTACCAACAGTCTATTTGGGTAAGATACTAGTTACAAGAATAAATTTGATTTCTCCCAAAGATAAACTCAGGAAACAAGAGAATAGCTTTTGAGAAGTTTCCCCTCAATGATCATTTGGGATGGGTCTTTGTAGTAAAAACAAACAAAGAAAGAATGATTTTTATATGTTACAACTCAAAACACAACAGAAACATGCAGGAAATAAGTATCCCAAGAAACAGTCTTATAATACAGCCCAAAGTGATCATCTGAATTGTCTGTCATGCTTTCACTGAGGAATATTCCCAGGGATGAGTAAGGAAGATTATTTTCCTTTAGTTAATAGAGGCTTTCTACAGTATTTTGACACTTCAAATATTCTCACCTCATTTTAAAACTTCTCTCTTGTGCCACACAGATCACTAGGAAAGAAATCTGTTGCACTGGAGTATCATTTCCAGTGCTGGAGGTGGCAGCCACCCATATTAAAGTATCAGTGGTACTGAGAGGTTACAAACACTGTCCTATCATTATTACCTTAACCCCCCTCTGGGTACATGTAGCCTAGCTGGAGAGGTAAGTGTCAAATTCCTGACTTTCCCCAATCCATGTGGATGGCCTCCAGTAGCAAAAGGAGGGTAACTGATACCAGCTGCCCTTTTGACAGCTAGTGCCTGGGAACAGTAAATGAGGCAAAATTACTACCCCTTTTGATCTAAAAAGGAAGGTTGTGGTGGCATTGTTGATAAGGTCCCAGAAAAGGAGGGGGAAAAAAAGCAAGGTTCTGTCTAGGCTTTGATCATGCCATCAGGAGCACACTGAAGGTCACTGCAGAAGAATAAAGAAACAAGACCATAATCCAACTTACCACTCTGTGGATATTATCAGGATAGAATCTCTCCCTTGAGCCAGCTGGTGCCTAACCTCAGTCTTGACACAGACATATCATATTATTTTAGGGTCATGGCAGAAGCTGCTTTTCTCCTCCAATGGTCAAATCCTGATCTGGATGCTAGCAGTCTCTCAGGCACATAACCATGCAGATCTCACAACATTAAGTTGCTTCATAGAATGTATTTGAAATTCACTCTCTCTTTGGCTCTTGTCATTTCCTGCAGGGTTGCAGGTTGGCAAGATTTGCTACCTACCTCAGTCTCCTCTCTATCACATCTTGCCTGAGAGGGCCTTGTGTGACTTTTCCTTCAGTTGGATTTCCATTTTGAAGTTTCAAGTCATTTCTCCATGTTAAACTCTGTTTCTTGATTATGAGGTTTGCCTAATTTTTTTTTTGCTGAATTTACTGGGTTTTGTTCTGTATGTACATGATCAGATTTATTAAGATATGTGCAAACTAATTCTATACTTTCTCTTTCAGAGTCTGGAGAAAAATTACAACAGCAGATAATTAATCAGGTATTTGGGCACTTTCATCATTTTTGTTACTTCATTTTTCATGTAGAAGAATTGTAGCAGTTGAAGAGGAGAATTTGAGAGGAGAGGCTAATACTAACTGTATAGGTGTGCTAAGGACCACACACCAGAGAACTTCCTGGCCCTGCAGATGTCTTGAATTCACAGGAGTAACCATCATCTTGATTTAAACCTATGGTTTGCCATTTAAGCAGTTTCATTCATCTGCTTCTCCATGTGTTGACAGTAAGGACAAAGAATAGAGGTAATTTGTTCACTGGTATCAGATTTTATAGCACAGAATTATAGGGTTTAATTTTTTCTTTTATTTTGATAAGGGTACAATTTCTCCTATTTGCTAGTGTTCCTTTTAAGATGTTGATGTAAAATACATACACAGCACATGCAAGTGTGTTTAGGTTTTCATCAAGGCTTCACCAAACTGTGACATTGCTTGTGGAGGCATTTTCTGTCTTGTCTTTACTCCAAAATGATAGAGTAATAATTATTTAGAACAAAAAATCCCTTTGTATATTAAAATTCAGCATTTCAGCATCAGGAAAAGGATATTAGAAATATACTGAAAAACAAATTTCTCCTAACCAGGAGGAGAAGCCAGAGTTTGCTTTCCTAAATGAGACATCCTTCTGGATTGAAAGGGCTGGACCAGAAGCATTGTGCAGCTTCTCATTTGTGACTTCTTGTTCTCTTCCTGAATGCTGTTATCCAGATGGCATATAGATGGTGCCTGCACTGTTCAGGAGGAGTTTTGCTGCAAAGTCACCTAAAAAGCACTCATTAAAATATTTTTATTCCAGAAATTACTGTCTCTTAAGTAGCCTTCCTTCCAAGCTGTAAACTGAGGTAGTGGCATCATTGCACCACTGTGATCTGTGACCTGATCAGCTAGGTGGAGGATTAACCCACCAGGTGACTGACACCCTGAGGCAGCCTGGCTTGGGCAGAGCATGGCACAGATGTCACTCTGTCACTTGCAGTGGCCTGAACTGGCAGCACTCCTGACCAAGGGTCTGAAAGCTTAGGGCAAGCCTGGTCCCCTGACACCAAATAATATCTAGAGTTGTTACAACCAAGGGAAAATTCACTTTTTCTGTACATGTTTAGGAATGTTTTGAATCTTAATGGAACTTCTGTGTTTAAACTGAGAGTTTAGATCCTAAACCAAGTTTACCTAACTTTTATAAACTAAATGCATTTTAAAAGTAGCCTAAAATGTCTTGCAAAACCACTTTTGGGAGTCCTTATTGGCCAGAAGTGGAGACAGTTGCATTTTTACTCCACGACTTGAAGGTACTTTGCCAGAGTGTGAATGGCTGATTGGAAAGCTAATTCTGTGGGTGACAAAATCAGCTCTGTGGGTGATACTGCTCTTTTCTGTAAAAGAGTCTACTGTGATGCAAAGGACATTTGTCACAGTTGCAAAAGGTAAATTAGGTTCCAGACTTTGTGTATCCAGTGTAAGTCTTATCTTGCATGCCTCTGCCTTACCCTCCTTGGTTTTGTCACCTGTTCTACCTCTCTGCAGTTAATTAAGGAACATTTACTTTTGCAAGAAAATTGCATTGTCTTGGTACCTGAATAAATGTATCTGGGTGTATCTGAATAAAGCTGTGAAAGGTTGATTTGGGGACAAATTGTTGACATTCACCTCTAAATGGCTAGTGGTGAAGCTAGTGATGCCCCATTCCACACAAACACTCTTTCCCTTCCAAACAAATGGAAGAATATTGCAAATTAGAATCCAAGTTCATTTTCAAGTGTATCATTTAGGGCATAATTGCAGGAGAACTGCCTGTTTGTTTTGTACTAATATTACTTCAATGGAAAGATTTGAACTGGGTTTTATCCTAGTGGAATATCTCCCATAGAAGAATTCTGTTTAGTTTCAACACTGACCTTGAAATGTTATATGCAGGATAAGATACTTATCTGGCATAAGACCCTGCAGTCTCAGTGTAGCAACATTGAGTTAAACTGACTGCCAGAAATTTAAGTGAGGGAGAAGTTGCTCTGCAGATGGATGATGTTGCAACTCAACAGGAACAGGAGTGCAAAGGAGCAAAGAGCAGGAAATGTCTTGTTGAGAGTGAGTGAAACAGAGAGGGGATGGGAAAATTCTAGAGCTACCATCCTGAGGATGTCCTGCTAGGTAAACCCTTCAGTATATAGAGGTATCTGGGAGCTCTCAGAAACCTTTGACTACAGTTTTCTTCACTGTCTCTTGTTCTCTTTGACCATCAGCATTTGCTGGTTTCCCTTTTTTGTCATTTGTGTGTAGAGATGTGCATGTTTGTTTAACAGAAGTGGTCATCCACTACTCTGCCTGAGCAGAGACATCCAGAAATGGTATGCACTCTGCTTTTCAATGCCTATTTTTAACATGTGCCTATGTTCAACAGAAGTGTTGAAAGAAATGGTGTCAGGTTTGAGCAAGGAAAGGCAGTACAGGCTGGCAAGTTGGGCTTGAAATCCTGATTCTCAGATTTCTGAGTGTCCCTCCTGACTCTTGAAAATGGCAAGGGTTTCCTACCAGTGTTAATCAGAAATTAGGAATCACAATATTCACATGGGGTAGGCAATTATTACCTTTCCTTGTTTTGCAGACATGCAAAACTGAAGTGTGAAGGTCAAGGGACTTGCCTGAAGTGACAAAAGCAGACACTGAGATTCTGGCCAGTGCACCTAGCCCTAACTACAGCACTGGTCTGCCTCATTATTCCTCTGCTTCAAGGAGGGATGGTGCTCAAACTAGTCAGTGTTTGGATGGGAGACTGGTCACCTGTGGCACTGCCTGCAGATTAATGCATACCAAGAGAACAACTGTACAAAAGACCTGCTACAGAATAAAGCAGGGTATTTTGGTTTACCATGATAAACATGGCTTAGCCATCTTCAGTCCAGTCAGAGGGAGAAGGGAGTGTACAGTAGACAATCCCCTTTGTAAATTCACAGCCTATTTATTTTGTGCCACAGTACTTTGTGAAGCCAATCAATTCTCAAGTATTCATATTTTGTTGTAAAATAAAACATGGAGGTTTCTTTTAAAGTGTAGGAATGTAGGCAAACACAGATTTGAGATAGTTGCCAACCTAGAGTGCATTATATATTCCTGTTGATTTTTTTATTTACCAATAAAGCCATGTAATTTGAATTAAATGCTAATTATGATTGAAGGGAAAATGTTTTGAAACCTCCAGAGATCTTACTGTCTCTTCCAAAGCAATTTGGGAGAAATTGAATTCTTCATGCCTGAGTATACATTAATATTCTTCAGCTGAAACTAGTTTCATTTGGAACTTTTCTTACTATTTCTAAAAGACCCAGATGTCTTGTTTAGGCTGGAAGATAAGTGTGTTTACCTGCAGACAAGATAGAAATGGATTCTCTTCTCTGTGGATCTTACCACAGCCACTAATGTGAGAAATACTGCAATGTCTGCAGAAACACAGCATTACACAAGGACACAGAGGCACTGGAGTGTGTCCAGAGAAGGGCAACGAGGCTGGTGAAGGCTCTGGAGAACAAGTCTTAGGAGGAATGGCTAGGGAACTGGGATTGTTTAGTCTGAGGAAGAGGAGGCTCAGGGGAAACTTCATCTTTCTCTACAACTACCTGAAAGGAGGTTGTAGCAAGATGGGAGTTGGTCTCTTCTCCTGGGTTACCAGTGAGAGGACAAAAGGAAATGGCCTCAAGTTGCACCAGGGGAGGTTTAAATTGGATATCAGGGAAAATTTCTTCCCAGCAAGAGTTGTTAGGCATTGTCCCAGGCTGCCCAGGGCAGTGGTGGAGTCACCATCCATCATAATCAAGTGTTCAAAAAAACATGTAGATGTGACACTTATTGACATGGTTTAGTGGCACGATGGTGATAGGGTGACAGTTGGACTTGCTGATCTCTGAAGACTTTTTGAACCTTAAGGATTCTATGATTCCATGCTTTGATTTTGTAGAAAGACTTAGTATGTGCTAAGAGATGAGCTTCAGAATCACATATTTTAGTACTTAACCCAGTTTATCACTAATTTACATGTATCAATCAAGTGGTTCAAATGAGCTTTTGTGATACTAAGCGTGGCTTAGTCTCAAGCAGACACCACCACCATCCTTGGTTTTGTGAATGGGCTGGGCTGGGCTGTGGCTGTATTGTAAGCTCTGCTCCTTTCCATGTTTGCAGGATTTCACGCTCCCACCTCTGAGGATGCCAAGGAGAGCAGCGTGGAGCAGAGCCGCTCCTCCTGGCCTCAGTATGCACAGGATATCCCTCTCGGGCAGCAGGCGCTGGTGGGGCAATGCTGACCCTTTCGGTGTGGTGGCTGCCTCCTTGGTAAGCCAACTGGCTGAGCAGCAGAAGATGACTGAGTCATCTCTTGGCCGGTTCAGAGGAGTCTATTTAACTCCTGCCCTGCACTCTTTAAAGCAGCCCTTGGTGAAGAGTGGCAGGGAGAAGGATGTGGATAGCACCCAGAAAAAGCGCAGGGCCTTCCTGCATGACTTCTGTAAGAAATACAACAGCAGGAGGAAGCTGCAGAGTCACCTCCTGCACCTTGTGTCAAGAATTTATGTGGAGGACAAGCACAAGGTCCTGTACTGTGAAGTGCCAAAGGCAGGCTGCTCCAACTGGAAAAGGGTCCTGATGGTGCTCAATGGACTGGCCACTTCAGCGCACAACATCTCCCACGACGACGTGCACTACGGCAAGCACCTAAGGACCCTGGACAGTTACGACCCGAAGGGGATCTCCAGACGCTTGGACACCTACACCAAGATTATCTTTGTCCGTGACCCTATGGAAAGATTGGTGTCTGCCTTCAGGGACAAGTTTGAACATCCCAACAGCTATTACCACCCAGTGTTTGGGAAAGCAATAATTAAGAAGTATAGACACAATCCAAATGAAGAGGCATTGAAAACAGGCTCAGGAGTGAAGTTCAAGGAGTTTATCCAGTATTTGTTAGATTCTCATCGCCCGGTAGGAATGGACATTCACTGGGAGCAAGTCAGTAAACTCTGCTATCCCTGCCTCATCAGCTATGATTTTATAGGGAAGTTTGAGACCCTGGAAGAAGATGCCAATTCGTTTTTGCAGCTGGTAGGTGCTCCAGCAGAGCTGAAGTTTCCTACATTCAAAGACAGACATTCCTCTGATGAGAGAACAAGCACAGAAGTAGTAAGGCAGTACTTAAAGGAATTGTCTAAGGAGGAGAGACAACTGACCTACAACTTCTATTACTTGGATTATTTAATGTTCAATTATACATCACCCATTATATAGCACCAGAATAGCTTCAGGCTTCTACTAGATATTTATCATTTTGGAATTCAAAACAACTACTTTGATATTAGCCCTAAAAGGAAATAAAGTTGCTGCTAAGTGGAGTTGCCTTGACTTAATGGGAATTGTATAAGCTAAAGTGACATCAATTGACATTAAAGGATAGGAAAATGCACCAAAAAAAGACCTGTAAACAACATAAATTGCACTAAAATGCCTGAAAAAGCTGCTTTTACCATTATGGATTATCCTGTGGAAGTGATAGCTGTAGCATTAACTTACCAAATGTTATTTTAATGATTGATGAGAAAAAGCTATCAGAGTAGCATGATTCTTTTCTTGTGTGACTGTTTCAGAGACTGGTTTTGAAACTGTTTTCTACTTTCTGTCCCTTATTAATAAAGAAGCACTGGCTAATTTTCTGAACTGTTTGCAGAGTTCTCTGTTGCAAGGATTGATTGTTTGGTTGCCATTAGACTGCAGCTGGTTTTAGACCTGATTGGTTTTTATTGAAGGATGCTCTTGAATACAAATGCATACAATTACAAATCACCCAGCAGCTCAGCTGTTGAGCAGAGTAAATTTGGGTAGTCCTGTGATCTGAAGTCTCAGTCCACTACCCCATTTTGACTGATGTACTAGAGTATTCAGTAACTGAGATGCAACTTCACCAGTGCTGAGTACAGGAGGACAATCACCTCCCTAGTCCTGCTGGCCACACTTTTTCTGCTCCATGCCAGGATGCAGTTGGACTTCTTGGCCACCTGGGTACACTGCTGGCTCATCTTCAGCCACTGTGGACTAACACCCCCAGGTCCTTTTCTGCTGGGCAGCTTCCCAACCACTATGACCCAAGCCTGAAGCATTGCATGGGGTTGTTGTGACCCAAGTGCAGGACCTGGCACTTAGCCTTGTTGAACCTCATCATTGACCTCAGACCATCAATGCAGCCTGTCCAGATCCTTCTGTAAAACCTTCCTACCCTGAGGTATATTAACACTCTCGCCCACCTAAGTCCTTAACATAGAGGGCTACCACACCAATGTGTCCCTAAATCTCCCCCTTTAGGCTCAGGATGGTGTCTGACTCCCACCTTTCATGGCAGAAATCTCTCCTGATTTTCCTATGGGCTCCATTGTGGACTCTGTCCAGTGTCCACTCTGCCCAGGGACTGCAGCTGGCCCACATCTGAGGGCTGGGCACCAGGGGCACCATGCTGGTGAGATGGTTCCTTGCAGCCACTGTCATGCTGGACACCAGTACACTGCCACTCCAGGGCTGTGCACTGTCAGTTAATGGCTGTTAGTGAGCTCTTTCCCCAGCATCATTTATTTATGTATTTATTTGGCCATGCATGGTCATGACTGTTGTTCTCAGGTGGGACTAGGCATTAGGACATTAAAGAGTAGCTTCTGCCAGAGTTTTGATTTTGTGTCTTCTAACCTCCTAACTCACGTGAATGCTCCCTTAGATTTCACTAGGGTTTGACCTTAGTGTAAAAAGCATCTTTTCCATGGATTCAATGGAGCTCTCTAGGTATTCTGCTCTTGTAAATAATTCCCACCTCATATCCTGAGAAGATCTCTCTTGCCTTGCAGGGAGGGTATTGGAGATGTTAAATAAAAATAAATGTAGCCCACCTTTTGATGTTTATATATTTGCATTGTCTTGTCTACACTGGCTGTGTGTTGATTAACTGTTCATTTTCAGACAAAAAAGAGCTCATGTACCAATTGTTTTCCATAAAACATATGAGGAAAGTGAGTTTACCATGTTAATAAAGAATGGAGACCAATTTATATATGAGCTTTGTATGAATTCTTTAATTCAGACAAACAGCAGTAGATTGCAAAGTCTCTGAGAAAACCTTGAGCTTCCTCTAGTGACAGCTTTCAGCCTATTGATCAGGGAAGGACAAACACTCAGGGAGGGAAGGGATGGAATTGTATGGTAAAAGCTGGTTGACAGTTGGGCTTGATGACCTCAGAGGTCTCTTCCAACTTTAATGATTCTGTGATCTGCTCTCTGGTCTTAGATAAAGCTACTCTTTGAGTCAAGGGAAAGGGGAAAGAAGTGATTAGCAAATGTTTGATTTCTGCAAAGGAGCAAGAAAATGACATTGCTTTGGATGCATCCATGGACATAGACATTAGGCCTCTGCATTGTCATCTGGAAAATCTGGGATGGTTTGCATGTGTGATTTCAAGGGGAAGGACACTACTTAAGGCCTTCAAAGCATCTATGTGCACAGAAACCTAATAGTTTTAGCTGCACTGCTGTTCTCCATCTCTAGCAAAAGTAGTTTAACTTCTTTGTATGCTCAACTTCAAATCTAATGGCTGCCAACTGCACTTAAAAATTCATTCTTTGAAAACCTAACCCAGACTTTTGTGAAGAAGAGCCTCTCCATAGTCATCTTCAGCAACCTCAGGGAGTCAGATGATCTCAGTAACAGAGTCTAGATTGTATTTTGCCTCATTAACCACATTTTGAAAACCACCAGCTTGCTTTGCCAGGAATTAAGTTACATGATTTGAAATTAACATAAGAGTTGAGCATAATTGAAGTGGGACTGTGATATCTGACTTAGGGGATTATGAGTGATAAAGGCATAATTTGCAGCATAAAAGATAACCTCTATTTTTGCAAAGACATTTTCAAAGGTCAGAGTGTGAAGCTGGGTTATAACTTGGCTTATATTTTGTGAGCCTACCAGGGGAAACCAAACATTGAGGGTCATCCACTATCTCCTGGTGTAAAATTCCACCTCCACATCTGTGCACAGATGTTTGTTTTGCTCAGAAAATGCTATTGAACATATGCAGAAGAGGCAACAAAGCACACTCCACAACATTCAATGCAGTTACACTTCTCCCAGAGATAGCTGCAGCAGACAGAGCCTCTTTGAAGGGCCTTCATTACAGTAAATGCTTTTGAGTTATGAACGTTTCCTCATAGGAAGATCTCTAAGCACTTCTGGAATGCAGGTTGGTTGTCAGGGCAAGCCAAATGTGTTGTGAAGGCATTAGAGCAAATCCATGGGAGGGCTGGAGGGAGAGGAGAGTTCTCCCTTGGCTCACTTGTCTCTTCCAAACACCTGACAGTCATGCTTCCCTCCTAAAAAAAAACCACTTGATTTTTGGAAACTAATGTTTCCTACTTCCCTTCCTTCTAAAATGAAGAGGTATTAAAGAAAATGAAATTATTTCATGAAATATTGAATAAGGATTCATATAATTTAATAATTTCATCATAAAACAAGAAAGCAAAACTCATTTATTTACAACACAAAAATAAATGAATGCATAAAATCAAACTGTAGAGGCATGCATGCTCAGATTCTAAGATATTTGACAGTAAATAGAAGACAATTTCCTGTTTCCAGGTAGGATTTGGCTTGCAGAGCTCAGACACAGCCATGGCACTCATCTCTTCTCCAAGTGCTGGTAAACTCTTGCTTGCTGGAAGTCAGAGGTGTGCAGCCACAGTACAATCAAACATGACACTTCATCTTGAGATGTCCTCTGGTGTGTCTCCCCCAAAAGGCCAAATTTATTGGAGCTACTCCTGCCTCAGGCTGCTCTATCTTGGTGATGTGTCATTGGAGATCACCACTTCAATTTTAAATGTAGTTTAAATTTAAATGAAAATTACAATATGACACTTTGCAGAAGTCTAAGAGGAAAATATTTTACTAGAGCTTTGTGTTGTATATGTAGGTTATAGATAAAAGTCTTTGTTGGATGTGCCTTCAGGCTAACAAAACATCAGATAAGGCTTTTTAACTGTCATGTTAATACCAGTTTATCAGCTCTATAACTGCTGGGATGCTTTCAAACCTAAATGAATTTGGCCTTGGAACCTAATGTCTGAAATCAGACCATATATTATTACAGTCCATAAAAAACACAGATGCCCCACTCCTGTGTCATGCCCAGTTCAGAAGGCAGTGCAGGAACACACTGGCTGCTGTAACCAACCAACTCCAAAACCTCAGCTACCTGGGGTTGATTTCCCTTCTGCAATATGTCTATGTGGCTGGAAAGAGTTCATTTACTTTAAGGACAATGGCTTAAATTAAATTTGTAATTCATAAAAATACCTATTTTAAGGGAAAACTGTTGAGCTCCTGGTGTTGTAGCTAATTGCAGGGAGTCCCACAGGTTTCTTGGGTGTTAGAGGTGCTTCTCCTCATGCCTGGAACAACAGATTTGGACTTCAGAAACCTGAATCTTCCTCTAGGTTCTGTGACTTCATGGACTTGTTGGACAAAGTTGAACTCCTCTCTCTCTCAATTTCCCCACTGTTAAAGTGGTTCTATAAATGGAAGGTAGTTGTGCCTTCTAAACTCATTGAACTATGTGGATAAGTAGCTGTGGTTGGAATGTAGGTGTTAATATGGAATTTAACTCATAGGATGTTCATGCCTCTTTTATGTTTTATTTCCAATGGCTAGGAGGAAGCCAGGGGTTCCCAGCTTTCTTCCAGCCAAGAAGTGCATCATTCAGCTCTGTTATGGGCAGTTGGCAGCCTTAAGAATGCAAGCTCTGTTTCAAAACACTGGGCATCTCTCAAGCCTGCCCAGGCACTGCCTCAACACAAAACCAGTGCCAGGTCCTCTGACCAGGAGAGAATGCTCCTCTGGTTCCTTCTGCACAGAGAGAAGCACACAGAGACAGGGTGAGAATCTTCCTGTCTCATTTTATTCTGAGCCCAAATAAAGAGAAGCAGGTTTATTTTGGTGCTGAAGCCCTAAATGAAGTGATGCTCAACCAGGCAGTTCTGCAGAAGCAGAGGGTCCCATCTGTGCATGCAGCTCCTGCTTTCTCTCAGACACCAGGCCAGCATAACCCAGTGCCCAGGACAGTGTCCCCCCCAGCCCTTCCTGAGGTCCTGCCAGCCCTTGTGACAGTCTCCAGCTTTCCTGCCTGCTAGAGACTCTCAGGATTTATCTCCTACTAACATAGTCACTTATTCTACAGCTTTGTGGAGGCTACTGATAACATGGAGACTGTGCTGATACAGACTATGGTACTTGCTTCTCTTTGTCTTCAGAAAGTGATCTGATTAACAACCCTCAGAGAGGGCAAAGAGTCCTTTCAAAAGCAAAGGGAAAAATCTCAGGGTCATGAGACACCTGCACAGGTTGCCCAAAAAGATGGTAGATGCCTCATCCCTGGGGGTTTTCAAGGTCAGGTTGTTTGGATCTCTGAGCAATCTGATCTAGTTGAAAATGTCCTTGCTGACTCCATAGAGGGTTGCACTAGCTGACCTTTAAAGTTGTTTTCCCACCTAAATTATTCTATGATCATAACCTGCTTCTTTTTTAAATACATATAACTGTTGCTTGTTCTCCTCTGTCTTCCCACATATAATTTCCCACCCTCTTTAAGTATGTCAGCACAAATGGGTGCAAGCAATTGCTGATTTGCTGTCAGCTGTCAAGTGCAAGCCAGCCCCAGCCCAGCACATCTATCTTATTATGGCACTGAAGCTGCACTAATAAGCCTGCTCGAGAGTATGGCACTGTCAGTCACCATCTGTGCACACATATCTGTCTTGTCCTTGCTCTGTAGAAATTCCTCCTATCTCAGGGTTTCTTTTGTTAAATTCCTTCCATAAAGGACAGTTTCCACACAACTTCCCAATCCAGCTCATTTCTCATTTGAAATGTCCATAGAATTTGCATTAAAGCAGCAGTATCCTGAGACTTAAGGTGTAGGGACAGAGCAGGTTTCTCTGAGCACCTCAGCACACAGAGATGTAAATCAAGATGCAGTGGATTGTAGAGACATGCCAGTGGGACAGCAAATGCTAAAGGTTTCATTTCCCTGAGAAGAAAGAGAAATAAAAATAAAAAGAGAAATAAAAATAAAAATAGAAAAAAAATAAAAAGAGAAATAAAAATAAAAA